>VXAB01010937.1:39418-57203 GCA_013399175.1 Odontophorus gujanensis | reverse complement strand
ACGGGAAGGGAAGGGAAGGGAAGGGAAGGGAAGGGAAGGGAAGGGAAGAAGAAAAGAAGGAATATTGGCCATGCATGACATAAAATTTCCTATTTTCGTCAGTGTCAGGTCACAATACGTGGATGGTCTCACGTGAATCAACAGTAGTGAAGGTGATTTGATTTCACCTGAGAAGAAACTCACAGACACATTTCGTATTTACTTGTATGTCAGATGTCTGGAAACATACCTAGTACTGAAGATAGGTAACACAGGGAGCCAGATTTTCCTAAGCTTGTAAAATCTCATCCCTAAGAGACTGCACACAAAGTAATCCCTGGGGAAGGTCTCTGGAAGAATCCTACTTTCAAAGTGACAGTGTGAGCTGACAGGGCCAATAAGCCTGTGAGGAACTGCTCAAGCAGTTTCTCAGCCCATAGTCACATTTCAGTGTCTGGCCATGTTTTCTAGAGCTATCTAATTTACTGCCATAGATAAAGCCAGACCATCTTTCATCCTAAATGGTGAATCAATCTTCCTTCTTTGAAGTGCTCCTGTCACCCAGAGAGAGGAGGTTAGAGAATATATTCTCTGTTAAGTGTAATAGCCACAAAAAGGAAGAGAAGTCGCCAGGACTTTCTGCTATATAAGCTTTACTAAAGGGAATAATCAACATTGTTATAATGATTCCTGTTTAGTCTGACTAGGAAAAATGAAGGTGATATCTTGGAACACCTGCATTACAGAACACACTGCCAGTCTGTAGTATGCTTTCATATAATATTGTGTCATGCTAAGTACATAGATCAGTTCTACATTACTCTAAGAGAGCAGATTTTGATGACAACTCCAAGAATAATCCATTCTATAAGTAATATAGGATATTAAATGCCTACAAGGTCATCTAGATATAACAATCACTGTCAACTTATGTTCACCCATCATAATCATGCTTATCACAGAGAAGAAAAACATTTTCTACAGAACTGTCAGAGAGTTAAAACAGTGGCAGTTCACAGACCAAAGAAGTGGGAAAATATTTCCAGGAAGACCTCACTGTAGCCTTCTATTACTTAAAAGGAGCTTATAAACAGGAGGGCGGATGGAGTTTTTACATGGTCTGGGATTGATTGGACAAGGAGAAGTGGCTTTAAACTAAAAGAGGGGAGATATAGATTAGATGTTACTCAGAGGGCGGTGGGGCACTGGCATTGGTTGTCCAGCAAAGCTGTGGGTGCTCCTCTCTGGAGGTGCACAACGCCTAGCTAAATGTACCCTGGGCAGCCTTATATGGTGGGTGGCAAACAGCCCATGACTGGGAGGACTGAAATGTGTTGTATTAGGCGGACATCTTTAAGGTCTCTTCCAACCCAAGGTGTACTACAGTTCTATGAAAATCATAAATGTGAAGTACTGCTGACTGCGATATGTAAGAGGATTTCAGCACAGTTGCCTAAGCTGGTCGTACCTACAGTAATGACATCAGAAGCAGTTATTTTTTTTACTTAGCTTAGGAAAAAAAACACAAACTGTATAAATTTATTTCATCGGCATTAAATATTCCTAAACTTATTTGGTTCAATAATTTCTGAAAAAGTTGTGTTCTCTCCAATCCTCCTATGGGCCTGACTGGTTTTCATCCATCATTTTTCTCTGTTTTGTTTGGCAGTGCTTTTTGTTGTGTGTGTGTGCATGTGTGTGAATGGAGAAAAAGAGATTTTAGGTAATTCTCAAAGATTTTTTAATACTTACATGAAAACAGACTGTGAAAGAATGAGAGCTGATTTCTATCTTTTTAGACACTAACCATTTTAAATCAAAATCCAAGAATTGCTGCATTGTTTTTGCAAGAAACTGAAACTTTAAAACATAATTAAAAAATGAAACAAAACAAAAGCAAAACATGCATATGATGCGTTGCAATGCATCATCTGTTCCATCTCCATGTCTGAAAACAATAATTGTAATTCTACGCAGATCCAATTCTGGAAGACTAATCTCCATCCTCTTCCCTCCCTTCCTTCCTTTTAAAATGTAGTTATGGAATTAAATGCTGAAATTATAGAAATAAATATAAGAAGTGACCAAAAGCAGTTGGTTGATTGATATTTGTAGATCTCAACCAAATTAGCGTTCAGCAAGTGATCTGATTATATCCAGGTGTGTTATATTCTTGCCAAGCAGCACTGGTTTATTTCAATGTGGATAATAAAATATCAGACTGTTTTTGTGTAAAAGGACTAACCTATCATGAAAGGAATCTTAATTCTCTTTATTCTGTTAAGACAGAAAACTTCATTGGAAAGCACAGAGGGAAAACGAAATGCAAAGTTCTTGTTCTGAGGTGTGATGCCTGCAAGTGTTCCTCATATTCCAAGCTGGATATATAGCTGGCCACCTCCAGCTTGTGTGCAGAATTGGGGAAATGAAGGTTTCTACTCTCTGTTTTCCTCCTTCCCATCATCTTACCATGAGAATATAGTTTGTGCACAAGAGACATGCAGGAGTGGAAAGTGCACCAAGGACATTCCTTAGTTGAGAGTCTGAGGCCAACACCAAACACATCTCCTCCATGCTGCCATATGTTTGAGTGTATTTCTTCTGATCTCCAAATAACTTTTGTAATTATTTCACTCTGATCACTTCACTCTCTGACACTCGTTGTTGGTGAACACTGACATGAGAGCTCAGTAATGGACTGAAATATCTCTTGCACTGTTAGACAACCTTGTACTTCAGCATGTAAGCATTTGTCTGACATTGGTCTGGACCTCAAGAACAAGTGATTAAATATTTTGGTAGAAATTATTTTTCTTCTCTTTAACATACTATCCTAATTATTTTCCTAAATCTTTAAAAAACAGTAACTTTGTCTTGACAGACTTTTTGGACACTAAAATGGTAAAGGAGTGGTTCAAAAACTTTTTCATTCATATGTACAACCAGTTTACCCAACAATGTAAAAAGAAAGAGGCTGCTCCTATTTCTAGCACGGAAGTAGTAGTAGAAGTCAAGCTTCTGATGAAGACCAAGAGACATCGGGTCAAACTAAATGAAGTGAGACTCTGAGGTTTTACATGCTATGGCTCCAGAAGACCTCAATATTGAAGTTATAAGTACATTTGCTTACTTTTTCAAATTTGTGACAGGCAACTATGACTTTTGATCTATAATGGGGCATAAAACACAAGAGAAGGATAAATAAGGTCTATTATTTAATTTATGTGATAGTTCAATCAAACTGCTAAGGATGGCTACCCTTATAAAATTTAGCAATATAAGTTTTGTAGCAATCTGTACAATTGTTTATTGCTTTCACTTCTTGAGTACTAACAAAAGAGGAAATATTCCAACTAAAATTTTTAATAGCTACACTTTTGTAGGTGTCTATTCAAAGTGTATTACTACAATATGTCAGCTACTGACAGGTCTCATTACCCAGGAGTGCAAAAAGTTATTTAAATAGCAACTTGCACATCCGAAACATCTTTCTGTTTGAATTGAAGGCATACAGGAAAGTATGAGGTTCTGCAGTGTCACTATGACTTAGTAAAGCTACAGACCTCATTACAATGGTGAGCATTAGCCAGATCTGGAGATGAGATATTTGACAGATCAGTGTGATAACCTGAGCTGCTTTGCAGAAACTCCCCATTGTTCTGTGGGTAATTTTCAGTTCTGTCAGTTTGCACCCTCGTTTGTATTACTCACAGATGTTCCTGAAAAGTCACGTATCTTGGGACCTTTTCCATGACACAGGATGTGAAACAAATGTTCTGTAATTTTAAATTAAACATCTGTAGATTTTCTGCATTATCTAGATTTCAAGAAATCCTGCTTCAATTTACAAGTTAATTCAGTTCATTACATTCAAATTCTACAGAGGCATTAAAAATTTTTGTATCATACAAGAACATAAAATACTACAGTTCAAGTGGAACACAAAACTTGTCTCTTACCACACTGAAGACTATCTGGAATAGCATGAGAGAAATGAGAATAATTTCAATGTAATTCATGTGAAAGCAGCAACAAAACAGCCCTGTAGTTTTCAGTTTACCACATAGGTTTATTAGCTTTGCTGTTTTGTTGCTCTCATTGCAAATTCTAATGTTTAAATTTCTTAGTCTATCTTAATTTGCAGTAATGAAGATTCTGTATCATTATATAAGAAACATTCATGAATTCATCTTTACTGTATAGTTTCAAGTCATTAAAGTTGATATATTCATGTCAATGTCTCTGGAGAAAAAACTCATTACTGTCCATATGTTTTAACTTAAATTTCTGTAGATTTTAAGGACACATACTCAGAAATTTCCACATTTTCCAACCAAATTCACAGTTCATGTTTATGTATTCAGACATGCCAAGAGATTTCTTTTTTATAGGTTCAGTAAGTTTCCAATATTCAGAAATATGTTGAAATGGAGCTTAAAAATTGTATTATTCATAGTATTTGTAGTTATGCAGAATACTTCACAAACTAAAACTCGAGGCACATTTTGTTATGCAAAAAAAAAAGCCCTGGTGACTGTCCTAATTTGACTATAGGTGTAAGAACCACTCATTAAAATCTAATGTCAGACTCAAAGCTAGCACAAAGTTTCATTATGCAAACATGAAATCGACTGGAAGGGCTAATGAGGGTAGAAAGATACCCTAGATATTGATAGAAAACAATCTACTTCTAGCAAAGACTTTCTTCTGGGAACTTCCGCCAGCTACAATAAAGATTTTGTTTACTAATTTCCCAGTACTTCTTAGGTGGAATAATTATGAAAGCATGGTGAAAAGAATATGGTGAATCTCAGAAATAAATTATTTCTAAATTTAATGATATACTTGACTCAGTGATTTCTATTGTCCTTGTTCTTCTTAAATTGGACATGCAAATTTAAGCAGTATTTTATTGTATAGTAATAACAGAATAAAGGAAATTGACTGATGAATTTAATTCTCTAATGCTCCTTTCATATGACTGATGTACATTCTACAGATTTCAGACTTCTACTTTTTTTGAAATTAAATTCAGATGCATAGTTTAAATAGGTAGTGACGGAAAAAAAAAAATTGTAGGAAGAGTTATGAGTGATGTTCTGAGCTCTGTTTTAGGCTGCTGATGACCTGTAGCTAATTGTATCACCATAAAATTATTATTACTATTATTATTACTATTATAGATAGATAGACAGACAGATAGATAGATAGATAGATAGATAGATAGATAGATAGATAGATACAACCTAGTATATATATAACCTAGTATAGAGAATATAACCTAGTAAAGTAGAAAGGACAAGATCACCTTGTTCATCTTTTCATTCTAAGAATATTTTTATTTTATTGAAATAGTCTCCAAGAGATGTTTACCCTAACTTTTCTTCCAGAGTTAAAAGCTTCTGAAACCTACTTTGATATTCTGGTGATGATGGATCTTATTGGCTACTTTCATAAACAATTTGAAAGTTACTACTGACAAGAGTTCTGTAATCTTAAGTGCCATTATAAATTTTATGTTATAAATTCTATATTGTAAAATAATATATAAATAATGAGAAAAGTTGGATGCTAGAAAAAGATAAAACTTTGGAAAAGAATCCTAAAGTAACTCTTGTCAGCTGTAGACTATTATTTTGTTTTTATTCTTACTCAGTTACCAGAAAAAAAAAAAAAAAAGGAAAAATACAAATTAAGGGACACCAGAATTTTCAGGGTAACATCAGTTTATTCTGCTACACTTTGTGATCTTGGCAATAAGGCATCACTAATTCACATCTGTTCAGGTTAACAGCCTAATGATGATGGAAATGCTTTGCTCACGTTTCTCTTTGATATTTGCCTTGGGAATGTGAGAATACATTAGCATATGCTAAGAGGATCACAATCTGAATGAAGAATATTTTTCCAATAATAAGAGTTGTAAAATAAAGCCAAATACTGGGAAGGTCTTTCTTATCCATCACATCAATTCAGCATGCTTTTAAGGAAAGGTATACAGCAAATGCTCAAGTTATTATTATCATATTTAATGATAATATAATAATCATATTGATCATACCTTCCAATTCTTGCTGTAAGAGGCTATAATAGATAAAATACTATACATTGTCAAAGACATGATGAAAAACTAATCTGAATTTGTAAAGAAGATTTAAGACAATCAAGTATAAAACAAACAAAAAAAATAAATAAATGCTTTTTTTAGGATACTTGGTAATCATTATCATAATAATTTTATTTGAAAAAAAATGTAATTTTCACAAAACAGTGACAATTTTCATTGTTTTTGCAAACGCACCTAAATCCTGTGAAAAATACAGTCTGAGATACAAAACTGAAAGCTAAGAACACGTGATAGTTCTACTTTTTAATTGTTTGTAGCTTTTATGTAAGTAACAGCTTGATGAACATTTAAACTCTATTTGGTGGTGTGGAAGAACTGAAGTCATTTGCTGATGCACAAGAGTCTACTTTCTTCTCTCTAATTACAGCAAATTTATAATGAATCTCTGATGAATCAATATTAAAGCACACCCTTATGTGTTATTATGTGTCAACTTTTTCCCATAAAGTAGAATTTTAGTCTGATTAGTAAAGTATTTAAGCACATACATAACTTTAAGGAACAGTAGTACTACTGACTACATAACACAAGACGAGCTAATCAATTTTGAATATTAACTAAAACCACTCCTGAAATGGGTGATAATAGAATGCATAGCTTGCATAGATTTTTCTTTTCTTTTTTTTTTTTTTTTTTGAGGGGGGGTGGGAGGGAGGGCAGGCATGGAAGGGATTCTCTAACCACTTTGTAAAAGAGAACAATGCAATTATGACTGTTATAGATGAAAAATTTTCACAAAAAGAAAATGTCATCTCTAGATCGCTAGCAGAATTATGGAAGAATGTCAGACAAATGGAGCATCTACCACATGAGGAAAGGCTGAGTAACCTGGGCCTGTTCAGCTGGGGAAAAGAAGACTAATAGGGGATTTGATTAATGCTCATAAATATCTAAAGGGAGGTGTGAGTCAACTGGTCAGGGCCACACTCTTCTCAGTGGCGCGCAGTGATAGGACAAGGAGCAATGGCTTAAAACTTGACCATAATGAGTTCAATAGAAATATGCAGAAGAACTTTATGGCAGTGGTGATAGGGCACTGGAACGGGTTGCTCAGAGAGGTTGTGGAATCTCCTATGGAGATATTCAAGACCCACCTGGACACCTGCCTGTGTAAGCTACTCTAGGGGACCTCCTTTAGCACTGGGGTTGGGCCTGATCTTCGGAGGTCCCTTCCAACCTCTGCAATTCTGTGATTCTCTGATTCTGAGTCAGGTGCAGGCCAGTTTTTCTCCCAGTAGCTCATAATATTTAATAAAATTACAAGAAATTTAACACTACAAGTCTATCAATTTTATCAAAAACTTAAACACCAAGAACATAAATATATATATATTTTTCTGTTTGATTACTACTATTTGGTAGAATAGCAGCAAAAATGCAGACCAGATTACTATGCATGGTAATGCATTCTGCAGTTTCTCATTTCTTAGATTAAATATAAACCCTAAGCTGTGTCAGATTTGACCAATTGCTCAGTGGGGACACAGGAAATCCAAACAGACTGAAGATCTAGTTAAAACAGATTTCCTGCTCTATTATCCTAACTTTTATAGCTGTCTAGACTCACAAAATCCCTATGAGGTAAAGAAATAGTGTTATTCCATTAGCAGTACAAGTTTATTTAATATTTATAAAACACAACTAAGTTACTTAAGAAAATAAACTAAAAAACTGGCACCACAGAAATTCAGCTGAATAAATATCTGTGTACTGGCTTGGTTCATGTTAAAATCTGTCTGGGTTTTGTGGTGGAAGAACAGCACTCCCCTGTCACAGTGTGCTGTATCCTAAAATAATTAGACGTATTGACCAATAAAAGGACTTATTTCTTACATGTGANAAAACTGGAGGGCTCATTCATGTCCTGAAAAAAAGCAAATGTGAAAATAAAAATAAAATAAAATAAAATAAAATAAAATAAAATAAAATAAAATAAAATAAAATAAAATAAAATAAAATAAAATAAAATAAAATAAAATAAATAAAATAAAATAAAATAATAAAATGTCTGTCAGCTGAAAATGTAGAAATCCAAATGTAATGTGTTCCATCCCTTCAACCATTTTTGTGACTCTCCTTTGGAAACACTCTAATAGGTCCATGTCTCTCCTGTACTGAGGACTCCACTTTTGGAGCTAATACTCCAGGCGAAGCCTCGCCAGCACAGAACAGAATGGCAGGATCACCCTCCCTTGCCCTGCTGGTCAGACTTCTTTTGATGCAGCCCAGGATACTGTTAGCTTTCTGGTCTGTGAGAATACATTGCTGGCTCACGTCCAGCTTCCCATACACCAGTAACCCCAGGACCTCTATGGCAGGACTACGTTCTATCCCCAGCTTGTACTGATAGTGTAGGTTGCTATGACCCAGGTACAACATTGTACTTAACTTTATTTAACCTCTTGAGTTGCTCCTGGCCCCACTGCTCAGCCTGTCTGGGTTTCTCTGGGTGGTATCCTATCCCTCAGGTGTTTTGACCGTACCACACAGTTTGGTGACATCTGCAAACTGCTGAGGGTGCACTTGATTCCACTTCCAGCACTCCAAAATTGATGGTCAGAGTAGCTGACCACAATCATGAATAGAGGAATAGGAAGATTTATGCCTGTCTGATAGTAATGTTGATGGGTCAGTAATTGCAAGCTTCTGCCCTGAACTCTATTCTCTGTGCATGGGGTGATAGAGGTGTCTATACAGCATTAACTTACTGGAGTAGTTTAATAGTCAAGTCAAAGGAAAAAAGTACCAGCATATCTTCTGAAGTCTATATAATAAATACTTTCAGTTATCCCTGATTTTGAACACTGGCCTATGAAACAATAATGACCTGTATTTGATAGACCACTTAAACAGTGTTTAATATTGGATCACAGTGAGTTTGTCTGACACCTGAGTCCACTGCAGGCATCCACTTGATGCTTTAGGAAGGTGCTATGAATACATATATGCTGTGTGATATAGTACAAGAAAACATCTTTGTATTACTAAAGAGAAATCCAGATGATATAATTTCTGGCCACAGTATCATGTTCTAAAACCTGTTCTGTTTCATCAAGATTTAGCTGGACACTATGGGTCCTAAGCAGAGAACAGACTTTTCAAATCACTCTAAATATATTAGCAGATACTGTATGCCAGGTGAACTAACCACCATACTCCTAGACCCAATGTACTCTTACTGGTACTTATCCAACAGAATCTGTACACTTTAATCCTAGGAATACTACTTGACTTTCTATACTTCATTCATTCAGACTGCTTGCAGAAGTGTAGTATCTAAACATCCTGAAGGTATTCTGAAAATAAACCTAGAGGGTTAGATGTACTTAAGAGGCAATAGATATATCTAAAACAAATGCATGAAAATGAGTTTGCATCTTCCACAGTAAATGATATCGAAGGTAAAATGTTTACTTAAATTTACTGGTCACTTTCATATTTTCCTTCCAAAAAAAAAAAAAATTAAATATGGTGCTATTATTAGTTCAAATAAGCCTTCTGCTTTTAAAAATTCCCAAACATAAATAAATGAAATATGAGAATGATTTTTAAGTCAAGGTCTAGTAAAATCAATTCAAACTGAAAATACATTTGTGATCATAATACAATCACTGAAAGCTACTTTCTGTCTAACTAAAGCACTTTTAAAAAAAACAAGTAAAAAGAAAACAAACAATCAGAGATCATCCACCCCTCTGACAGGATTCAGATGATGAAAGGTCTGACATGAAAAATAAAGTATTAACAGCATGCATACATATGGAGGTTGGAAATTTGAATTTTTGCTTCATAAGAATAAAAAGACAAAAATCCCTCAATGGAATTGTTCACCACAGTTCTCTGTTCTCTTTCTCACTACAAGACATGTAAGAATATACTAATATAAATACTGAAGTCTGGGGTTCTTTTTCAGTGAAAAGACAATGTTTTCTCCCACTTTTGCAAATGTTGCTATTAATATTAAACAGAGGGAAAAGTTGAAACCAACTTTATTTTAACAATGAGTGTTTAAGCACTGAAGCAGTGCCAAGAGAGGTTTTAGAAGCTACATCCCTGGAGAATTTAAGATTTTGGCTAGATGAGTCCCTGAGAAACCTAATTTAACTTTGAAAGTAGCACTGCTTTAAAAAGAAGCTTGGACAGAATATTCTCCAGAGGTTTCTTCCAGCATAAATTACTCCTTGGTTATTCTTATCCTCTGATTGTCCCTCTGTCAGTCAGGTTCAATACCTCCTAACACTGTAATCAAGCACAAGAATTCCTCTAAATGCAGAAAAGAATCATTAAAAAGAATTTTAAAAAGAGAGAAGCAACACACAGATGTTAGGAAAAAAAAAAAAGAAATACAAAGGAAAAGAGCACAGAGAATTAAAGTGATGACGGCAACCATAGGTGTCAGTGTGTATGGAATAGGAAGATATGTGGATATCCTGAATGAAACAATATCCACTTCTGAGCTTTACCATGTTCCAGTGAAGTCAAGCAGGATTTGCAATCAAGTATGTGGAGACCAGAATTTGGAAACACCCAAGATCAGAGCTAAGGGTTGGGTAAGGGATTCATAACCAGAGTCGGGATTGAGGAAGTGCCTCCAAATAGGTTTACATTTCATGGATGTGAGGTCGTACACATGCCTGAGTTTCATGAAATGATGCTGTGAGCATTCTGGAAACTGATCAACCAGAGAGGAGTAAAAGAATCAGTTGTCTGTGTTATTCATGTTTTCATGATTGTTGTAGGTGTTTATGAGGGTGTTGAAAAAGACAGTCCAATTCTTCTATGCATATTTCTGTGATGGAAATGAGTGTACCACACACATTGACAGCTCTGGAGTACAAGTTCAGCCTTTCTTATGTATACATGTGAAAACTGGGCCAGCAGCAGAGACCCAGTTGTATGGTTAGGTCTTAGATTTCTTTACATTTGCTCCCATTATTAACAGTACCAAGAAACATAAAGATACTTTGGATTCTTTGGACTAATAAAAACATCCAAGAGAAAATTACACACCCTTTTGAAAGCATATTGTCCATGTTGGGTGTATAATTTTAGCCTTATCTTTATCTCTGATTTGAGGACCTGGAGCGTATTCAGAGAAGGGCAACAAAACTGGTGAGGGGTCTGGAGCACAAGTCTTATGAGGAGCGGCTGAGGGAGCTGGGATTGTTTAGTCTGGAGAAAAGGAGGCTCAGAGGGGACCTTATTGCACTCTACCACTTCCTGAAGGGGGGTTGTGGTGAGGAGGGGGTCAGCCTCTTCTCCCAGATTACTAGTGACAGGATGAGATGGAATGGCCACAAGTTGCACCAAGGAAGATTTAGATTAGATTTGAGGAAAAATTTTTTCGCTGAAAGAGTGGTCAGGCACTGGAATGGCCTGCCTAGGGAGGTGGTTGAGGCACCATCCCTAGCGCTGTTCAAGAAGCGTTTAGATGAGGTGCTAAGGGATTTGGTTTAGTAGCTTAGTGGGTAGGGATGGTGATAGGAGGATGGTTGGACTAGATGATCTTGTAGGTCCTTTCCAATCTAATGTATCTATGAATCTATGAATCTATGAGAACTGATGTTTTCACAGTGTGGTCTACTGTGATAACCTCGACTTTGCTGTTAACAAGACATTTGAATTATATCACTTTCAACAACAGTTAATATACAAGATTTTATGGCTTGATTCTTTTAGCAAGAAAACATATCCAGTGAGAACTGGAACTAAAGAATCTTGCTCATTTCAAGCCTTGTCACCTATATTCATGAATTTCTTCCAACACATTTTAAATTTCACACATTTTCAAGACTTCCCATGATTCAAAACCTCCTTAGTTTCTCCTGAAATTCAGCATATTTCATAGGATCTGTTCTCATCTGGAACCCATGCCAGTTTATACAGTATTTATGTTTTATCTGGATAATGCCAAATATGTATATATGTCCACAAGGCTGATTTCTCGCTCCCTTTTACTCAGTGGGGCTATGAGTCTCTTATTCTGTGCCACTTTTCATAAATCTGGTAGAAATCAGTATCATAATGAACTTTAGCTTTCTATTGTATTAATTTGAAAATGACCAAAGAGCTCTAAAATAACTGCAGTCAGAATGAGACAGAAAGGCTGACGCAGGAAGATCACGAGTTATTTTTCTTCGCTGTAAAAATAGAACAACACTAATAGGGTCGAGTAGTTTTTTGATGTAATTTTATTTATAGACTAATATCCACAAAGCTTTATTATGGAAACAAATGAGGTTTTAAATCAGATTCCAGTATCCGAAAACTTTAGTCTTCTATGTGCCCTATGTAATTTTATTATATGCATGTATGTTTCTTCATAATGACTTAACTGTAGGATAATATAATGGAAGTTCTCATCTCCTCTCTGTATAGAAAGGTATGACATTCTTTTTTCTACGTAATTCAGCAATGCCTCCAGTTTCCCATGGTCATCTATTGAGGTGTTCCTCATACACTGATCTTTGAGACACGGGCTGAAAGGAATTTCTGTGCAGAGGGAGGGAATACAGTGTTTTTAAGCTTTGTTTCCCAACCAGCACTGAAAATTCATGGGACCTCCACAAATTAGAAGGCAGTATAATCAATAGACAGATACACCGTATTAATTCACAAACACTGCCAGACAAGCTCACATATCAAATTAGTGATGTCATTCTCTTTTCTACCAAAACACTGATCTACTTTTACTCATAGAAATTCCATTTTGAGTAGAGTACCTGCTATCAAAGTTTATAAGTTTGAATCTACTTATTAAAACATATTGGATACAGTCACAGGAGATTATATTATAGTGTGTAGTTAGTAATTTGTATTTTAATGTTAATACACTACCTTAAGACTGTAAATCAAACATTCTGGAAGAAGGCCTAACTGTCCTAGTCCTCAGACATGTATGCACATAAGGTAGAAACTTACAAAGCAAACAATCTTAAATTAGCTTGGTAACCATAGGGAATATGGCCCAGAGAATCCAGAATTCTGTCATTATTTGGAAAAAAATGAGTCCATTAGTTGCAGAAAATTTTTTTACTCTGAGGAACAGAAGGAAGAGAGCAATGAACTTCAGAAAGTCATGAACTCATTGAACTATTCATTGGAAGAATTATCTAGAGGCCATTTAGTTCAACACCATTACTAAAAGCAGTTTTTTTCTGCCAGTACTAGACACAATGACTTTGTCTAACTGAGTTAAAATTCTCCAAGGGCAGAGATTCCACAATATCTAAATGCAACCTGTTCAAGTAGTGCATGGCCCAGATATTAATGTTTTTTCAAATGTTCAGGTTGTTCAGCCAAGTAGTCACACTAATTTATATTCATTGACTGATCTAAAATCTTCTAACACTATCCAAAAACAAACAAAAAGGCTTCATAAACTTTCTGTATAAATTCCTGATGGAGCCTCCTCTTGTCCAGAAAAAGACAATTTCAGATCCTCCAGTGTTCTATCCTAGTACATATGCTCTGAGCCCCTTGACCATCCTGGCATCCCTGTTTNTCCAATTCTTCTATGCATATTTCTGTGATGGAAATGAGTGTACCACACACATTGACAGCTCTGGAGTACAAGTTCAGCCTTTCTTATGTATACATGTGAAAACTGGGCCAGCAGCAGAGACCCAGTTGTATGGTTAGGTCTTAGATTTCTTTAACAGTACCAAGAAACATAAAGATACTTTGGATTCTTTGGACTAATAAAAACATCCAAGAGAAAATTACACACCCTTTTGAAAGCATATTGTCCATGTTGGGTGTATAATTTTAGCCTTATCTTTATCTCTGATTTGAGGACCTGGAGCGTATTCAGAGAAGGGCAACAAAACTGGTGAGGGGTCTGGAACACAAGTCTTATGAGGAGCGGCTGAGGGAGCTGGGATTGTTTAGTCTGGAGAAAAGGAGGCTCAGAGGGGACCTTATTGCACTCTACCACTTCCTGAAGGGGGGTTGTGGTGAGGAGGGGGTCAGCCTCTTCTCCCAGATTACTAGTGACAGGACGAGATGGAATGGCCACAAGTTGCACCGGGGAAGATTAAGATTAGATTTGAGGAAAAATTTTTTCTCTGAAAGAGTGGTCAGGCACTGGAATGGCCTGCCTAGGGAGGTGGTTGAGGCACCATCCCTAGCGCTGTTCAAGAAGCGTTTAGATGAGGTGCTAAGGGATTTGGTTTAGTAGCTTAGTGGGTAGGGATGGTGATAGGAGGATGGTTGGACTCGATGATCTTGTAGGTCCTTTCCAACCTAATGTATCTATGAATCTATGAATCTATGAGAACTGATGTTTTCACAGTGTGGTCTACTGTGATAACCTCGACTTTGCTGTTAACAAGGCATTTGAATTATATCACTTTCAACAACAGTTAATATACAAGATTTTATGGCTTGATTCTTTTAGCAAGAAAACATATCCAGTGAGAACTGGAACTAAAGAATCTTGCTCATTTCAAGCCTTGTCACCTATATTCATGAATTTCTTCCAACACATTTTAAATTTCACACATTTTCAAGACTTCCCATGATTCAAAACCTCCTTAGTTTCTCCTGAAATTCA
Source organism: Odontophorus gujanensis (assembly GCA_013399175.1). Lineage (NCBI taxonomy): Eukaryota > Metazoa > Chordata > Aves > Galliformes > Odontophoridae > Odontophorus > Odontophorus gujanensis. The sequence continues at coordinate 42,543 of VXAB01010937.1, read as the reverse complement.
GCATATTTCATAGGATCTGTTCTCATCTGGAACCCATGCCAGTTTATACAGTATTTATGTTTTATCTGGATAATGCCAAATATGTATATATGTCCACAAGGCTGATTTCTCGCTCCCTTTTACTCAGTGGGGCTATGAGTCTCTTATTCTGTGCCACTTTTCATAAATCTGGTAGAAATCAGTATCATAATGAACTTTAGCTTTCTATTGTATTAATTTGAAAATGACCAAAGAGCTCTAAAATAACTGCAGTCAGAATGAGACAGAAAGGCTGACGCAGGAAGATCACGAGTTATTTTTCTTCGCTGTAAAAATAGAACAACACTAATAGGGTCGAGTAGTTTTTTGATGTAATTTTATTTATAGACTAATATCCACAAAGCTTTATTATGGAAACAAATGAGGTTTTAAATCAGATTCCAGTATCCGAAAACTTTAGTCTTCTATGTGCCCTATGTAATTTTATTATATGCATGTATGTTTCTTCATAATGACTTAACTGTAGGATAATATAATGGAAGTTCTCATCTCCTCTCTGTATAGAAAGGTATGACATTCTTTTTTCTACGTAATTCAGCAATGCCTCCAGTTTCCCATGGTCATCTATTGAGGTGTTCCTCATACACTGATCTTTGAGACACGGGCTGAAAGAAATTTCTGTGCAGAGGGAGGGAATACAGTGTTTTTAAGCTTTGTTTCCCAACCAGCACTGAAAATTCATGGGACCTCCACAAATTAGAAGGCAGTATAATCAATAGACAGATACACCGTATTAATTCACAAACACTGCCAGACAAGCTCACATATCAAATTAGTGATGTCATTCTCTTTTCTACCAAAACACTGATCTACTTTTACTCATAGAAATTCCATTTTGAGTAGAGTACCTGCTATCAAAGTTTATAAGTTTGAATCTACTTATTAAAACATATTGGATACAGTCACAGGAGATTATATTATAGTGTGTAGTTAGTAATTTGTATTTTAATGTTAATACACTACCTTAAGACTGTAAATCAAACATTCTGGAAGAAGGCCTAACTGTCCTAGTCCTCAGACATGTATGCACATAAGGTAGAAACTTACAAAGCAAACAATCTTAAATTAGCTTGGTAACCATAGGGAATATGGCCCAGAGAATCCAGAATTCTGTCATTATTTGGAAAAAAATGAGTCCATTAGTTGCAGAAAATTTTTCTACTCTGAGGAACAGAAGGAAGAGAGCAATGAACTTCAGAAAGTCATGAACTCATTGAACTATTCATTGGAAGAATTATCTAGAGGCCATTTAGTTCAACACCATTACTAAAAGCAGTTTTTTTCTGCCAGTACTAGACACAATGACTTTGTCTAACTGAGTTAAAATTCTCCAAGGGCAGAGATTCCACAATATCTAAATGCAACCTGTTCAAGTAGTGCATGGCCCAGATATTAATGTTTTTTCAAATGTTCAGGTTGTTCAGCCAAGTAGTCACACTAATTTATATTCATTGACTGATCTAAAATCTTCTAACACTATCCAAAAACAAACAAAAAGGCTTCATAAACTTTCTGTATAAATTCCTGATGGAGCCTCCTCTTGTCCAGAAAAAGACAATTTCAGATCCTCCAGTGTTCTATCCTAGTACATATGCTCTGAGCCCCTTGACCATCCTGGCATCCCTGTTTTGGACCCTGTTCACTGTTTCCAGTATCTGAAGGGGAGCCTACAGGAAAGCTGGGAAGGGACTTTTTATAAGGGCACAGGATTTTTATAAGTTACAGGATGAGGGAAAATGGTTTTAAAGTGGAACTGGGTAGATTTAGACTAGATATTAGGAAGAAATTCTTTACTTTATGGGTGGTGAGACACTGGAACAGGTTGCCCATCAAGGTTATGAATACTTCCTCCCTGGGAGCACTCAAGGCCAGGCTGGGTGCAGCTTCTAGCAACCTGGTATACAGGGAGTTGTCCCTGCCTATAACAGGGGGATTGGAACTAGATGACCTTAAAAGTCTCTTCCAACCCAAACCATTCTACGATTCTGTGATTCTATGATTCTATTTATATTGAAATGGATAAACACAAAAAGATCACGCTATTTCACAGAAAGATGAATTTTACTGATATACTGACTATACTCCTAGCACAGAGCAATACATAAGTTTTGATGCATTTGCGATGAGAGCACATTACTTGCTCATATTTAGCTTGCAATCTACCATTATCATTGTTCTTTTTTTGACAGAGCTACTACACATCCAGTCATTTCCTAGTCTGCCCTAAGAAACTGTGTTATTCTGCCTTAATTAAAGCAAGTTTTCAGTGCTAAATATCAAAAAGTTTCTGTTGGATGAGTCTTCAGGTTTGTCAAGCTCTCCCTGCATTTAGCCTCTGTCAATTGTCTGGCAGCTGTTCCACATCAGTTTTATACAAACTCTGTCACTGTTTCTAGGACATTTCCTGTTTGAATACATTTTTTCTCTCCTTTGATTGTCATCGTGCTGTTATGTATTATCTTAAGGTTTCCCTGCAATTGGAAGAGGAAGAGTGCAAAGATCACTGCAGTGCATATTCTAGGGAAAACTATTATTAATGTGCAATAAAATCATGATATCCCTTTTCCATTGTCTACGTTTCAGTTACAGCGCACAGAGAAACCTGACAAGAGGTAATGAGATGACCTTCAAGGTCTTCATTTTCATTACAACAGAGCAGTTTTCACACATACACGCAGATATAAAGCTTTGCATGGAGGTATTTTCTTATAGATGTACCCACTGCATAATGGAAGGGTTTCATATAGTTTTGATTTCCATCAGGCATTCCTTTTCATTAACATTTACTTTACAGACAATCTTCAGAGTGACTGAACACACAGTGGAGACGTCAGGTTAAGAAATGCAACAACAATATCAAGGGATAAAGTTTGTCAATAAATCAGCTTCTGCTCCTTAGTCACTCCAAAGGTCAGAATGATGGTCTTCATTCTACTGCACAATTCATTACAGCAATCACCAGGGCTGCTTAGTACCAAACAGGAGATGTTCCAGTTAAAGGGTTAATGGAAATATGGGAGCAGAAGGCAAGGAAAAAAACATACACCTTCTTCCTCATGCAGACTGCAACATAGCCCATTAAAAAA
>VXAB01010937.1:6778-39397 GCA_013399175.1 Odontophorus gujanensis | reverse complement strand
AAAAAAAAAAAAAAAAAACAAAGAAAAGAAAAAGAAGCAGACCTAAACACAGCCATATAATTTGATCCTTAGGTAGAGGAATTGTATCAGCCCTATACTGTGGTGTCACTGCATAAATAATTCAAATATGAAATGTCTTTAAATACAATTTAATTGATCATGCTACAGCTTAAGGTTGCAAGGTACATATTAAAGTCAGAATTTTCTAGTCCCAAGATATTGCCTTCACCATGCCTGAAAAGATTCACTCGTCATACAAAATCATATACCATAGCAGATGCTAAATAGCTATTCAGGAGAATTATTACTCCAGATAGTGTGAAGGAAAAAAGTTAAAGAGGGAATTTGCTCCAGGGAATGGCATTTGCTATTTTCATAGAATGTCTGTTATCATTCAGAAAGCTTAGCATTTTGACTACTGCTTTTTATGTGTCTTACCTAGTGTTAACCCTGCTAAATTAGTTTTGTTAATTAGCCTTTTATGCTCTCTCATAAATACCCAAAGCAAAACATCTAGTTTGGAAAACAAATAAGATGATGTGTAACTTTTCAAGAATCGACATTTCTGTTCTAATTTGTAACTTAACATACGTATGCACACAATCTTTTTTTTTTCCCTCTCATTTATCTTGAGATATTTTTCAAGGATTTTATACATCGATATAAAGTATTGTTCAATTGTAAAAAAAATTATGTGTAGTCCAGTGTATTTTTCCATTTATAGCAAAGTACCATAAGGTTTTTTTTTGTTATAGACAGAAAAAAGATCTCTTGATATACAGTACTAATAGAAAAGCCAGTGAGTTATTTTATGACTTAAAAACTAATTTGACTAAAATGCTTGGAAAAGAGAAAAAACTGACTATGTAATGATAGTTTGGCCTTGCTATCTTTACTAATTTCTATTTCCCTAGCGATAGCATGCTGTCATCTAAAGGTAAAGACTGCCTTCTTTTAAGTGTAGTCACTTGGAGCAAACAGGAGGAAGTAGGATTTGCTTTGGAAGTTCTCTAGCAGAAAAGTTAAAAATTAATACAAGTTTATTTAAAGTCAGTGGAATTTGTTTGCAGTCGAGAGCGGCTAATGTTGGCTTCAAGAGAGAACCTTGGTCTACATTACCACTAAAGCCCTTGCTGTGTGTCTCATCTAGAAATCATGCGATACAAGCTTTCATATTTAAATGGCTACATTCATAGATTTTTCCTGCTGAGAATGACAATTACTTTGATGTATAGTAAAAAGCTTGGCTTGGGACCATTTACTGGAGCATTGACTGGATTCATCAACAGCACACCTAAAGTCCAAAGCCATCACTCTTCTTTCACAGTTACCCCAATTTAGGCCAATCCCTGCGCTCTGACTTGTTTTTATTTGTGTGTCCTCTACAACAAAGGGTCATCCTAACTGACCATCACCTACCTATTCCAACCTTGACATTCAGTCACATAGTGTCCTTTGCTGTTTCAACTCATGGGAAAATAGCATGCTTGTGCCATATATTTCTGACTACAGGACAGTCATTTTTTACGTCCAGTCTGGTCCTATGCTGACAGCCTGGGCTCTGACCGTCAGCCCAGATAAATTCCAGCTGCTGTAGTGTTTATACATTCATGAGGGTTTCTGAACAAAGCAAGAGGAAAGGGCTCATCCAAAGCTACAGACTATGGTTACAGGAAAGAAAAGATGTGCAGTCAATAGTAAGTCAGTAAACACTTTTGGAATTTGCAGCTACTGTGAGAAGCTATATCATCTACTTGCTGCAAATAGATAATCCTGCTCTGATGTTGTGTATGGTGAGCCACACCTATGACAATCCACGGGTGCCAAAACAAGCCTAAAGAGGGCTACACCTGGAGTTACTTTATGGAATCACAAGTGTCTATCCTCACATCTTCTGGGTTTTTTCCCAGTGCATTATTAATCCTGTCTCTGTTTCCTCTTCCCACTACAATTTGCTCAAAATGACATTTGCACTGGAGTGTAGAAAAAATTCTTTTCCCTGTTCAAATTTTTTCAGGAAAAAATTCTTCGAAAAACTGGCGAGGCCTTGGAAAGGGCTGCCCAAGGATGTGGTGGAATTACTGCCTCTGGAGGTGTTCAGGAAATGAGGATATGTGGCACTGAGGGACATGATTTAGTGGGCATGGTGTCGATGGGTCAGTGGTTGGGCTAGATGATCTTAGCATTCTTTCTGAATGAAACAATTCTAATATTTTGTAAACATTCAAGAAGCTTTTTTTACCCCATCATGCATTTTCTGACTCATATTTCTTTATTCTTGGTCTCCTGACCATTTGTCCAGTGAGCTGCTGGCAATAACAGTAAGAGTGATGCAAGAGAAAGGAGCTGAATTTTCAACATAGGAGAAGGGTAGAAAAGATGCAGTATTAGAATGTCTTATCCAGTTCTCAGTTTTGTTAATGTGATGCGAGCATAAGATTCTAAGTACACCTGCCAAGTCACATAGTCTTCCAAACAAGAAATTTTTAAGGAGCTTAAAGTAATTCATCCCCTTTTGAGTTACTAAAAAGTTATATTTATTTTTATGTTATTCTTATGGTGTGATAAAAGAAAACTTAAATGCAAAACTGAGGTATAACTTGCAAAGAAATTGCATATCAATGAATCTCATTCATCAGACAAACACGTGATTCTCTAACTTTTCTTTGCCATCTGCTATATGTTCTCCTCATTTACACATTTAATGGAAACTATCTCAATCTTTGTGGACACACTCGAAAATGCTACTTTCTTAAAGCAGTGAAAGAAATGTACACACATTTACTCACACTGTTTTCTTCAGAGAACATCACTAGTCAAATGTTGGTTGCATGTCCAATCTCTGAAGGAAGAAATAGTACGATTTGTGGTTTAATGTATTGCATTCTTCCCACCTTTCAAGGTTTTACAACAAATGAATGGCTGTATGGAAAGAAAGGAGGAGGAACAGAGGAGGGTTGATAGAGTCAAACTCAACAAGTTTGCTGATGATACAAAGCTGAGAGGAATGGCTGACACGCTGGAAGGTTGTGCTGCCATTCAGTGAGAGACAGACAGGCTGGAAAGCTGGGCAGAAAGGAACCAGATGAAGTTTAACAAGAGCATGTATAGAGTCTTGCACCTAGGGAGAAATAACCACATCAACTGGTACAGGTTGGCGGATGACCTGATAGAGAGGAGATCTGAGAAGAGGGACCTGGGTGTCCTGGTGGATGACAGGTTGACCATGAGCCAGCAGTGTGCCCTGGTGTTCAAGAAGGCCAATGGTATCCTGGCATGCATTAATTAGAGTGTGGCAAACAGGTCAAGGGAGTTGATCCTCCCCCTCTACTCTGCCCTGATGAGGCCTAAACTGGAGTACTGTGTTCATTTCTGGGCTCCTTGGAACAAAAAAGATCAGAATTTCCTTGAAAGAGTCCAGTGGAGGACTACAAAGATGATGAAGGGTTTGGAACACCTTCTTTATGAGGAAAGGTTGAGAGACCTGGATCTGCTCAACCTTGAAAAAAGAAGACACAGATGGGATATGATCCACGTCTATAAATATCAAAGATGTAGGAGGCAAATGGACAGGGCTGAACTCTTCTCAGTGGTATGTGGCAATAGGACAAGGGGAAATGGCCACAAACAGGAGCATAGGAAGTTCCTCACAAAGATGCGTGGGAACTTCTTCACAGTGCAGTGACAGAGCACTGGATCAGGCTGCCCTGAGAGGTGGTGGAGTCTCCTTCTCTGGAGATGTTCAAGATCTGCCTGGATGCCTACCTGTGCAACCTGGTCTATCTAAGGGAGCTATAGACAAGAGGTACTTGTAAGATTAATGTACTTGACCAAGTAAAGATTTCTAGGGAGAGGTAATCTCTTCTGTAATATCAGTGGATGGAGTTATCTTAACCAATGACTATACTCCTGCATTTCTATTCCCACATCTTTTCACAGATATTCTACATTACGACATAAATAGCAACCTAGAGTAATGACAAAGCACCAGAATCCTGAATATAGAAGGATAAGGTTCTGGTGTGGTTAAATAAGATGTATGACCTCAGAAGAGTTGTTCATTGTATATTTGATGACCTTGTCTGGTGATATCTCAGAACTTTAGAGAGTTTAGCAAAGTTGGGATAAATACTGGAGTCCTGGAAAAGTGTTAAACATCGTCCTTAACTTCTAAAGGGAAAGAAAAGAGGAAAAGACAGAACAAAAAAAAAAAAATACAAATCTTACAACATACCTTCAAGTCACATAAAATATTTCCAGAAACAAAGAGTATTTCTACTTTTTCTTGATAGCTTCTTGAATTGAAAGCAGTGATTAACCCTTGAATGACTTTAAAAATTCATCTAGTTGTAAAAAATTCAGTTTAACACTCAGTTGTATTCCCCAGCATTTATCTGAAGAGAAATGTATTTGGCTATATAATACTTCAATAAATATGGCAAACCTAGTTTTTGAATGTAAATTGGGGTAATATTCCAATTCTACTTATTAATTTGGGTAGGTAACACCTTTTTTCTTTTTTTTTTTTCTCCTTTCTTTTTTTCTCAATGGTTTTTCTGCTTGGAACTTTGGATCCAGCTGCTTAGCTAGCACTTTTCAGTTCTCCTTAGTAGAAGACCTCTACATATTACTGTTTTACATGAGTCAGCTAATCTCAAAGTGTTTTAAGAAACTTTAGTCTTAATTTTGATGTAAAAATTTTTGTTTCATTTCTGCTGTGAATCTAGAAATGAACACCCAAGGAATATAGACTTTATTTTCAAATTCATTCAATTCCACCAAATATTTTGCAACAGAGTAGATACAGAGTAATTATTTAGTTCAAATATGTGTAATAATAACAGTTGCAGGACAGTGAAAACAATTGTAGGAATATACACAGTCAATCCATACCCACAAATTATCTTAACCAAATGAGAATTAATAGAGAGACCCTGGTTTCCTCTATCAGAGAAAAATACTTAATGAAAGGACCACCAATACTCACAAGATTGTGAATTCCAAGAAAGAAACAAAACAAAACAAACAAGGAAACACAGACCACATTAAGTTTTGAGTACATTTCATAAATGTGAGGGGATCTACAGGAAATCTGGAGGGGGACTTTTTACAAAGCCATCTAGTGATAGAACAAGGAGTCGTGGTTTTAAGATGACAGTGGATTTGTTCAGATTATACATAAGAATATGGAACTGGAAAAGTTGACCAGAAAAACTGTGGATGTCCCATCCTTGGAGGTGTTCAAGGGTAGACTGGACAGGACTTCGAGCAGTCTGATATGGTGAAAGGTGTCACTGTCAGTGGCAGGATGTTTGAAATTAATGATCTTTAAGATTAATACAGAATACAAGATTAAGGGCTCTTTAAGAAGAGCCCTTCCAGTGCAAGCCTTGCTATGATTTTATGACTCCAAGTTCCAAGACAAACCTCACATCTTGGAAAGACTTAGATCCATTCTTTCAACACAAGTAATAATTTTGAAATGCTTGCTAACACTTCTTTAAGTGGAATAACAATTTTCTGAATACCATGACAGTTTTCAGTGCTGAGTATCATTAAGTCATCTATTGCCCTGATCAACAGTTTTTAATGGGGTTACTAAAAGCAAAATTCTAAATTTAGCAAAGCAGTCATTAAATGCGAAACTTCTGTTCCAGTGACTTGATCTCAGAGGAAAATTTTTGGATTGTCAGTCACTCAAATTCCCTTAATTATGCACAAGAGTAGCTAAATCCTACATAATAGAGCTCATACTCCTAAAATATTCAAGATACTCAAAATACTGGCCTAACACCAAATTACTCAGTGCCTACCTAAAATATACAACTATTCAGTGGGGAAAAGTTGTAAATGTGAACAAGTCCTAAATCTTATTTTTCTGAAGCTATAATCTGCTGAAGCTGTTAAGTATCATGTGAGGGGTGCTGGATGAGGTAATACAGTCTGTTTTATTGAGAAATTCAAAACTAGATCACCTTAATGGGTATTTCTGGCTTTTATAGTCCATAAATCTGCTATATCAGAACAAAAATGTTTAGCACACATCAGCTGATAAAATACAGAAGTCCTTCTATTACCTCGGAGACTGGAGTTTTCACAAGAGAAATGAAAGATTGATAAATTTTCACTGAGGCAATGATCAGGTTTAAAACTTAAAGGTTTATATTTGAGACTGGCGATGTATAAAATGTGTAAAGCTGCAAGTGAATAAGGGATGGAGAATAGTTACTCTTCCCTTTTATAATTCTTTTCAGGAAAGAAAAAAAAAAAGAGAAAAACAAATAGTTTTGTTACTTAGTATACAGATTATTTAAGAATCTGGAACACAGACATCCAACTTTGAGCAAGAAAACTGAAGAAATTTGCTACATCGTTACCATAGTGAGTTTGAAAGGCTTTTGTCTGGAGATTGATATCTCTGTAAAGGGGATGTTCCTCTACGTTTGTCAAATGACATTGAAAAATCTGAATGTCTTCAACACTGCATTACTAGCAAAGTGTAAAGCTCAGATATGTTGATTTACTGACTGAAAATAGGCCGCAAAGAGAAGCGGTGGATAATTGTCTTTTTTTTTCTTTTTTTGGATAGACATGAAAAAAACTTTTGATTCATTGAAAGTTGCCCAGTCCAACAAAACTCAATTTTATTTCCTGTCTGTGGAACAGTCTGCACAATACTCTCTATGCTTTCTTGGAAAAATGCCTTTGGATAGATACAAATGATAAGACTGAGAGTGAACACAGCACACGTTGAGTGTAATATCTGAAAATTTCTGATAGGGTGTTTGCTACAAAACTGATAACACTGCAAGGAAATTAAAATGATTAAGCCTGTATAAATCAACCGTGAACCTTATTGATCCAGATTTGTCTAATTTATTGCTGGTATTGATCCTGAATGTATTGCTTACTTATTAGTTTTATGAGTTGCTAATATAATGATATGGCATGGTCTTGATGTAGTTTAAACTGTCCTGATGTAGTTTAAACTACAAGTTGAGCAGTTTAGGCAGTATATCTGGTCTCCAAAGTCTATAGTGCAGTCACGGGCAGTAACTGTCCTAAAACAACATGAGTTTACCCCTTCCAGAAAGTTAAATTTACTCACCTTACCAAAAATGTCTGTTGGTTTACTTTCCCATCTTAAATCATTTGGATGGCATATATATTTCAGCAAAATATATTGAAAGACATAGATACTTGAAAGTTGTATCGTTTTAAAACTGATCTGCTCTTGTATTTTCTGCCCTTCCAATAGTGAACTACAGAATATGACACTGGGAAATGCAGACCAAAGTACAGTTGGTGAATGGTTTGCTATAACCTTGGAGTAAAAGGTACTTCAACAGGAAGACTAAAATGTATCTTTCATCTGGAAATCATTCTTCACTGTTTCCATCTCCTCTCTTTCACAGTCTAAAGGAGATTCCCATTCCAGCAATGATGATACCAGTCCAGGGTAAACTCACTCATCTGGAGATACGTTGAGCAACTGTATGTGTTTCAACAGTCTGTGGGGATTCTGTGCTAGGAGAGGAGAGGATATTAATTTGATCTGACCAAGTTCATTAAGAATATCGGCTAAAATTTTCTATATGCAAAAACTAATCAACGGTAGCCACTAGAGTACGTGTCTATTTAATTCTGTTCACTCAGGCCTAATTGTTTTTTCTGACATCACATCATATTTGTGCTTTCTAAATATAAGGAAATATTTCATCTGTGCACAAAGAAATGGCAAAATTCTGTCAGCAGCTTTCATTCCCTGCAATAGCTGTACTGAGCTCAGCAGTTCTCATAGAAAAAAAAAAAACAGAGGAAAAATTAATGAAAAAAACACTGTTCACAATATTAATACTAGTGTTCTTTTTTGGATCAGTTCATTCATTGATCTATTATCAAATGTATAAGTTAACAACAACTGCCAGGACTAGAATCACAATAGGAACTGAATATATACATATTTTTACATATGACTCCCTCAGACTGAAGTTTATTCTTACTATCCTCTGAAAACACCTCCTTCATTTTTTTTTATTTTTATTTTTTTGAACTTAATAAACTTGAGCTTGAGGCAACAAAAACTTTGCAATCTAAAGTCAACCTTAAACTGAAATTGTGGTGCATCTAGACTTGCACAGAATAAGATTATGACCTTATCCTTTATAAAATTAAAACACCAGAATGCACCACAGAATGCATGTTGAAAGATTTCTATTATCCATAGCTTCTAAATATTTTTAATATATCTGGTAAGTATCATGTTGTGCTAATACTTCTTACCATGGTACTTTCACACTGATAGACAACTAAGTTCCAAAACACTGCTGTCCCACTTCCTAAGCTCTGAAAAACATTGAGAGAAAATATGATGGAAAAGAAGTCATGGGTTGAGATAAGGACATCATATACTCAGCAAAAGGATATTAATGTAATTTATTGCCAGATACTAACAGATCACTGCAGTGAGAACTGAAAGTAAATTACAAACACCTCCCCCTACTCACTCCTACCTCCCCCCCAAAGAAGTACAAGTGAATGAGGAATGGCCTTTTCCTCCCCTCTCTCTCCATTACCCTTCGGTCTCCTGGACATTGTAAATGTGTGAGTAGCTCTAGAGAAGAAGTGTTACTAGGCAAATCTTCCTTCATAACACTCTGTTGTGTTATTGAAGCTTTTCTGTATTAATTTGGACTGTTGACAGCATTACTACATAACTATATCTGGACTAACAAGAACTTTTTACTGCATTTTAATTAAGGGAAAATTTCCTTTAAATATGAAGTTTTTTTACAATGAGAGTGCTGACAAGCTGGATCAGGCTTTACAGAGAGGTACTGGATACTTCATCCCTGAAGATATTCAAGATCAGGCTGGACAGGACTCTGACCACCTAATCGAGCTGTAGGTGTGTGTTCCTGTTTATTACAGGGGCATTGGACCAGATGACCTTTAAGAGTTTCTTCTGACTCAGATGATTCTGTGATTGTGGGGATTAGACTGACAAATTAAATTAATGATAAATGCTGAACTCTACATATATGTTTGTTGTTGTTGCTGTTGTTTTTTTGCCACAATATCAATTCATGGTGGGGAGAGGGGCACAATGAACTAAATCTAGAGTATAGAGAACAATCTCTGGAGGTCATTAAGGCTGGAGAGAACCTCTGTCCTTCCCTATGTATGCTTCAAGCACGAGTCCCAGCACCCCATCCACAGCAGCTGATTAGTAAGAGCCACCATGAAATAGTCACAGAATAGACCAGAATTCTAAAATGCCAACTGGGATTGAATCATCTTCCTCAAGCTACATTTCTGATGTACCTTCTGCAAAATGTAGTGTAGAAGCTGTCACTTTCTGGACAGTAACTCTTCCAAGAAATTCAGTGAAAAGACTGCATGAACTGGAATCAGCAGGAGATGTACCACACATCTTCTAAGTGTTCCTAGAGTTATCAAATTGTGCAAGCATCATGTGAAGAGAGAGTTGTGGGAAGAAAGGATAAAAAGCAATAAAGTGGTTTACAAAAAAAAATATGAACCTTTAGTCTGGAATATTTGCACAGTAGTTTCTCTACTTTAAACTCACACTTACTTTAATGTGTCACAAGTAACTTTCGTTCTCTTTTTGTGTAAGCAGATTAGAAAGTTGCTTAGCAACAGGGTGTACAGCTCTTATCTGTATGCCTGAAGAAAAGGCAGTGTGATCTCAACTACAACAAACCTATGAATCTGACCCCAACAGCATGCAAGACAGAAGAACACTCTGTGAAGAGAGAATTACAGACAGAGTAATGACTGAGAACTAGGCTTGCAAAAGTGCATTGCACAGAATTAATCAATCTCATGGATAAACACCATATTTTTGAAAATATATTTTGTATAATATATTGGCAAAGGAGATGTAGTGAATCCAGACTCTCTGAAAGCAGTTAATGCACACTCAAAGAAAATAAAAACAGGACAAAAAGGAATTTTTAGTCAAGATAATAACTGACTCTCCCATCCCTGGACACTTTCAAGGTAAGGTTGGATCAGGCACTGGGCAACCCGATGTACTTGTGGTGTACCTGTTCATTGCAAGGGAGTTGGTCTAGATGGTTTTCAGAGGTCCTTTTAAACTCTAAAGATTCTATAGTTCTAAGATTAGAGAAATGGTGTTGAAATGATAACTTTTGTTAAAGGGAGGTTACATAAAAAACTCTTCAAGTTTGCGAACTTCCAGTGATGTAGATACAAAATACTAGAGTTACAATTAATTTTAAGATGATTTCAAACTTCTTATCAGTATCTATAAGTTAAAGAGCTAGTAAATTCAAGAGAAGGTATTGATGTTTAAAGATTAGTATTGCATGAAAACTCATTTAAATAAATTTAAGCTGAAAATGAAAAGGAGATTTATACCCATTGAAACATGAAAACTGAAACAGATCATTTTTTCATACAGCATACTAAACTGGTCAAGGCCATCATACATTGGAGGAAAGGGAAGAAAGTAATTTCTGATTTGTATTGCTTGAGTTTTCAAAACTTAATTCCTGGTAATAACAGATCTTTAGGACAAACTATCAGACTCTGCAAGGAGAAAATTAAATAATTTCAGCCATTAATAAGCTGAAGAAAGTCACAGTTTTTTCTCTTTATCTCCACTGGGTTGTGAGTAGGAAGCACCTGTCTCAAGTTTTCCACTCTTCCTACGATATTCTTAATGACATGGGGTATTGTTCTGCACAAGGTTTCATGCATTTTCCCCAGTGTCTTTGCTCTGCCAGCCGTCCACTTGTCTTCTCTTCTGGCTCTTTTTCTAGTTCCCAGTATCAATTTCTACTTCATTTCCACCTCCCTTTAATTTTTAATCTATCCTTAAATACCTAGCAATGCATTTCCAATTCTAAGAATTTCTGCATTAATTTGACAGCTAGACATAGCCAGTTAGGACAACAACTCCATCTGGGTCCAATTCTCTCATTCAAACAAGATCTCTAGGAAGTAAATGAAGGTTAATATTCAGAGAACTTGGAGAGAAAAATGTAAGGCAGTCTAAAAATCTGTCGTGCTACTAAACAAATTCATTGACAAGAGAAATAGTGAAGTGTGAAATGTGTTTAGCTGGGATTAAACAAACCTACTAGCAAACCGTATCTTTTTTCTTTTTTTTTTGTAAGTACCAGAGGAAAATATTAATTAAATAAATAGTGGAAATTCCTATATTCAGCATTCTAGCAACTTCAGGTCCTTAGAAAAGAGTTAACACATATCAGCTCTTTAGTTACTGAAATGCACTGAGCTCTGCATTTCTTGTACTGTTCCTCTCACTTTCTTTACTGATCTCAATGAAAGGCAAAAGGGTAAGGATTCCTTATTGACATTTTCTCACTTTCTTTTATCGGGATACCTGATTTCTCATTATCTTTATACCACTTCATGTTGCTAACTCATGTATAAGACACACAAATACCAAATGCGTGTAACATCTACCAGATAAAGGATTAAATATACATACCTACTCACACCTCTGTAGTACGTGAGTTTGTAGTCCTCAAATTTAGACTACAACTGAACTAAAACAAGGAAGAACTGAAGGTTTACACCTTCAAGTTTTGAATTAACATTTTGAACATGCTTATACAAACATATCCAATCTCTTGAATCTGTACTCTGCAACTTAACAATCCTGAAAGAAATGAATCACTGAAAAAATGTATTGCATTTCTGATTTAGTCACAGCAGGAAGTTGAACAAGAACAGCATCTCCTACCAAGTTATTTTCATTTGTTGATCTACTCAGACATAGAAACAAAAATAAATAACAAAAATAAAAGATTCTTCTTTTCAATGTAAGCCTAAAAGCTTTGTTATAGAGATAATTCTTAAGTTGTACAAAATGTTGACATTCATTTGTTTTCTTGGGTTTCAGTTTTTGAAATCAGAATGTCTTTAATACACAATATATTTGGTTTAATTGCTATCATTTGGAGCAAGAGAGGTCTTGACAAGCCTGTTTCTGTCTGAATTTACTACTGCTATTTATCTGAGAAATGTTCAAAGCCAAGAAGTGGGAGTTGAATGTACGACTGTTATTGGCATTTAGTGATATTTATTTATTTAGTGTGTACCTAACTCTTTTAGATTCCATAGGAAAAAAAAAAATCTATAAAAAGAAACAGTTCTCACCCTCTGAAAGATCCCTGTCAGAATGGACAGGACAAGATTACAATGTTCATGTTATAATCTGTGACATTAGGCACAGATACACGATGTGCTTGATGTTCTACATATTTTTTCAGGGGAAAAAATTACAGCTTAAGGAAGCCCATAGAATCAATTTTTAGCACCATGGGAAGGAGAAAGTGTTCCAGAGGCAGCAAATCCAGGGAAACACAGGAATCTAGAATTCATATTTCTCCAACCCTGTACATAAGTTACTACATGACAGCTCAAATAAGCAGGGAGATAGAGTGGAGATGTAGGAGCTGTCATCATACGCAAGTGTCTGGGGTATGAATTCAGGAGAAATTACCTTTCAGTAGCCCCTTCTGCATCTGAGTCTCAATCCAAGAATTTGACTTTGATGCAAAGTTAATATTGTTATCATGACTTCCCCATGCAAACTCTATTAGAAAATGGAGGATAGAAACAGCATTGCGTTCAAAACATAATAGATATATTTAAGATCCCAGTATCAGCTTCTTAGTTTGGAGGATAATTATCCAATAACTTTATGAATTATTTCCAGATTATGACCATCCATTCAAATTAACTGTAGTGGGACCAGTTTCCACATCCCTTAATAATTTAGGAAAATAAATAGGAAAGTTCATTTTGATAGCAGTTGAGATCTCCCAAATATGAGAGATGCACTTGGAGGATAGGGGAATTAAAGATATGTTTTCAATTTAAATACTATAGTAATGTGCAAAAGTCTGAGCATTCTTCTTTCACTTAAAAAATAATATTTCAAGATAAAGAGTTATGCTCCTAATTACTGAGTTACGGTTATTTCAGTAAGCATTTTTCTGCTATGCTACCTGAAATATATGCTAGTTAAAAAAAAAAACAACAAACTACCACCCCCTAATCCATTTGCAATTCAAATGTGAAACTTCTAAAAAAAAAAAACTTCAGTGCATCAACCCAGAACAAACAACTCATCAAGCCCCATAAGCATGGCATGATCCCAGTAATGAAAAATGAGCTTTGCTACAGTCCATAATTAGCATGGCAATGACAGACACATTCTAAATCTTTCTGAAAATATGGGTAATTATTGAAGAGATATGACAATAATGCATCAACAAGTCTATTTGTCTAACTGAGGTTCTACACTGTGGCTGCCTCTCCATGAATCTTAATATGCCATTCAATAATTTGCGAAAATCTCATTACTCAAGATAATTGAAAAAATCCAACTATTATAAGAAGTAAAATGGAAATATCTGTCATTTAAAAGGAGTGTTGAGATTCTAGATAAGCATCCTAAAACATCTTTCATTGCTAACCTACAATTTCTCAAATTGTATCATCTATTAACAGGAATTTTCATATTTCTGCAACAATAGATAGTTTCCAATATTTTTTTTAATTAGGATGGACTTGAAGGGGAAGAAAGCAAAGTTATAAAAAATAGGTCAAACTTAGATGACTGTGTAGTTCATCAAGAGCCTTAAAACACTATCACATTGCATTAAAAACATTCAGATTCCAAAAATAGAAATCATTGTTAATACTTTCTATTGTGTAGGATCTTCAGCTCTTCCCATGAGGGAACAAGAAAACTCATAAATGGGAATGTTGCCTAGGAAGATAAATAATCAATAATGTAAGCCAATTGTTGCAAGTCTGAATAAACCAAATAAATACCACCCAGTAAAAATGCATAGCAACTTTCACTACCTATTTAGAAAAGGAAAACTACTGTGGGAGGAAGAACAGCCAATTATCTGTTATAATTAAAATAATCTAATAAACCGCACTCAAATTTCTGTTTGTACTTCAAGTCTAAGTCGAGTATCTGCAATTGTACTGGAAAGCACAGGTGAAACTAGATACCAGAAGCAGAATGTCTAAGTCTACTGAACTTTTCACACTATAAACCTCCTTTCTACAACCAGTAAAACTTGAAAATGTTTTGCATTTTGATTTTCATTTTAGTCATACAGATCTAGGGGTGGGTAGGGAGGGGGTGTTAAAAGAGGAGAGAGACTGGATATATTCACCTTTACACTGAATCATTTCTCCTAGTCTAAGTCATACAGTAGAAGAAAAGACAGACGTGAGCTGACATCAATCATCCTTATGGCTCTTTGCTTTTTATTCATTGTTCTATTGATCTCTTTCAGCATTATTTCATAGGTAGATTGCAATAAAAGTCATTTCTTATTATGTCTCCATTTAAAATCATAAAGCACATGACACAATAGTTTTTAAAAGAAGGACAAGTTCCCTAAAGGAAAGAACAAAATTCTGGATAAAAGCACAGAGTTATTGATCTCTCCTTCAATAATAATAATGATTAAAATCTAACCAACACTACTGCCTTCATAAATTATTCAGCTCTCTTTCTCCTTTCCACATTCCAACTGGATGCACTCCAAAAAAAGAGAAGTTCAGTCATAAATGCTGAAAACACTGCCTTCTTCATGCAGTGACTCATGACAGTGTTAAAAACATACTAAATAACAGCATCTTACAGACAAGAAATACTTTGGCCCAAAGCCCAGTTGACCACCAATTGGAGAAGGAGAACACATACGTATAGGAAAGGAGAGGAAGAGATTTTGTCACTTCTTTCAATTTTCCAGGAAAATTTAAGGGCACACTTTTCCCTAATGCAATGGAGCAATGAAAACTGTCCCTATAACTGTCTCCCTGTAACTCTCTATCCTGTAGAATATGACCCCTGTGGTTTATTCTGGAGTCTCAAACTCATTTATCAAATGCCTTCACTTCACCCCAAATCTTTCGTTGTCTAAACATTTTCTAGATAGGCTTGCTCTTGGGTTATCCAGGTCTGAAGCAGAGATTTCCATAACAGCACACACTGTTCATAGAAATAAAGCTGGTAAAGGATGCAGTTAATTGTTTAGCTCACAATCTTGCCCATTCATTTTAACGAATTGAAATTTGTATGTTGAAGTGTCATTTCCTGAAAAAAATTGTATATCAAGAAAGAATAAATTATATAACTCAAAAAGTAATCTTTCATATTTACTACACTTATACTTACACTGACTGCTTTTCAATGAAGACTTGATGAAATAGCACAGAGACCACCATAAACTTTTTAGACAGTAATAATGTATTGAAAAACAGATGTTTCATATAACCTCTCTCAAATTAAGCTTTACGCCACAACTGCAGTGCATAATTATGTATCTGAATTGTCAGAGAAACACCCGACTATCAGCATGACACTGACTATGGATAGGAGTGGTTAGAGGCATCAGTCACCTAAAATGAGATTAATGATTTAGACTATAAAGATCTCGCATTAACTTAACTCAAAGGTCAAAAGAACGATACAAGCAATTATTTTTCTCTTGTCATTATTATTCACCTAGTTTTCAGTAAAGAACAATGTTGAAAAGCATGTATGCCTAGAGTGATATAACCTGATAGTGATTTTTTTCAGTCAAGAACTGGTTTTTTTAGAAGTTACCTAGTTTTATTGAAAAAAAAAAAATAAGGTTTTAAGGTATGTTAAACAAAAGAGATGATATTCATGCAAACTACTATATGAAAAGTTAATTAGTGGTTTTGGGAAGTTCTCAAATTTGTGCTAAGTTCCACACTTCGGGCAGCAAACAAATCCACAAGTAAAGTTTATTTTTTTATTCATTAAGACACTCAGAAACCACTCTTATGGCTGCAGTCTAAACTAAAAGCAGATTCATCTTAGAGTAAGAATAAGTGCATTTTGAAATTTCTCCTTTAGAAACAATCTCAACATCTTTTTGTTATTAAAATCAGCATGCCACAGATAACAATTATAGATATATGAAATACATTTTTTAATAAAGAATTTAACTTTCACATACCCAGTGTTTCACAACCTGAGTTATGTACTCCTAGTTAAGGTGACCTTTACATCTGTCAGAATAGATCTCAGCCTATTCCAGACATATCTAAAACATCCCAGGTGGTCACACAACACAGCACAAGTTCTAGTTCTATATAGTATATTCCCCTTCTAGCTGAAGACAAAGATTAGATGATCAATACAACCAACCTAGCCATGTTTTATCCATTTTCCCAAACATCTTCAATTTTTTCCTATATAAATGCCACCTTACTTTGAAACAGAACATGCTGAAGTTGATCCTGATCCTCTGGTGCTCTCCATCTTCATTTCTCCTCCTGGCAAGGACTGACGAGGAGAAACAGTAACTTCACACATTTACAAAAAAAATAAAATAAAATAAAATAAATTAAAAAAGGATGGAAAAATCCGCCTAAATATAACTATTCCTTTCTGCACACACAAAATTTTGAGTTTGCAGATGTTTTCCCATGTTCAGATCAGGAGTGAATGTCTTTGAAATGCTACTTTTCCTGGCTTTTTTTGTGACACTCTTTCATATTCAGAGTAGGAGGAAGAAAACGTCTGATTGTCAGACACTATAGAAATGCGAATTAATCAGGGGGCGGATTATATATACACCACATATTTTAAGACTTATGAAATTTTTGCTTCTCCTAGAGCAAGTAACAGCTTCAATATATGACTCAAATAAATAGAAGGCTTAACTATTAAAAGCAATGAAGCTCGATTTTTATAGTAATGAATCTTCTCCTTGTAACGTGAAGTGAGGTTTATTTATGAATAGAGAACTGTATTGGTTAACTGGAACTGGTAAGTCTTCTTTCCTAGAAATGGCTTCTCTTTTATAGGCTCTAGAACATACCTTTCGTGTATCATGTACTCTTGCTACATATAAAAGAAGTTCATTATGAATCATAGCAAATTCAAATATTTTGAAAACCTGGATCATTTATTCAGAGTGACATCTCATATTTTATTTATAAAAAGAATACCAAAATATCTAGTTAGAAGCAACCCTCAGAATGAAGGTTGTCCATTATGAGTTCAGTATGGCATGGCTGATGTGTCAATCCTCTATGGTGAGGATGGTAGTTATAGAGTTGGCTACTTATACACCTGCATTTATAGAAATAAACTAGGGTATAGACTATATAGACTATTAAGTATTATTTCATAACAGGATAATCTTTCAAAGCCAGATGTAAAATGAATAAAGCCACATTTTAGATATTCTGCGCACAAAAATTCAAAACTATAGACATGTTGGCTGGGAGATTCCTCAGGGAAAGTGTGTGATTATCATGAGTGAAAAGCAGTATAGGAAGATATTGACAAAACAGGACTTACTGAATTGAGGAGTAGCTGGGCAGGCACTGATATTGACTCTCAATAACGTTTTCACTCAGGGCAAGATATAATGTGTGAGAAAAACAATCTTAATATATAGTTGCATTATTTAATGACTTAGCTGACAGAAAACCTCAAAGAAATAGAAATGAATATTTTAAGCCTGTCCAAATAAGCATAGATTAAAGTTTGGATTTGCTTTACATTACTCTTTATTTCTTTCTCTGTATATATGTGTATATACCCCCTGCTCAAAGATACCCATTCTCGGTTTATGTGTCTTCCTGCCTAGCAGCTAGACTACGGAATTGCAAATGAGTCTGATTTCTATGTAGAATATCACACCTCACTTAGAATAAATATAAATAAATAAGTACATCTATAAGCGAATAACTGCATTATAAACAAATAAATATGTTTGTTTCTAAGATAAAATGTTTAATAAATCAATATTTTAAAATTGAACGTAGATCTACATCACACTTTCAACTACAGTGAAAGCTTGATCTTCCAGAACCAGGACAGAGAAGACAACCTTCTTCTTGCAACATGAGAACACCAGGTCTCATAGCAGTTTGAAGACCATGGAGCCTGTTGCCATTCTTAGCTTAGAAGGTCTAGAAGACCTAATGAAAATATTTATGATGACTCAGAGAAGGGTTCAAAGAGATTTTCTTATCCACTCTTTATAATCCACTAAACAAGGTAATTTGGTACAAAAATACAGCATAGCACTTAATTTACAGTAAATAAGTGGAAATTTTTATTGATGTTTACTGATATTGAGAATTTGTTCACCTCAATACTTTTCCATTTTGACTAGTTAGAGGGAGCTACCACATATGGACTGACAACGTGGATAACTGAAGACGCATGAACAAAATGTTTATGTTTTATGCATTTACTAAATGAAACTTCAGGCACAGATGGACTCTCAAGGGTTTCAGGTAGAGTGTGTTCTTTCCTGAATACTCTTCTGCTGCATGTTCTTGAATGATTCTACACAGATAAATAAGAGCCAAACATTGATACCAAAAGCTGATGTCCCAGATGTAGTAATCTATAGTAATATGTTCCAGGTCTTGTTAGATGCACTACTGAATGCCTAAACCAAAAACATTTCATTTGAATATTTTAAAACCATACACTTCCGTCATTGAGGCTCCTGATGTAGCGGAGTGGTATCTCCACCTTTCCTACAGTTGAAAATCATAGAATCTTATCACAGATTGTCTTATGTTAGAAGAAACCTTAAAGATCATCTAGTTCCAACCTCTATGCTCAGAGCTGGGCTCTCACTCACAAGTTCAGGCTGCCAAAGGCCCCATCTGACCTGGTCTTGAGCACCTCCAGGGGAAGCTGGCCTCGAGCTGGCGCATCCACAACTTCTCTGGGCTGCCTGTGCCATTGCCTCACCATTCTAAAGCTACAGACATATTGGATTCTTGGGCACAGAGGAGGTTTCAGTATAGTTCTGAAGCAGTTTTCACTAGAAAATATACTTAGATTCTAAAATGGAAACTCTGAAAACACTTAGAAATATGAACAAACTTTTTCTTACCAAGCTCTGTATTCAATAATTAGTTAATTACATCTATGAAGATGTTTAAAAATAGTGATGGCAGTTCAGTTGTCCCAGGAGTCATATTTACACTAAAAACACAATTTTTACACTTACAATTTACAATTTTAAATTAAAAATGTACAATTTTTACCATTACTTTTTGGAATATAATTGCAACATTATTTTCATAATGTATATTGATATAGAGAAGTGACCAGTTAGATATACACCTTTCCTTTCAAGCACATAACCTCTCTCTATATAACTGCTATAAACTGACAGAACTTTTATATTAGACAGTCAACAGCATCAGGTAAACAAATTTAAATATTGCAAACTAATAGTGTGTTTAATAGAATTCATCAGTCTTTTTTAATATTAGCTATGGCTTGCAATTTGTTCTTCAGAAAAGTAATTTGTTCTTATTCTGTATGATGCTTTTTTATTGCTTGGAAACATTTGCTGTAATTATTTCTACAAGGAAAATAGAAAGTATATTCAGTAAACTGAAAAGGAACTGTATATGTACAAACACAATAGCCAGAGTCAGGAAGAATAAAGTTTGTGACATATCTAAAAGGCTAATTTATCTTTTTCCATACAAATTTAACTTTCCAAATGAATTCTATTCATATGTATACTTTCCCGCATAGAGTTTACTTGACTAATAATTAAAACAGTGGCAAAGCCAGTTCATTTGCAATTCAGTATCATAGGTCTGAACCAAATTGATTGCTTTGCATAATGCAAGTAAAATGACTTTTCAATCTAATCAGAGACAGAAAGATTTGGAAATGTTTTTTTATATTCACATGTGGGCCATGGAGTGTTGGTTTGCTGTTTTTTTGTATTTGTATTAGAGTTATGGTTCTCCAATGAGAAGTTTGGCACTGATATTTGGCTACACCCAATACAATGAAGTGAGAAGCACGAAAGGTGGTTAATTGTGAGTCATCTCTGCATGAAAAGCTTTGAAATTTTTACCTGAATGAATAATGCCAATCATTTTTTTTCCTCTTCTCTCTTTTTCTTTTTTTTTTTTTCCAACTTAGATGAAGACATTTAACACAAAGTAAAATCAGAAGGTCATCTGCTAGTCATAAACCCGGAAACAACTCCTATCACAAACACCACAGGATATCTTGACAAAATAGTCAGCAGACAATATGCAGATAATTTTTTCTATCTTTGTCACACTGAGATCCCTTTCACTAAAACAAAAGGACAGCTCACACACTATCAGCTCTAGCTTCCTTAGCTTTTAAGAATCAGTGCCTAGTTTCTACATCCAATATCAAAAACACAAGGATTGTGATATTCATTTTTTCTAATGTGTGGTTAAATAGATGTCATGGTTTTATGATTTTTGGTATTGGTATTCCACATCATAATGATTTGGGCAACCTTCTTGGTCAGGGATTGGTCCAGATGGCATTCAGAAGTCCCTTCCAATCTCTACCATTAGGTAATTCTGTGATTCTGTATGTGACAACTTTCACTCTTCCTCCAATATGCTCTACTCAGAAAATACATATCATTAGGCTATTTTTACCTGGTTTAATTCTCTCCTTATCCAATGCCTTAACAGTTGCTGTGCTGCAAGATCTTAATACCCATTTAGCATGTCAGTGAGTTGTTCTCATCCTTCTCATTTTACAGATGAACATTAGAGATCTTAATGAAGAAATAATCAAATATGTCAAATTTCTTTAGTTTCCAACCTACGTTTACGTATTTATTTTTCAGCAAATGTAGAATCCTTGCAGTGTGGTTTCTTAGATGCAGCTGGGAGTACATAACCAATATACCTCTCAGAATACCAGACTGAGTCTGTGGAAGAGGAAAACTCTCATTGTAATAGCTAACTTGATTTATTCAAAAAATTGATTTATTAAAAAAATTGTTCAGTAACCATATAACATTTGCAGGAAAAACATCTTTACTTTAAGTGTGACAGAGCTCTGGAACGGGCTGCCCAGGGAGGCTGAAGAATATCCTTCTCTGGAGATACGCAGAACTCACCTGGACACCTTCCAGTGCAGTCTACTGCTGGGAATCTGCTTTAGCAAGGGAGTTGGATTCGATGATCTCCAGAGGTCACTTCCAACACCTATGATTCTGTGATTTTGTGTCTCATGTCTTCCCTTAAAATTCTGCATTGCAAGCTAGGCCAAATTGGATTACAGAATGACAGAATTACTTCATGTTTGTCCAGGGCTAATGCCATAAATACAGACTATGGCTGATTTGAGCAAGCATCTAAGTGGATTGTACATGAAATACTGTGTATCATACATCTTCACATCTAAGAGACCGATAATTTTCTGAATAGGCAAAAACAAATACACACACTTATTCATTTCATTACTTCTAAACAAATGGCAACACTTACCAGAGGCAAAGCAAATTGAATGCAATTTGAGAACTCATCTATTTTTACTCCACTCAGACCAAATCAACCCACTGAGAGCAGCAGTGATAGTATGGATAATTACCATTGTGACTGTTATATTTGTTTCTTTGTGAGACTTTAATGTTATTAGTTTTGTCCCCTCTATTTCTTTCCCTGTTGATATTTTAATATGAATTGTTTAGTCGAACATACTTTCATGAATCTATGAGAGCAAATGAATTGTAAACTATCCACCCACATTGTCCATTTATCTGCTTTATTAGCTGTGACTGCATTTGCTAATACAGATTATCACTCTGTGAAGGAGAATGACTGATGCTGTAGCAGCATTTGAAAACACTGAAAAGCTCCTACTGTCATACAGTAGGTGAATCCAACCCCAGAGGAGCTACTAGAGCCAAGTATGAAGCCAAGGCATATCAGTTAATAGTGTATGTCATCAGACTCAACTCCAACAGCAATTTATTGTAGTTGTTCTCCTTCCATTGCTTCTTCTGTTGACACGTTATCACATACCTTCAGGATCTGCGGTTTAAGACAAGAACATTTTGAGCAGTGGATGGTGGATACTTCAGGCTCTGACCAACTTAAAAAGTTCAACCATTTCAAATTTGAGTGATGAAATGGATGGGTAATTTTTGCTTGGAAAACTGACAACTCTGTTTTAAAATGCAGTAAAATTTCTAAAGATCTTAGATCCACTCCTGCAAATATAAATAAATGATGCAGTAAATTTGTTCTATCTGGACAAGATTTTGAGCTAAAGTTTAAAATAAAGTGGGTTGTTTTTGTTATTTTTTTGAAGTTCATTACATCTTTTTTTTTAATTTATTATAACCCTTCTAATTCTGAAAGAAGGCTGGAAGAAGCTAGGACCTCATGGTATTGGATATTTATGTTTCGTCAGTATTTGAAAAATAAATTTTAGTGGATTGTATAAAAACATCAAAGTGAAGAGAGTCTGCTGTGCATTAAATAAGCAAGTAAACAAGCAAAACCAACAATAATGTGCAAAAAGACCATTTTTTTCATGTTCACACTATACTTTAAAAAGTCAATCATTAACTTCTGGCTGTACAGAGAATACCAATAGTTCAACATCATAACAACCACAGTAATAAAGCTGAATGATTTTAGTCAGAAGTTGAGACACTCCTCTCCTGGATGTGGAAAAACAAAACAAAACCAGAACTGACCATACCCATAGATGATAAAATTTCTCCTGTCCCCACTAAAAAATAAAAAAGAAAACCAATTACAAAAAAAAATGACATTGTTCTTCTCCAACAGCAAAGGAAGCAAAGGATATGGAGAGTGATTGAAAAATTCATTAATAAAACTCTGGAAAACTAATATTAATGTAAAGCAAGACTCCCAATTCAAACCAAGTTTGTACCTGAAAGCAAGAAACAACACTCTTGTAACTGCGTTGCAGATTTCCATAGGAACCAGTCATGCCTTAGAGTCAAAGCAAGTGACATAAAACCCTAAGAGAGATTGTGTACAGACAGACCTGCCAAGCACTATGCACGGATCATTTTCACTTCTACAGCAGAGATCTAATGCTTCCAGTCTCCAAATGTTCCTCTTCTGTTTTGCACATAATCATATAAATGGTACAATTCACAGGAAGTCGTTTAAATAAACAAAACACACTGAAGTCTAAAACAACTTTCATTGAGGATGCTGCTACATAACATTGCATATATAGTGCCAGTTCTGTAATGGTTTGAGAACTGCTCTCTACTCTGACATTGACCCCGATTATTATTCTAACTCCTTGATATCTGCAGCTCCACACTATTCTGTGTCCAAGTCCGGAACCCCAGCGTAGGAAGGATGTAGAGCTAGTGGAGCAGGTCCAGAGGAGGGTCACAAAGATGATCAGAGGGTTGGAGCATCTCCCCTATGAGGACAGGCTGCGAGAGTTGGGCTTATTTAGTAAGGGGAAGGGAAGGCTCCAGGAAACCTCATTTCTGCCTTCCAGTACTTGAGGACACTTAAAGCAGGAGGGGGAGCAACTTTTTACACAGTCTGACAGTGATAGGAGAAGGGGGAATGGCTTTAAACTAAAAGAGAGGAAATTTAGGTTAGATCTCAGGAAAAATTTTATTCAGAGGATGGTATATTAATGGAACAGGTTGCCCAGAGAGGTTGTGAATGCCCCTTCCCTGGAGACATTCAAGGCAAGGTTGGATGGAGCTCTGGACAGTCTGGCCTAATGGTTGGCACCCTGCACATGGTGAACAGAGGATGGAACTAGATGATCTTCAAGGTCTCCTACAACCTAAGCCATTCTATGATTCTATATGTAGGTTTAAAGATGTAGGTTATTCTTATCCAAAAACACAATTGTGGTCCCCGATCACAGGTCTTTCTCCACTGTATTTCTTTCTTTATACCACAGTTGTCTTATCTGATTTTACCTCTCGTCTTGTAGCTCCTTAGTATAAGGGGACCAAATGAAATAGGAAAGATTAATGCATATGTACATCAAAATAGCTAATCACAGCCTTGGTCAAGAAGTTTATTGACCCATCAACATACTGACCTGAAATGATGATACTGCATTTTATATAGTCCTGTGATTTTACTACCATATTCCTTAACAGTTAGCTATATGGTATCAAAAAAAATCAGATCAATGAATTTCAGTGAAATGCACTATAATGGGGCCAATACTCAAATGAACTCTAAGTGTGTTCTAGGTGGTACTTATTTGATTTTTAGTGCATGGAAACAGTGGAAAAATGCAGTAGGAACTAGAAAAATAAAAACAGGATTTTTGTGTCTCATCAGTTAAGAAGAGATAAAATGTAAATTACCATTAATGCAGAAATATACATATATATATGAATGTAACAGTTCTTTCAGCAATTATTTCACAGTGATTTCGGAACATCACATGTAAGTTCGTCAGATTTTGTGATGCAGATAAAATTGTTCTTTATGTTGAAAAAAAGAAAATGAATGAAAAGAAAAAGAGAACTCTCTTGCAGTTCACACTTCTGCAATAACATAAGGCTTTTATCCTGCAAGAATTTTCTCCTGTAAGTATATAGAACATCTTTATTATGACCAAACACTGGGCTAAGATCTCCATGGCACAAAACAAAAGCCTTCTCAGTTCAACTAATGTAATAAGACCCAGACTCACTGAAGGAGAGCTGAAATAAGGCCAAAATCTCCAGCAACTGAAGTGTGTTCTACTGTGGAATCCACTGGCAATCTGAGCTAGGATAAATTAACTCAAAATGCTTAGTTGATATGCAGTCTTTCATCTCTAGATTCACAGCAAGTGCATCCCTTGGCAACAGACACATAAACCTGTTCTCCCATACAGAAAATATCTGGAATGTGGGAGGGTAGACATACCTGGTCCAGTAGTAAGCACGTCACATATACTGCATGTCTACTACATATCCAATACCTAGATTATTCTAGATGTTTCCTGCACTAGTCAACCTTTGTAATGTGTTTTAAAATATGCAAATATTCTATTAGAGACGAAAAGAATAAGGAATCCAGGACATAGTGAAATTTTTAGTTTTCTATAAAGTATTTACTGAATCTGAACAAGCATCCAGATCTTTTCTATTCAATTTAATTAAATGTCGTGGTATCAGCTATACTGCTAAACTTTCTCTGGCTACACTGTCACTCTTCATACATATGAATGTGACCTCCTACCCCAGACAGTGTTTTCACTGAGAATGAAAAAGAGATCTAAATATTGGAATACTTGATAGACTATAAATTAAAGCATTTACTTAGATGATGACAGACAAATAGAAATTCCTTATGTGCAGTTAAATTACAACACTGGGATCTTCCAGCTTCTGAAGAGAACTATCCATCCATAAAATACTACAGTGGACATGAATATCTTTTTTGGTTGTGGCTTACCTCAGTTCAGTACTGAAGATATACCACGTTGCCACCTAGTTTGTGTCCTCCAGGTACAACAGCTAAAGAAACATACACTATGTGAATGCCCAGAGAATGGCAACTAGGCTACCCAGGCATAACAGGCTTCAGTTACATTGGTAATAGCTGAGTCTGAACACTAACAGGGGACAGGATCTGTGTTAGCTTGTACTAGATACCAGGACTAGAACGGGACAGCTGAAATAAGTTCTATGGTCTGTATGTAACGGTGAGGTAGAACTAACCTTACCTGCATTAACTGTACACAAAATTACCAGTATATACATTCTTGTATAAAACTACATAAAAATCTAGGAGACCATGGCTGTGTGGGGAGTTTCTAGGAAATTCTGTGTATCTGTTCACAAAGTTAAGAATGAAAACCCCAAACAAAGATTTTCAGACCCATTTCCTATCATCTCCCTGATAACTTGAATTAAAATTGCACTAGGCTAGATACTTGATCATTCTGAAATAGAGATAAAAGTCATCAAATTTAATAGAAAATTCCCTATTGTATTACACTATGCAGTTGGATTTTCAAGCTTCTTTGAGAGGTTCTACCTCTAATAAATTCACAGCTAACTTCAAGATATTTAGTCACAATAATCAATTTTTCTTGAGGGAAAAACAAAAGACTACATGAACTACAAGATAAAGTTTCTTGGATCTACACTGTCTTGTGGATATTATCATCCGATTGAATCAAGAAATTAGAGAAATCTAACTTTCTCTTTCATAAACATTTTCTGTTCACTTGAAAAAGAAGTTTAGTACTGCTTTATAAAAAATGGAATCCACTATCCTTAATTATCATTAGTTTGGTGCTGAGCTTATTATATCATAGATTCATTAATAATTTGAATTAGAGGGACAGCAGTACGTATGCTTCTAACTCTAATGACAAATAATTATATGCTTCCTCTTAGCTAAATTAATATGAATAAGCATTTAAAAGATTAGTAAATTCTCTTCTTGAAATCATTACTCTGATTAACATGCCATTAATTCTCACACTATTTGAATAATAAAGAGTTATAAATTACTGGTCAAAAGAAAAGCCCAACATCTCTGCATAATAAAGAAAGATATAATTGACAGCTGTAGCAGTCAAGTTTATTTCTGAAACTCATAGATTATAAAACTCACGTGACCTTAGCTCCTTTTTCTCTAATAAACCTGTAGTCTTCTATTGTGCAGAATTTTTTCACTTAGAAAATCCATATTCACATAAGATACTGAAGTTCACAGTTATGAAGTCTACAGGTCTGTCTGAGTGAAAGATTTTGGAGACAGCACTAGTATTATTGCTACATGAATGGACATTACTTATTGTAATGGGTCACTGATCTCCAGTTGCAAGTTGGAAGCACTGTTAGAACTGAGATCAAGGATTTTGTTTGTGTGTGTGTGTGTGTATGCGCGTGTTAAAACAGATTTAAATAGTAGAATATGTACTAGAAAAGAGTACAAAATGAATGATTATGAAGATAATAACAATAAAATGTTTTCTGTTTTGTTACAAAAATGTAGACTGTTTGGTTCCTCTTCTTGATAAAATTTAAAATCCCTTGTGTGATTCATTTATTATATTTTCCAGATTATATTTTCCCTTGGCAGTTTTGTGGCATCTAGATTCCTTTTTGATTTTTATGTAGCCAAAGAGTTTTTGTTTGATTTACTGTTTTTTCATTATCTACATAGGTCACTCTAAATAGTAATACCTCCAATTTCTTTCAATTGGAACTACAATAGATACAAAGTGCTCAATAACTGAAGCAAATTCTCCAGTACAAAACACTCTTTTTCAATACAGCCACCACCATTAGTTCACGTGGATAAGACAAGGAAGTCACTACTCATTTTGCAGCTGTGCTTGTCTTTCACATCGTTGCTGTAACTGCCAAAATGTACTGCCTCACTGTGCTCACATCCACTGTTTGGTCTCCAAAAATATTCAGACAGTGTTAATGAATATCAATGGGCACTTTTTTTCTTTTCTTTTCTTTATTTTCCTGTATAGAGGAATTCAACAATTCAGTGACAGACTTCACACACATCATAGTCAGCTTTCATTTTGTCCGGCTGCCCCTCTTCTGCCATCAGTCACACAGCAATAAAACTCAATGGAATACCAGATGATTCAACCTCTACTGCCATACCACAAAATCTGCCTCTGTTGCTGTGGACCAACACAATATAATAAGCGACACACTTTTTGGAGCAGACGTGGTTTTGCAAGCTAAAAATAGTTTAAGACACAACCAAGGAATTGCATGCATGAGTACAAGTTTCACATCTTACCAAGAACTTACAGCAAATGCTACCCCACTCCACACATTTTCTGACTGAAATCTAATAAAATAACTTACGATTCATTCTTATTTTTCTTTTTTATTTTTCCCATATTTAAGGCTGAGCTAAATTGTTTCTAGTATTCTGTCATGTGTTTGCCAGGATGAGATTATCGTTTCCAATTCATTTATTTATTTTTTCCATACAGCTACTACATTGCCTTAACAGGGTATGGATGATTTAAGATAGAAATACAATCCAGTTGTTTAGAAGCCTGTTTAAGTCATTTTTTCCTCACTGGCATACATTCTGTTTTTCATGATTGGACAATATTTTTTAATTCCTTTTGTGCTCAACTTTGATAGCTTGCTGGAAAAAAAGTCAGCCCTAATTTACTATTATTTTCTCCTTTTCATTCTTCTCAATTATCCCTCTGTTCTTCTGATCCCATTCTACAAAATATCAATAATCATACACTCAACATTAAGAAAAGGACTCATCTCATACTAAGACCTTTTAGCTCAAAACCGAACACTCATATCTCCCTGAAACTGTGGTATTTCATCTATAAACATTGAATGTACACAGCAGGTTTGTTCAATAGGCTAGGAATATAATTTTTAATTGAAATCCTGAGGGACATTTAGACCAGTAAAATTTAATTATCCTAATCAAGGCTCTTTCAGAACACCTGGGTTATCTCCTGTTCTTACAGAGGCGAGCATGGGATCATTAGTGACCACATATAGTTAGAACCTCATTTTCCATCTCCTCTGAAAGACATCACCTCCAGCAATACAATAGTTATCAAACATGCTGGGCACAAATTGAGAGACAGTCGATTAATGGAAATGTTGACAGTACTTCTCATAGCACCTTGCTGTTTGCTGATTCCTCTTGAATATGAACCTGATTATGTGGTTGTATATTCTGTACTGGATTTCTGTGGCTGTGACTATAGCAGCTTCAGACTATTTCCTTAAAATAACATCTCTTCCCTAAATCCAATTGCATTGTGAATTTTCTGTCCTATACTGAAGGAAAATATTGCCAAGAACCTTAAATGAATTTCGGTTATGTGAAGATATTTTATTAATTAATCTTCAATCCTAAATATGTGGCCGAAATGCAAAGGGCCTGCGAGAATATAATTTTTCCCAAAGTTGTCTGTAATCAGTTAATAACCCATATTCCTACTCTCCTAGTACCCTTCAGCAATGAACTGATCAACAACAGAAAATAAGATTTTCAGTCATCATAGACTGTGAGATTTTGGTTTCAAGCCTTAATTGCACCAACTGCCCAGCTACTTGACAAGCCACACACTCCATAGTGTACTGTTTAATTAGGGCTATTCAAGTAATTGGTTATTTGTACTGGTAAACAAAGGAATAATAATAAAAAAAGCATGCAGTCCCCAAAGCAGACTGAAAAGCTTAAATGAAGCACAGATTTTTTCCTTACTCACTCCTGTGCTCTAGTGAATTTGATGCAGTTGTCAAGCAATGCTACTTTGACACATGGTAGCACCAGATAATAAGATTACAATAAAAAAGACAGTAAAATGGTAATTGAACTCAGTCATTCTTGACCCACTCTCATTCACCCCGGGGAATTTTCAAAGGTATCTGATGCCAGTGCAGTCACACAGTAATGTCCTTGAATAACTCACAAAGTACATCAAATAAAAATCAGCTTTGTTCCCTTTTCATTGCATATTTTTAGAGTCAAAGAGGAGGGAAACTACATATGTAAGTACAGAAAAACATTCTAATCATCAGCAACTTCCTTTTGTTGTAATAGTTGGGAATCAGGTTAGTGGTATTAGGGAAAAAAATCATGATATGTTTGCCAGCTCTTGACTGGGGATGAGTTTTTCTCTTAACAGTTCAAAGAACAGCTACCTCTTTGGATATGAAACAAGGTAAAGTATTGCGTTTGTTGGTTGTATAGTGTTCTTTATTTATGAGCCTAACAAGCATACCTGAAATTTTTAAGCGTTTTTTCTTGAAGCCCCCACCTCCTAAATGTAATATTTCTGAAAGTCAACATCCAGCTATTTACACAAAATATATTTCTGCTCCTACCTTCAACTGCTCATGTGAAAGTCATTCTTATACCTGAAATTTTGATGCCCAGAAGCACTCAGTTCTTCACCCATTAAGCTACATACATTTCAAAAGCTCATGCACAGAGAGCCAGTATTTATTCAAGCTGTACTGAGGATGTCTCCAGAGCAGTGCCCTTACTGCAGGGCAATTTCTGGTATCCTGTGGTAGAATGTCTCAGAACAGCCTTTTTTAACCACAGGCTGAAACTGCCTAAAGCAGCTTGGGATGGTTCTTGGATTTCTAGAGTAGTCAACAGTTTGTATAAAAATAAAAAATTAAAAAAAAAAAGGTAAACTTACAAAGCTCTGAATGATCTAGGATCATAGGACCGAAAGAAAAGGGGAAAAAAAGCACATATGCAGTGTTCTCCAGATAGCAGTGACTTTTACTCCCCAGTCTATGATCTTAAGCTTGTCTTTTCCTGCTTTGAGCTATTCAAATCAACAGATCTCTCCTACATTCTATTATACTAAATTAATGAAAAAGATTTCTTTTTTCTTATTATTTTCCTTGCCACTAATCTTTCTTTACTCTGTTACCTCAATCTTCAATGTAGTTCTTTCTGTCAGTTCAACAGTCTTGCTTCTTACTAAGACACACACACCTGGTGTGTCTTACAGGTTACTAAGAACCTGCAAGACACACCAGGTGTCCCACTGCTTCTCTTTTTTCTAAAGATTTTTCAATCCATTTGTACATATGTTTTCACTTGATTCCATAATCCATGGTCTCTTTTTTCTCTGCAAGTGCTTGGTGGCCACGACTCCATTGATAAGACATAGTATGTCTGACCTGGGAGACACCTTACACAGGTACCTAATTCTGAGCTATGTCACCAGAAAGCATATAAAACATAGAACTAAACCACTTTGTCTTGTTATTCAGGTGGCTGAATAAAGAGAATTTGAATGCTTACTGCACTAGAGACTTAATTCTCAGATTTAAAGACAAGCTTCTCTAATTTTCATAGTTGTTGAAGATGACTGGTAGTTTTCAAAGAAAAATACTGCTTTGAAGATGGTTATATTCCCCTCTTCAGTACATTATTAGTAAGAGATTTTCTTTAATAAATTATGTTTGCTCAGATGATTGGTTATTTTTAATTATTTTTCTGGATCGCTCTGACAAGTATAAAGCTTATGTTTTGCTGGCAAGGAGAATTTCAGAGTCCCTGCTGCTTCCCATCCTAGTTTCCTGCAAATCTCGTAAATCAGGGAAGATAAATATTGGGAAGACTGTAGGCAAGCCTTTATTTATTTATTTTTATTTTTTAAGACTACTGAGGGAAAAAATGGTGGATACATCAGGAGGAATTTAGCAGTCTCTACAGAACATAACTGAGTTTGGATTTCTGTTCATATTGGAACCTAATATATTTTTAGATTTTTGGTCAAGACTCAATTTTCTAATTTTCCCTGTCTTAGTTTATTTGAAGGAGATGCCCTTATGTATAGTTGATGACTACTTTTCAGTTGGATTCATTTAAGAAAATACAAACTGTAGACTGCTAGTATCTCCTTCATGAAGAGATTGCTAGTATCTCCTTCATCTATATCACAACATGACCAGCCTTTGCATTTGAAGTTGTCCCATCCTCAACGTCTTGTCAAAGAGACAGTTGGTAGCTGATACAGATTCTCTCAAATGCATAACTGTTCTTATAATGCATTTATACAAGTTGGTACTAGACAGGAGAGTAAACAGACTCACACTTAAGATTTCTTGTTTACATGTACTCATCAGACACATGATATAACCATATTGTTATTAAGACTGGTTATTCTCATGAAATTTTCACCAGCTACCAGATATCCTTTTATACTTGTGTTTCTATAATCATTTTCCACTGCCCACCCTAAAGAGATGATAATTTTATCTTCTGTTACTTGCATTTACTGTGACACAGAGAAAGTTTTAATGTAATTCATCTTTTATTCCTTTTCATCTACAAGTAAAATAATTCTCTTCCATCATCTTTAAAAGTATTTTCTTTTTATCCTCTGCCATGTGAGCATCAGTCTTAGTACTTGCATACCTGAAAAAATCT
This sequence comes from Odontophorus gujanensis, assembly GCA_013399175.1. Lineage (NCBI taxonomy): Eukaryota > Metazoa > Chordata > Aves > Galliformes > Odontophoridae > Odontophorus > Odontophorus gujanensis. The sequence goes on along the minus strand of VXAB01010937.1, from coordinate 7,651 downwards.
AGTTGTTACACTGAAAGAGAGACACAATTTCAAGTTTTGTGGTGCTTCAACACTCTTCTTCTTTCTTCCATATATTAAGAAAATTCAAAACAAGTGATGGCATAAACCTATTCACACACACTCAGAAAAGAATTCTGGCAAGCAAAATGAATCCTATGTAACTGGGTTATATGCTAGGCCTAACAGACTCTAGAGTTTCCGAGTAAGTTATGCTTTTTAATGTAAATTCACAGGAACATGAATCGTTGACCAAGTACACTTTTTTGAATCTTCTATCACACTGATGAGTAAGTAGTGCCTATTCACCACGCACATGATTTGCAATGCTGACAATAAAAGCTTCTTTGAATGTTATAGTCTATGTCAAGGAATCTTTGTTCTCATAACTACATTAGTTAACTTTTTAATTTATTCATAAATGTATATGCTATTTTTATTGAAAATAAAACTCACAATAATAACTCAAACCACTTTCTTTTTTTCCTTGTCAACTATCGAAAGAGGAGTGTCTTGATATTCCACTTCAAAAACAAAACCACTCAGAAATAATGACAACTCATTTTTCACAGCAAAATCAAGGTGAGGTTTCAAGTATGTATTTCAGGTGGCCTGGAGGTAATTAGATAAGAGTTTTTGATGCTGAAGTATAACAATCTGAGTATACACTCAAAGTATTTGTCATGTCAAGTCAGAAGTGTCAAAACTGTTTCTTCCCATACAGCATCTCACGATGTTAGTTTTGTTCATTTTCTCTCTGATGTAAACAGTATCATATATTCTGTTAAGCAGGCCTTGCTATCAAATTATGGTTATGCTGCCTATTCTCCCTGAGAGAGGAGCCTTACTTCTCTTTGGAAAGACAATAGATCATAT
>VXAB01010935.1:19341-57288 GCA_013399175.1 Odontophorus gujanensis | reverse complement strand
GTGGGTTTCCATCCGCCTGGATTCTACCCTGAGGCTTTACCATGCCCACAGCCATCAACATCTGCAGGATGTTGACATTGAGCCTTATGTCAGCAAGATGCTAGGTGAGGCAGTAGGGATTGTCTCTTGATGGTCTTTTCTCTACTGAGATCACAGAGAAATGAAAATTCATTAAAGAACCTTGCCGAAAAGTAGTACAGTCTTAACTGACTCCAATTTTTGTGCGCGCTTACAGGTACTGGAAAACTGGGCTTCTCATTTGTACGGATTACTGCCCTGCTCATTGCTGGCAATCGTCTCTGGGTGGGAACAGGGAATGGTGTTGTCATCTCCATTCCACTGACTGAGAGTAAGTGACATTTATCAGAGATTTTTCTTTGTTCCCCTAAAAAGAGCAGTGCTTTGGTTTTATCTCTGCATAGTGGTAAATGGTTCTGGTGGGCTAATACTTTCTGGACAGTTCTATTGTGAACCTGACAAAGGTTCAGAGAAAGAGCCCTGAGTATAAGTGACCCAGACCTTGATTTAATTCTTTTTTAGTTATGGAATTAAGTATTCAGCTGAATGGATTTAACCTGTTTAAAACCAAATAGAGATTTGTTACTGTTCCTTTTCAGTTCAGTTGAAGGTATATTTCTCTTGGGCACCAATGACATCTTCACCCTCTGTACAGCCTTCTCATTTGAGGGTAACTGTGACAGAGCAGGCTGATGTGAACTGATTTTGTACCTACTGGGAGGCAGGTGAAACAAAGCGCTGGGAATTGTACCAAGTCTTCAAAAGGAGGAGGCTGTGGGATGAGAAGTCACCAGGAAGATCTCCCTGGAAATTTTTTTTCTGGCGTAGACATCTAAGCATCTTCATGAGAGTATTTTGCAGAAATTGACCTCAGAAAAAGCTTTATTTTCTTAGAATTCAGTTTTTATTAGCCAAGTAGAAATCAGTATCTTAAGACAAGTCCAGTAGCAGCAGTTGTTAAAAGGTGCATATCTAGCACTGGAAGTTTAATGGAAGTTCTAAGTGAGCCTGTTCTGTACCTGCCAGTCATCATCTAGCTTTTCTTAGTGGAAGATCTGTTTTAAAATATAACGAGGAGTAGGACTTGAGGCGGACTGCAGCTCCTTTCAGTGGAAAGCAGCAAGATTTTCTCATCAGTGCTGGAAGGACAGCTGAGAGGCAAATGGCTCTTGGGTAAAAGGGGCAAACCTGTTTGTTGCAGTCCTCTTGGAAGTCAGAGTTGAAGTTGTCTCCTGAGGCTACTGGAGCTGAATACCCCTTTGAACTGACACTGCTGTCATAATTAAAATTTAAGCTTGTTCCCTGCTGTAAACCAGTTGCATTATCTTTTGTTTTTTTCTGTAGAAATGCGATAAACTGTAAATCTTCACTAGAAACTTCAGCAATTGATCTTTGTGTCTGTCTCAGATACTACATTTGTCTTTGTAAGATAAAACAAGCAAGAACAGTGTGGTATAAACTAATAGAGCCCATAGTTCATGTGGTTTCTCCAAGTATATACATTTCTGTTGCTATCTAAGTTTTCTCCCAGTAATCGCCTTCTTCTTCTCTCCCAATCCTGCCTATCTCTTCCTGTGCTCCTTTGTGTTCCCACTCCTTGCCTCTGCCTAGCTGTAGTCCTCCACCGAGGCCAACTCCTTGGGCTACGGGGTAAGTCCATTGCCTCCTTCCTTCAGCTTTCACTTCTTCTGCACCCACTCACTTTTGCAGTCACTTTCCTACCCTTCCATCCTGCCATTCAGTTCTCCCCATCCATTTTTCCTCATCTCTTTCATTTTAAATTAGTCACCTGAAAGAAGTACCACAGACAATATGATCATTTCATATGGCCTGAAAAATATTTATTCATCTCACCACCCATACTTCTGCTTTTTGTGTCAAGACTACTTCACTGTATAGTACTACACAGTACTGCCTTTCTGTTAGGCCAGGTCTGAGATGGAGAATGTGAGGATTTATTCTTTAAGCTCCAGGAAGCAGGGAGTACACTGTTCTTCCAAGGTTGTCCTTGGTCATCCTTGGTTTTCCAACAGTCCTTCTAACATCACTTTCCAGGCCAGTGGTAGTAAGTGCCGTGGCACCTTCTAGCTTCAGATAGTCAACCAATACTTAAAAAGAGGAATTTGGATGAATACTGAGAATTGTTTGCTTCTGTGTCAGTTAAAGCAAGGCCTGAGTTCACTGTTCAGATTTGTACTTCCCTCAGCCTTTCTAGGGTCAGAAAGTGTTTTTTCTCATTGTAAGATGTTCCTGTGGCTGTCCAGAAACATTATCAGTGCATCTCTCTTCCATTTAAAGTCTCTGGTAGTGATCACTGTGAGAAGCCAGATACTGAGCTGGAAGAGCCCTGTCTATTGGAGCTCAGCCAGTTCTGGCTGCTCTCAGTAAATCAAAGCACAGAGTTGCAGAAAGCTTTCATCTCAGGGATCTTCCCCCTGTGCACACTGATTCTCATTCTTCCATCTCAGCATCCCATCATGAGTCTGCTAGGTAAGAGCCTAGCTTGTTCCTGAGCCTCTTAATAACTGAAAACCAGCCCAAGCCAACATACAAAGCTACAGATAGTAAGTAAGCAATTCATGTCTCGTTATAAATAAACAGGAAGTGAAAGCCACCTGATTTTAGTACTGTTTATTTTACTGATGTGGGTACATACAGAAGTAAAGCATTTCCTGTCCTGACTTCTGAGAACTGCTGTCTTCCCTGGTGAGTGGAGGTTTTCCCACCCTGAGAGCCCAGGCCTGGAAGATGTATGCCTCTGAGCAAACCTTGACATCCTTAGATGCTGCGGACATTGAACATCTTTTTGATGTTCATTACTTGAGTAGCTGATCTTCTAAATCAAGGACTAAGGAAGGCACTGACTCCACTTCTGTGACACTTGCTGGGCTGAGAGGCCTCTGCCAGACACAAATGCTTCTTTCAGCAGCCTGTGCACTCACAGCTTGGCATGAGCAAAGGACTTGATTTGGAAGTGGAGCAACTTCAGTTCCCAAAACAGCAGTAGTTCTGCTATTGGTAGTATAGAATGAAGGACAAGAGCCCTTAGTGTGTCTCAGGTACATTGGATACATTTACTTATGTTGCCAAGTGCCAAAGGCTGATCAAAGGACAGTGATTTCTGAAGGCTGGACAGGATTGTTCCTGGAGAAGAGGCCTTTATTGGGGCATCCCAGAGGCCTTGTCTCATGTGCCCTAGAGTCACTCTTGTCCACCATCACTATGGAAGTGTGCATCATTAACAGACAAATTTTACTTATTTTTTTTTAATAATAAAAAGTAGTTTGGTACTATGAATGGGTGTAACCAGCCTAACAGAGAGGGACTGTATAGTCTGGTATGGTCTCCTTCATTGTAGGGATGAAATGCAGTCTAAAGGATCTGTGAGAACCTCATGAGGTTTAACAAATCCAAGTGCAAGATATGCACCTGCTCAAGGCAACATTCACTACCATTACAAGCTGGGGGATGAAAGGATGGGGGTACAGCCCTGCTGAAAAAGACCTGGGGGTACTGATGAATGGCAGCTGAACATGAGCCAGCAATGTGCCCTCACAGCCTGTAAAGCCATTCTGTACTCTGAGTTGAATCCAGAGCAGCACAGGCAGCAGGGCAAGGGAGCTCTGTGCTGTGAGAACTCACCTGGAGCACTGCATCCAGATATGGAGTCCTCAGTACAGGAGATATGTACCTGCTGAAGCACATNCCTGGGGGTACTGATGAATGGCAGCTGAACATGAGCCAGCAATGTGCCCTCACAGCCTGTAAAGCCATTCTGTACTCTGAGTTGAATCCAGAGCAGCACAGGCAGCAGGGCAAGGGAGCTCTGTGCTGTGAGAACTCACCTGGAGCACTGCATCCAGATATGGAGTCCTCAGTACAGGAGATATGTACCTGCTGAAGCACATAAAAAATGATCCAAGAGATGGAACACCTACAAGGGCAGGCTGAGAGAGCTGGGGCTATGCAGCCTGGGGAAGAGAAGGCTGTGAGGTGGCCTGAGTGTGGCCTTCAAGTATCTACAGGGGAGCAACAGAAAAGAAGGGGAGAGACTCTTTAGCAGGTGGTGAAAGAACAAGGGAAAATGGTTTCAAGCTCAAAGAGGGGAGATTTAGGCTGAATATAAGGAAGAAGTATTTAACAGTGATGGTGGTGAGCCATGGGAATAGGTTACCCGGGATGTGGTGGATGAGCCATCCCAGGAGACTTGTAAGGCCAGTCTGGATCAAGCCCTGGGCAACCTGATCTAGCTGTAATGTCTCAGTGCATTGCAGGGAATTAGACTAGATGATCTTTAAATGTCCCTTCCAACTCTAAGGATTCTATGATTATAACCGTTACATAATTCTGGGCTCAGTTCTTAGGCCTGTTCAATATTTTGTCAGTGGTCTGGATGCAGGATGGAAGTGCATCATCAGCATGTTTGTTGATAGCACTCAACTAGGAGTTGCTTTTGACTCCCTGGATGGGGAAGAGAAACCTTGGCTCTAGACAGGACAAGGAACAACAGCATCAAGCTCAGCAAAGGAAAATGCCAAATTCTGCACTCAGGGTGGAGCAGTGCTGGACTCAGGCAGAGCCTGGGAGATAAGTAGCTAAAGAGCAGCTTAGCAAAAAGGGATCTGGGTGGTGACAGCACACTCAGCAATAGCCAGCAGGGTGCAAACTGCATTTTGCAGTCTGTTGGGTCACAGTATTGCTGGCAGGTCAAAAGAGGCAATTCTGCTGTACTTAGCATTGGTGTGTCCACGCCTTGAATATTTTGTGCAGTTCTGGGCTCCACAATTTAGAAAGGATATTAAGGTACTTGAAAGCAACCAGACAAGTGCAACAAAGCTGTTAACAGGAGTGGGAGGGACTGGGAGGCATGTGCTGTTAGGAGAGGCTGGGGGCATTGTGCTGTCTGGTCTGGAGAACAGGAAGCCAGAGGTAACCTGTCTGCTCTGCAGCTCTGAGGAGGGGAAGCAGAAGGAGGTGCCATGCTCTGCTTCTGGGAGCCAAGGACAGCAGGTGTGGGAGCAGCCCAGTGCAATGCTGGGGGAGGCTCAGACTTGGAATCAGGAAAATCTCTTTACCATGAGGATAGGGCACCACTGGAGCAGGCTTCCTGGGAGAGGTGGGTGTTGCCCCATGCCTGTCAGTGTTCATGAGATGTTTGACCGATGTACTGAGATGCCTTCAGTAAAATGCTTTAAGTTTTGGTTAACCCCAAAGCAGACAGGCAGTTAGTGTAGATGATCTTTGAAGATCTTTGATCTTTCCAGCTGAACCATTTTATTCTCTAAGACCTTTAAAGAGATCTGAACCCGTAAAGGTTTTCTTTCATGACTCATGATTTTTTCTTTGATTGAACCCCTTCTGTAGATGGGGCCAAAACTATCGCTTAACAGTGTTCCTTCTCCTGTCCCTAGCCAACAAGACTTCACCCACCTCTGGAGAGGGCAGTCGCTCTGGAGGGGTCATCCATGTGTATGGTGATGACAACAGTGACAAATCTGCCAGCAGTTTTATTCCCTACTGCTCCATGGCTCAGGCACAGCTCTGTTTCCATGGTCACCGTGATGCTGTCAAGTTCTTTGTCTCTGTGCCTGGTAAGGATGAGCATAGTCATTCCTCTGAGGGTCTGGTAGTGCTGTCCATTCTGAGGCAGGAGCTTAAGCTGACCTGCAGCAGAAGACTACCTGTTTCATTTGTATTGCTTAGAGATCACTGTGACTCAGACTACAGTGTCTAAAAGGTGTGAGAGTGTCTGAGCAGAGGCACTGATGGCACCTCTGTCCTGTCCCAGGCAATGTCCTAGCAACCTTGAATGGGAGTGTGTTGGACAGCCCCTCGGAGAACCCCAGTGCAGCAGCTACAGAGACCGAGGGGCAGAAGCTGAAGAATGTCCTGGTGCTGAGTGGAGGAGAAGGGTACATTGATTTCCGGATTGGTGAGTGCCTGAAGTTGGGTGTGTGTGGAATGGGAAGGGGTGCAGGGCAACAATTTGTGGAGGGGAGGGATCACTGCTGTGGGAGAAGAAATCTGAAAAGTAGGGCTGTTTTTCTTCTGCCTCCTGCTGTGGTGGCAGATAGCAAGTATTTTGCTTGCACATCATGAGACTGACAAACCTTGCCCTTGCCTGCAACACTGTGCTGACTGCATTAATGGCCCTGGAAAAATAAAAACATCTATACCATTGGTTCCAAACACTGCTATCCCACTGTAGTCACCTGTGCTGCTCTGGGGCACTCTGTTTTAAGCATTGGCTTCCCGAATGGAACGTGGCTTTCCCTTCAGCTGGAGACAGTTTTATTCATTCACAGAAGCCTAATTCAAAAAAGCACTGTGCTGTTATAAATGTTCTCTAGGCAAGTCTCAGCCCCCGCTGCCTGTTGTCAGACTGCAGAAACTGTAGCATGGATATTCACCTTCTCTGAACAGTTCCAGGGCAATGTAGCTTGGGATTTTCTTTCCAGCCTTTTTTACTCTGCTTTCTATCTTCAGGGGATGGAGAAGATGATGAGACAGAGGAGAATGCAGGAGATGGCACCCAGGTTAAGCCAGTACTTTCTAAGGCAGAAAGGAGCCACATTATTGTGTGGCAGGTATCATATATCCCAGAGTGAGAATTTCTCCTTTCCTACCAATGTAAGTGTCCCTGTTCCTGCCTGAATGCCACGATGTACATACAGAACGCCTGCATTATACCTACTGCTGGAAACTGACCCCAGACAACTGCAACAGCGCCTGCCTTGGACTGTGACCCCATTGTTAACTCTGAACTTGCAGCTTTCATCTTGGGCCCATGAGTTTTCTGCGTGGTTGGATTATTATGCTCTGGAGCTGGTATCTACAAGGAGAGAAATGGCAGTGCATCAATAAAGTGAAGCTTGGAGCCAGAGCTGTGCAAAAGCTTTGCCCTGGGGCTAGGGAGCTGGACAGGTGGTGGGGCTGGTCCTCCAGCAGGTTGCCTTGCTTCCACCTGCATGAGAAGTAGTACAGCACCCTGGTGTTCCCTGCCAAAGCAGTGATAGAGAATCACAACTCCTACAGCACCCCAGAAGAATTCCTTTCTAGTTCACCAGTGGACATTCCACCTTATCCACTTATGCACAGAGTACACCTGAGCACAGAATAATATCCCACAGACTGACAGCAGCCAGGTACAAAGAGCCTTCAATAGAAAGGAGTGTCAAAGTTTGGGAGGCACTTCTGTTTGTCTGCAGAAGGTGCAGGGCCATCAGTGCAGGGAACACATCCTCCATACTTGCAGATGGAAAGTCTCCCTCCTCTTCTGCTGCCGTTATCGTAGCAGTAGTGTGCTGGGTGACTGCACGTGTCCAGAGAGGATTGCTTGTTAGCTTCAGATAGGTGACAGGTGTTTGATTGTGGAGGCCATGGGGCCTTTGGAAACTACTGCAGGGGTACTGGAACCTTGTTACTTGGAAGGGAAAAATGGCAGCAGTATTTTAACTCACTCTTCCAAAAAATATCAAGCTGAAGAGAACTGTTGAGTTCATTCTTTTTGTGAGCCTGAAAGGTTTAGGAGAAAGCTATCTCTACATAGCATTTGTTGGCTTTTAAAATATGAGTGATGGCAGATAATGTTGGTGTGCTGTAGATTCTGCATTAACACACTACCTTGACTCATCAGGTCCCCATCCTGGGAACTGCTGGCATCCTGCTGGAAGACGGTGGCTGTTTTCCTTCACACAGTGGCTATCAGGTTAGCAAAGACTGTGTAGATGCCGTCAAGCTATACGGGCTGTCTCTTGCCTGAGGTCACACAGATAAGGGAATTGAGGCCAGGTCTCCCAGCTCCTTTTACCCAAATCACAAGTACTGACTTGGTTAGTCAGTCAGTTAGTTTGAAAACTAACTGGACCTTCATGACTCCTGAAAAGAATGACAGCCCCTCAGAGAAATTCTGACTGCACTCCTTGTGCAAGCTGTGTGTCCTGCTTATAGGAGAAGCAGCCAAAAGTGCAGCCAGGAAGAGCAGTTTTAAGCTCCATATTCAAAGCATGGCAGTTCCAGATGTAGAGGCAGTGGTTTGTTTTTCCTTTCTGACAGTTGCAATAGTGCTTTCTCTACAAAGGCTTCCTGTTAGCAATGAATTTAGAAGATCCTGATGGCTGTTTTGTTGGTTTCCTGAGCTGTGTAGCACTCTGGGTCTCCCAGGGATGTCCACTTCCGTCTCTGGGAAATGTGACCTGTGCTTGTTGGTATGACCCAGGCTACCCCTAAGCTTGTGGTCTGCAGCTGTTTTTGTGCTGCAGGAACACAGCATTCACTGGGGAAGCTTAACATCTGTCCTCATTCAGCAGCACTGGAACACTCTGGATCCTCAGTTAAGAAAAGGCTGGGGCAAACAGTTCCCATCCAGGGAGGCAAGAGGGCATACACAGAGTAAATAGGCCTCAGCCACCAAAGGACAGAGCCCCAGTGTTGCCCACACTGCCTATGAGCAGCACCCACACTGCTTGCAGAGGTAGAAAATGAGCCAGGCTGTATCCTCAAGCTGTATCCTCAAGTCAGCAGTGTGCCAGGATCTGTGGCTTCCATCTGGCTGATTCTGCAAACAGCCACTCATGTAGAGGGGAACGTATAGAGGAAGCATCTCACTGGGTCAGTGCTGACAGTGGTGGACTGCTTGCTCACTTCCCCAGAATGCTTGCTGCTAGAACAAACTCTCTGGATTACAGCACAGAGTGTAATAATAAATGTTTAGACAGACATAATCTAACAATAGAGCCAGGAAAATGTCATAATTTGATCTCATTTAATGGTAAATCCAATTATTTAGGTCTGTCAAACCTTGAGCATAGAAATACAGAATTGCAATGTTCTTACCTCTTACAATTTGTTCTCTATCTGATTTTAGCAGTAAAAGTAACAATTTCAATCTTCTGTCACCCACTGGTCCATGGCAACAAGGAATCCACTCTTGGTCCTTTGCCAACAGATTCCTTCCCAGCTCAATGTATGGTTTCCTCCAAGAGAAGCACATGTGTCAGAGGGGTGGCTTCAGCTAAGCAGAGCTTGCCTCTGCTGTCAGCTCCTGTGAGGATGTGGTGGCTGCTGGGCAGCAAGGTGAGGACTGGCTTCAGCACACTTCCCTGTCATATCTCCACTGTGATGTATGTAAAGTATCTTGTATGTTACAAAAGGATTTTAAAAAGTGTCTTAAGGCCTGTAAACTCCGCTGTTTGGTCTGAAGATGGCATTCTGTAAAGAGGCCGCTGTATGAATATGTTCCCATGCTTTTTTCCCTATGCTATCAAACAACAAACCATATCTGTTCTGTATGTAATAAATATGTTAACATCAGTAAATGCCAGTATGTCTTGTCCTGGAAAGGTCACTGGGATTCCTTCTCAACCTTTAATAACAACATCATGATACTTAAAATGGTGGGAGTGGCACCCATTCAGCAATTAGCAAGAAATGAGAGTTGTATTGCTCACTGTTTGACCAGGAGATGCTGGACATGAGCCATGTGCCTTCAAAGCCAGTGCTTCTCCCAGTCAGAAAAGGACCCTTCAGCTGCAGGCTGTCCACACCTGTCCTTGTGGGGTCCCCTCAGACAAGCCATTGAGGTCATCCACCCTGCTGATAACAGGTGGTAGTTCACAAAGTATAATAGGAATGGTGACATTCAAAAATTAAGAAAGCAAGTTCCCACTTGGCTTTTCCTCCCAGTCCCATGAGCATTTAGACAAGCTCATATTTATTTTGTAGAAGTGAATTCATTCAGGGGATATACACAGCAGTAATAGATGAGACAGAAAGGATAGTAGTGAAAATTATTGACTTAAGGTTATGAATGTTGACTCAGCCAACTACCAGCTGTTGGTCTTTAGGGTGAATTGCATTGAGCAGTTACTGCTGCCTTCCTTGACAATTCTAATTGCTGCTTCCTCGTTAGCTGCATTTGCCTATGCATTCTTAGAGCACGCATGTGAAATTGCAAATAGCAGCACACTGTGATAGCAGTGTCGCAAGTGCAGCACCCTGAGAACATAGCACTTGGCTCACACACTTGGTACTAACTGCCATCTGCATCTGCTGTCCTTACAAAGACCAGAGGGAGAGCCCATAGTTCGTTATGGGAAAAAATGTGGGCAAGGTCTGAAGTGACTGTAGTGTGCTGGGAGCTGTAAACCAGCTTTGTGAGAAGAACCTGGAGCAGGAGGAGCCATGGCTGCCCAGGAGCTGTGTGCTCTAAGTAGAAAGGTGAAAAAGCAGAAAGGTTCCTCCCAGGGGCCTCAAGGTCACCCTGCCAGGTGTCAGCCAGCAGCCCAGGAGACCTACCCTGCAGCTCCCTGCAGGAACCACACTGGAGGCCCAAGCCACTCAGGATCTTTGCCCCCAACAAGCTAGGGCATGCGGCCACCAAGCAGTGATCCCTGGGTTGATGGCAGCACCTCAAAAGCCAGGTTTGGAAGCAGGGTCTCATCCCATCTGCTGCTGCTCCTGCCCAAGCTCCCTGTTCACACCCTGGGCCTATGGCTGTTGGTGGGTGCTCTGCCCAGTGCAGGCTGTCCCAGAGCCCTTGCTGGGAGGGGGGCACTGGCTGCTCAACTTCCAGCCACGCAGGGCTGAGGATGGGATTGTACCTTCTGAATCCAGAGCTACACTGCTTCCCCATCCCACTCCTCCTCAGTGCATGTGCTGTTTCTGTAGCACCTTAATCATGATGAAGGACAAGCTGCAGCTGTGGTTGTCTCTGCTCATAGCAGTGTTCATGCATTTTGCACTCTGGACTTTCCTCCTATGGACACTCCCACTGCTTCAAAGCCCTCCTGAACCCTACAGAGCTCCAGCCACAGCCTTCCACAGCAGAGGAGCAAGAGCCCAGTCCTTCCTAACTTTTATGCTTCATGATAGGACTAGCTGATAACCCACAAGAAAGCTCTCATCCATCTTAAGCCTTCAGGAGCATCTGGTGAGGAAACCTGTGAAGTGCAGGTAGCTGTTGACCTGTTTGCTCTGTCTGGTGACAATCTCTTTCTGGCAGCTGCAGCTACACTACCCCTCGTCATAGAGGACTGCCACGAACACATAAGGCAGTCACATTTTTGCTTTCCATCAGTAAATCCCTTTGGGCTACTTGTGATTTTAGAATGCTGCTTAAAATAGAACAGCAATTCTCTGCTATTTATTGCATCAGACAAAAGTGCCAAATGCTGAACTGCAGGGAGCTGAACAGCTCTCGTGACTCCTCCACACACAACCAGATTGGAACCCCCTCACCACAATGGTTCTTGATGCTGCAGCAAAGCCACAACCATTGTGAGAAAAAATGAAATCATAAGCTCCGCACTAAGATGATGCATTTTTCTAACTTTCATCACAATGTGCTGCACCAGAACAAGTGACATTTTGCTACTGGCTTCAAATAGTAAGAGCTAATCCTTGAATACCTTGCATGAGCAGAATTAAAATGATTCCTCTCATTTCCTGACAGCCATTGCTGGGAATAAAGCTCAGTATCCAAAGTCCAGGTGTGTTCCTCCCATGCTGTTCACTGCAGTTAAATGTCAGCAATTGAGATAACTGCACTGCTTAAGACGAATGTGATGCCCTACCTGTATTTGTTAAAGGTTAAATTTGGACCTCAATAAACCATCACGCTGATCTCCAGACACTGAAAAAATAAATCACCCACCAAAGAACAAATTTCATTAGAAATGTGCTGTGGAAATAAGAAATCATTTATTTCAGCTGTGAAATAATGTCAAATTTCACTTAATCACTTTTCCATGATGTAGGACTTAGTTAAACTACCTGAAAAATGTTCTTAAAAAACTCCTCAATTTTTCAGGCTGTAAATGAAACTGCTCCCAAGCATTGTAGCTGGGTGACAAGAGCTCTAAGTTCAGAGAATATACAGTGAATCTGACTTGAGACCAAAGGTATGAGGGGGAAAAAAAATCCAAATGCATCTGCTTCTTTCCTTTCAGGTGAGATTACTGTACAGTCCAGGGGAGAAAACAAGAACAATTGGATACACCATAACACAGTAGGCAAAGGGGTCTTTGGTAAGGTGACATACTACCAAAATGAAGCAAGAGCATGTGGGAAGCTCAGGACACAGAGCAAGACATTACAATGGTGTCCCTATAGCATTCTTCTTTGCAGCCTTAAGGCGAGAGGCCCTCTGCAGATGAATCATTGGCTCCTCTGTGATCTCTTTTCCCTCCTTCTGCCATTGAGCAAGGATCATGGCTCGGAGCAAAGGCGGGAATGGAAGGTACTGACAGGTCTCCTGTGGCACTGTGGTAAATTTCTTGAAGGTCACCTCCTCATGCTTGGGTACCATACGCCAGTCATGGTACATGACTTTGTCAATCTCTCTCTCTTCTTCTTCAGTTTTGCCTGATAAAAGATGATGAACATTAGTGGACAATGCTCTCAGCAACAGATTCCCTCCAAAAATTGTGGCAAGTGGCTATTCTCCTGTGCCACAGATGCTACAAGAAGAAACAGTAAAGGAAAACTTCAAAAGATCACATGGTATCTTCACTGCTATACAATGGGATCCCACTTCTGTCCTTGGAAATCTGATCAGGAGGAACAAACAGAAAAGACACAGGAAACTGCTCTGTACTGCGCAGACATCATGACTTGTAATGCAGGAAGTCACCTTTCTATCTGCATGAGCATGAGTTTCCATAGCAAAAGAATGAGAGCAATGCAATCTCCATACTAAAGTTCAATAATAAAAATAACCAAGAACTTTAAAACCTTTGAATGAGAGGTGTTTCAAAAACTCTAATAAACTAGATTTATAAACAACATAAAGCAGTTTGAAAAATGGAAAATACAAACGTGCTGCTCCAAGAGCTTCTTTCCAGTCCCATCCAGAAGCCATGTTACCACCACTCCTGCTCCACTGATGCCCTTACCTGGCACATCTCCACGTGCTTGGCCCACACCTTACTTCCCAGGTCCAAAAGCAGTCCATCACCTGAGCCCTCAGAGCAGGGCCCAAGCTCAGCATTATGGCTTCCTCATAACGTTCCTTACAGACGCATTCCAGGAGCACCAGACTCCAACATTTGGTGCCAGGTGCCAATTGCCGGGAGCCGCTTTGCTCAGCCCCAGCTGCCCCCCACCCACTATGGAGGCCTTACCTCGGAACGTCAGCCGGCCCCAGGCCCTGCCGTGGTCCATGCCCTGCAACGAAGGTCGAGGGGGCTCAGGGCTAGGGCAGCGCGGGTCCCCGCAGGCCCCCGCCCTGCACCGTTACCTCGGCCGTGTAGTCTGCGCGGACCTTGGTGACTACCCAGTAGCACGGCTCGTCGTGCGCCCACAGCCAGGACTTGCGGGTGACTATGCGGCCCACACCGAACAGCGGCAAGCGGCAGAGAAGCGAGAACAGCCGGTGCTCGCGCCGCACGTCCTCCCAGGCCAGCACAGGCAGCCGCTTCTGCGTCAGAGGCCGCCGCATGGTCTCGTAGTCCACGGCAAAGCGCTGTGAGTCCCGCGGCCTCTCCTTCAGCGCCTGATACTCGCGCACCTTCTTGGCCATGGCGGCGATCGGACGGTACAGCTTCTTGCGGGCCATGGCGCTGCCATCCACACTAAACCCAGCCCTCCGCCGTCACCCGCAGCTTCCGGCACACCCCGGACGTCGCCCCGGCTCCAGGCCCCGCCCGCAGTACAGGGTCTGTCCCGCCCGCTGGTGGTGTACCGCTGGGGGAGGGGACTGCTTGCCTTGCATAGGTCCACCGCGGTGCGCTGTAGCGCCCTTTAGTCAGGCGCACAGACGCCAGCTTTTGTCAGCAAACAGGCAAGAGCGATGTGTGTAGGAAACGGCGCAGGAGGCCGATTCCGGAATGAATCGAATACAATTCTATTTTAAGTGATATTAACGTCTTTAAAACATCAAATGCTCTCCTAATATGCTGCATTTCTTCTGAAAGGTGCGCGGAGCTGGAACGGGACAGAGATGTCTGCTCAAGTCGACAAATAAGATACTCAACCTCAATCCGTCCAGCAAGGGGAACAACTTTAAACCAAAAGAGGAGGTAGTTAAGTCTGACGACAGATTTTCAGAGAAAACGAAGCGGCTCCAGCACCACCACGCAGAGCGCTGCCCGAGCGCGTCCCTAGAGGCGCACTGAGCGCCGCAGCCACACCCGGGGGAGGGGCCGCTAACAGCCCTCCCGCCCACGTGGCGGCACCTGGCCAATCAGTGCGGCGGCGGCCCCCGGCTCCGCGGGTGGTGCTGTCCTGTCCCGGCAGGCCTTGCGCGACGGTGGCGGTAAGATGGCGGCCGTGAGTCTGAGGCTCGGAGACCTGGTGTGGTGAGTGTGGCGCGGGCCGGCGGTAGGGCCCTACTCGGCCCGGCGGAGAAGGAGCCTTCCGCGGTGTTTGAGGGAGTGGCGCCGAGGCTCCTCCCGGAGCAGCGGAGAGGCGGGCGGCGGCGGGGCTGCGCGGCTGCGCGCGGTTCTGCTCGAGCGCGGCAGCGGTGCTGGGCTGGGTTGGGCCGGACCGGACCGGGCGGTGCCATCCCGAGGCCATAGTGGAGTGCGAGGCACGGTGGCGGGGAGGGAGGTGGAAAGCGTGAGTTTCGCTGTTGATCTTCACGCCGCCCCCGGGGGATGGCGGCGACGGTGACGACTGCCGGGATCTGCCTGAGCGCGTCGAGGGAAGTGGACACAGCTTGGGGCTGACGTTTCGGGGGGAAGGGAGGGAACGGGACCGAGGGGCGGTCATTGCTTGGCTCGGTTGGAAATGTGGTCTCCTCCCGAGAGAGACGAGAAGGAAAATAAGTAAGCAAGTAAGGTGGTGAATGAGAGCAGCAGTGCTGCACTGTGGGAGTGTGTCAGCCAAGCAGCACAATAACATGGGAAAGCACCTTTTTGTTTTTTTTGCAGGTTAGGATGTTCTACTTGAAGCTCACAGAAGCTACTTCCCTTTGTCACTCCAGTTTTACCCTCCAGTAGTCGGAGAGCTGTGGTTTTGTATTTTCCGATCAGGAGAACTGAGGGGATTCCTTCAAGGCCTGTAAGCACTTATCTCCAAGTGCATAGGCTCTGCTTCACCTGACAGGTTAGGGCTTCCTGATAGGGCTTGCAAGAAATAGATAATCATCGCTGCACAGGTTTGTGCATTTTTCTCAGATAAAAAGAAGGGTGTGCTCCTGGCTGTGTGACAACTGCAGCTTCTCATCTGAAAAATGGACAGTGCTCTGAAGCTATTTAATATATATATATATAAGAAAGTAAAAGAAGTTTATTTTCAGCACCATTTGCTTGAAACAAGCATTTCAACAGTGCAGTACTCTTGGTGTTGGAATGCAGATTATCCTGCTTTAGTTTTGTATGTGACAGCCTAAACACCTACCATCCCTTGAACCATTGCAGAAGAGCTATGGCTGTGAGACAGTAAAGTATGAAAAGCTTTAAACAAGATGTTTAAAGCACAGGGATGGAAGCATCAGTTATGAACCATGGGCTCAATTAAAACTCTTGGCTGTAGTTCTGCCTGACCATCTCTACGGAATCTTCTGGGTTGCATTCCCATCTCAGGAGGGGCTGGAATACCTCTTGTTGGGAGTTTTTTTTGTTTTGTTTTTTTTTGCTCGGGAGCTGGCAGACTACAGATTCTCTCTTGCTTTCTTGCAAGACACCAACCAATCAGCTTTTGTGAGAATACTGCAGCTTCTGTAGGTGGGAAGGTTAAGGTAACTGTAAAGCTGGTGTGCTATGGACTAAAGTTACTGTCTCTTCTCTTCCTCTATGAAAAGTTTTATTTAGTTCTTGTAATGGAAACACACACACGTGTAGGAAATTTTTCTGCCTTTCTTCTGGCTCTTTTCTATTCTTAGCACATCACCACGTGTAGTGGTGAGCATCTGAAGAATGTGACAGTGCAGAGATCCCACCAATTAGTGCTTCCCTATGAAATCTCAGCTGTCTGAGCTGGAAATCTGTGCTTACAGTGCTTACTGGACTGCTCTGTCCTGGTGGGTATATATTACCAACCTAATCTTTGCTTTGTTTGGTTGCAGCAATGCTCATCTCAATTCCTTGTGAGAGAATTTCCAATCTTACAAGAGCAATATAAGTTGTAGCATTCAGTGTTCCAGGCAGTAGCTGTGCTGCTGCTGGTGTTATTCTGATTTAAGTTCTGATTGTGTAGCGAGTTCATAAAGACTTTATAGAGGCTTAGTTCAAGTACAGGTGTCTACTGGTAACAATGCTTGTGTGTCAGGTGTTCATGCCTTGCCTGTCATGGTAGGTTTTGACTATAAATTGTGTTTCAGGGTGAAAAACATGATGTATAATACAGAGGTAGAACTGGGGTGTTGTTTTTTTCCTATCTCTGATCCTAGTGCATAATTCTTCTATTTCTTCCTAGGGGGAAGCTGGGCCGGTACCCACCATGGCCAGGAAAGGTGAGTTAGGCTTTTTGGTGTTGTTTTCTTGGTGGTTTTGTTTTTCATTCTGCACAAACACAAAGCTTTACCTGAAAGCCTTTCAGTTAAAGATGAGTGTTCATTTTTGCTTTACTTTTTTAAATACCATCCGTGTGAATGTAAACTGTGAACCAATTGGGATTTTAATTGATGTAGACGTTGACCCTGTCACTAATGGCTGTTAGCTCAGGTACGATGAAGAACAGTTCATCCAGCTTTGAAACTGACTGTTTTTCCCAGACCAAATCCTGTCACGTTCTGGAAAGCCTTCTTCCTCCCTTGCATAGAAACTTGGTTAAAATAACAGGAATCAGGAGTCTGGCTTCTCAAGATATTATTTTAGAGCAGAGGCATTTACGTAATAATTATGAATGTTGAGCATGGTTGTTTGTTTATTCATTTTCCCTGATGAAAGGGCAAAGATATTTTAAAATGGCACTTTTTGGGGAGTATATAATTAACTTTTCAATTTAAGAAGTTTATTTTTGTTTTTGGTGTATGTTTGAGGGCCGAGCATGCTCACATAAAAGTGTGCCACAGAGAAAAAAAGTTCTTAATACAGCTGACAACCATAAACGTTTGGTTTCACTCCAGTTTTTGGATCAGGTTAAGTCCAGGCTCCCCTGCGGTGTCACCTGTGTAACAACCACTGCTTTTCCCTCATACTTTACACTTAATAAGCAGAATATTCTCTGAGTGAAAAATATAAAATAAAATTTCTTAAGCTAACACTTGGCTATACCTTACAAACTTACTTAAGTGCCATTTCGATTGATAAAGTTAAGAAAGATTCCTGTCTTATGTATTGGGAACAGCCTTACTAGGAATTGTCGCTGATGTATAACATGCATTTGGGGATTTTTTTCACTCTGCTGCTGCATAGGCATATCTAAGGAAGTATGGGGATACACATTTAATTATAACAGATTCAAGTACTATTCATAGTTAGGATTAAAAATAAGAGTCTACGAGAATTCTAATGCCAGATAATAAAACCACAGAGTATAATCTTTCATTATGTACTTTATTTTGACTTTCGCTTTTAATTGCCTTCAGATTGTTAATCCACCTAAAGATCTGAAGAAACCTCGTGGAAAAAAGTGCTTCTTTGTGAAGTTTTTTGGAACAGAAGATCAGTATGTACTGCTTGTTCTCATCTGATGAAAATACCATTCCATAGAACATGTTTTTTTCATGGAAGAAATTTTTGCTAATGCTGCAAGGCATGGTTTTGTGGAAGTTTCTTTGATCTCCATGCAAAAAAAAAATCCATCTATTATTGCATGCTGTAGCCATTCTTGGTTGTACGAAGACTATAAAACTTACGCACTTGGTCACATTAGGATTTTAGCTGATGATGTGAAGGGAAGTTCTTGGTAACCTGCCATTTTTTAGGAGAGTAGGTGTGATGTGACTGGATTAGGTTTTGGCATATAACTGTTTGAGAAATGTGTAACTAAGAGCATTCACGTATTGAAGAATGCACGAATGTGAAGAATAATGTGGCTTTGTACTTCTCACTCATGGTGAGAATGTATTCTCATGGTTGATGACTGAAGAAATTCTTGCTGTACTTTAAGAAGATACTGCCGCACTGGACTTTTGTAGACTCCCTTTTTGCACAGCAGAATTTGTTGATTCCAAACATACATGCACAATTATATTTACAATCTGTGGTAAAAAAGCTGAAACCTTAACCTGTCACAAGCTGAAAATTGTTTTGTTGGTTTTCACTTTTTCCCTTTGTTTGTTGCTATTTGACATTAAGTCATGTAATAAATCGTTAAGTCATGCAACTCTACAATAATTTGCAGAATACTAGAACGCACCTTATTTTTGGTGGGGACAGAAATAACAAATAAAAACCAACTAATGGTTATTTCATAAGGAAGTTGCTTTCAACTGATGAAATATTAAGCAAAAATAATTTTAAAATATTGGTTTTCCATTAAGAATCGAAGTCTAAACTTGATGGAGCAGAAATAAATGCTGCACACTAATAGTAAGGTTTGCTGGACCTCTAATAATGTAAGGCAGATGAATGTTGATTTGAAGTCAAATAGTGTTTCTGATGGTTTTTTTTGTTGTTAACCAATGGTTATTTGAGCTTGTCAAGCTCTCAACATTGAGGAAATTGTCTGCTTCTGTCCTGTTAGCTTGTTCATGATTCTTGTGTTTTGTGTTTTCGATCAAATACAGAGATGTTCTGTATTAAGAAAAATTTGGAGAAAGCGATTATATATCTAAGGTTCTGTTGATGAGATGAGCAGCTTGATTGCGGGTGAAGAGTTCAGGCATACAAGTAATTGGGGTTTACTCTGCATTTCTGGATTCTGGCTAGGGAAAATCCAGCCATCTCACTCAGCAGGGTGCTGAATTCATACACCTTCCAGCCTGCCCCTTGCACCACTGCTGCTTGTAAGATTTAAACACTTTCTGCTCCATGACTGTAGTTGAGAAACTTGCTTGCTTTGACTTGCGTACCCTGTCTGAAAACTAATGAGAAATAAATGCTATCTCTTTTGTTTCCCCTAAAATTATGTTAGTGGACAGGAGTGAGAGAATCTTATGTACCTGTTCTGTCCTGAGTTATTCTGGTGTTAGATGTGAGAGTATCCTTGTCTTTGAGCAGAATCACAAAAAATTTAAACGATTTCACTTAAAATGTGTGTATCAGGGGAAAAATCCATTTATTTTGTGTAAGTAAACTAATGGGTTTTACAAATACCTTTTTTTAAGGTGAGGTAAACAGGAGGTGAAAATACTGAATTGGCAGAACATCAGTATTGTACATGATGTACAGAACTAGAAACGGGAGGATGCAGTGCTCCTGTCACTGGCTGTAGTCCATGGTCTGATGAGTACACAGGCTTATACTGGTATTCCAGTGTGTGTTGCTCCTGTTTTCTTGCATTCGTGTCTCTACTCCTTCCAAGTTTGTAAGGTGACGCTAATATACCATTGATTGAATTTTATGGATCTTCTGATACTGCCTTGCTGTGTCAAAGTTTAACAGGTGGGTGTTTGAACATGAGCCCTTTGCTCATTGTCACCTTACACAGGTGAAGATGGTGCTTTTTGGTGGGTAGAGTCCTCACAAAGCTTTTAGGGTGGTTGCCAGCCAGTTGCTATCAATGGATAGGCAATCTGAAGGTATGGATAGTCTGTTTTCTTCTGAGGAATTACAGAATCCCACCATCTCAGGCTAGGCTCTTTTCTTCTGACATTTGTGGTTCTGGCTTCCCCTACCAAACATTGGAGAAAGCTGCTTGAAAGTGAGAATTGATTTGCAGCATGACTGCACATGCATAAGACGAGTGGTGGGGTGAATGAAAACGTTCTGATCAATTTGGCAGTGTTTTTGCTGTAGTGTATAGATAGGCGCTGGTTATTCTTGAAATCCTGAATGATTTGGAATACAACTGAAAAGAAAATTCACTGCTTTAACTGTAACCTTGGACATCTGTGCTTCAGGTGTATGTACTAATGCTTAGTGTGATGCTGTAGTGATGAAGTGAATATGTTGTCTTTAATGCTCTGTGTAGTTGTGGTAGAAGACAAAAGAGAGTATGTGTGTGTTCAGACTACTCTGCAAGAGTTGGCTTTTGATAAGTTCCTGCTGAGCTCAGAGTTCCTTGTTAGCTCAGTTGGTAGAGTTGTTCTGTTGCTTTCAGGCTGGTAGGTTTTCTAGAAGAGAACTATTTTTAACCTATGAAAAGGAATTGTTCTTAGTTTTAAACTATGACATACGCATCTGTACTCTAACTTAGTTGTGATGCGTATACTCGTGAAATGCCTCTCTTAACTTAATCTTCTGATAGTGAGATTTTCTGAGTCTGTCTGGGACTTACATTTCTGAGTATCTGTCCTCAGGCTGACTTCATATTAAAATGATTCTTCATCCAAAATTGAGAATAGTTGATATTTCCAATCCACAGAAGTGACAAATGTGCAGCACCATCCAGCTATTGGAATTCAAACCTTTCTAAATTGCAGTGGAACTTTGACCTCTTACCAGTGTGTTTCTAGCTGTACTTCTTAGCCTGAAAAATAGAATGATTTTTTTCTAAGCTACAGCTACAGTCTTGTCATAGGAAATGTTTGTTCAGCATTCTAGTAATTAAGGGCAGCTGTGTCAGAACATAGAAACTGGTATGCGCATTTCTTTCTTGCTGTTAGTCAGTAGGATGACTAGGCTGGCAGGCCCATAGTCTGACAGCCTTCCATAAATTCTTAGTGCACCTCAAGTTCCAAATATTCTTAGATTTCATAGCCTATTTAGAAATCCATTGACTTTTTCTAAGCTAACTACTTAACTGGAAGTAGCAGGAAGACCTGCAGGCTGTGGGTGCAAACACACATGCTGTAGAAATGCTGTGGTAGCTGAGCAGTCTTGGAAGTCATGTATCAGTCATAATGGGAAACTGGAGCAACCCATTCTTAGTCACAGCACATTTTTGAAGCATCAGTACAAAAGTAAATTGTCTCACTGAAAGTGATGGGGTCAGGGGTCACCTCCTGTCTGTTACATCAAGGAAAAATGGGAGGAAGCATGCAGTCCAAGGTAAATAGAGTCATCTGCAGCCTATTTGCATTAGACCCAACAGCTTCAGCACAGAACTCTTCCCATCCTCCATTTGCTGTTGTGATGCCAGTGTGTTTACTCTTCTTATGCTACTGTTTTCTGTTTTTTAGGGAGAGGGAAATGATTGGATGTAGTCTTCATAAAGCATTCTTTGAATTCCTGACATTAGAACATGCTGGTTTGAAGTTTGTCAAGCATTGGATGTGACACTTTGGGAATATTAGGAACCAGAGGCTATCATAGAATGGTTTGGGTTGGAAGGGACCTTTAAGATCACCTAGTTCGAGCCTGCTGCTATAGGCAGGGACACCTCCCTCTAGACCAGGTTGCTCGTAGCCCCATCCAGCCTGACCTTGAGTGCTTCCAGGGAGGGGACATCCGTAACCTCTCTGGGCAACCTGTTCCAGTGTTTCACCGCACTCACAGTAAAAAGTTTCTTTCTGTTATCTAGTCTAAACTGACCCTTTTCCAGTTTAAAACCATTTCCCTTTGTCCTGTCGCTACATATCCTTATCGGAAGTCCCTCCGCAGCTTTTCTGGTGATTCCTTCAGGTCCTGGAAGGGCTATAAAATCTCCTCAGAACCTTCTCAAATGCTTCTCTTATCAGCCTGCCCCTGTAGGGGAGGTGCTCCAGCCTTCTGATCTTCTCTGTGGCCGTCCTCTGGACCTGCTCCAACAGCTCCATGTCCTTCTTGTGCTGGGGTTTTTAGGACTGGACAGAGTATTCCAGGTGGAGTCTCACAAGGGCAGAGCAGAAAGGCAGAATCACATCCATCACCCTGCTGGTCATGCTTCTTTTGACGCAGACCAGGATATGGTTGATCTTCTGGGCTGCAAGTGCACGTTGCTGTTGAGTCTTTCATCCTGGCTGCTGTCAAGCCATTCTCCGCTATAGGCTGAGCAGACAGAGGGTTAGCTTGCATTGCTGCTGTTCTGAGATGGGCATAGCCCATACAGAGCTCCATGTTGCTGTATGCAAGCTGCTGTATGTTGGAGCTAGCTAGAAGGTTTTTAGACATCTCTCAGCAGAGTGCTGTAGCTGACCATTAACTGTAGTCAAAACTGTTTGTCCACTTGCTGCTGATATCTTCAAAGATATATGTCCTCTGTACATTTTCATTATTGCACGCTTCTCTCAGTTTTGGCCTGCTGCTTGTTCTTTTGCATAATATATCCCTTCCTTTCAGTTGTGCAGCTGTTTGATTTTATTTAAATGAGATACTTTTGTGTTTCTTTTAATTTCCATTAAAAACTTTACATACCAAATTAGAGTTCTGCCATGCGATTTGATTCATGATGATGCCAACAGTGATGAGAAAGTGCAGCATTCCCTTTTTGCGTCACAAAACCCATCCTGATTTCTCCTTCTGGCTTCCATGCTATGTGCTTGCTAACACTGGGCTTGTAAATAGTCAAGCTATTTTCTTGTAATTTTTAAGGTTGGCAGTGTTAGCACCTGTTTTAGGCCTCTCAGTTGGCACAGTGTAAGCTCTGCAAACTTTCCTATGCTCCAGTAAGTAAAATGAATTTGGAGGTAGTACCCCCATTTAGCAGTCCTCACTGTAAGCATTGTCAGAAGTGGGTATATGTTGAAATTCTGCCTCTTCCATCCTTCCAGTTTTTCAAGCTCTCATTGGGAAGTGATGTCTTCAGACTGAAAGATGGCTAAAAAGCAGTGTGCTTTGAAGTCTTGTTACCTGTACCAAGCTCATACACTGTATTTGAGTCTGTTCCCTCTGGCTGCATTACTTCAATACCCCTGTTCTCCATGCCACTCTTGGTTGCACTCATACTTACCTCTGCTTCACCACAAGCATTTTAAGTTTTGATTGTTGTTCATTACTAGAATGAGGGCTTTTAGAAGAATGCTATTTTGAAGGGGATGAGAAGGGGTATGGAGAAATTAGCAGAGAAGTTTGTTACTAAAATGTAGATTTTTTTTTAACACCTTTTTCACTTCCTATTTAACCAATTATTTATGGATATCGGGTGACTGTGCAACAATATAAATACACTCTCAGATGTGACAGCTTTGGTAAGCATGTTGTCATTCTTTTCTAGGATGTTCGTTCATTGCTGAATTGGGGAGAAATGGTAGTTCCTTTTGAATGTCGCATTCTGGAGGCTTCTTCTCTGAATAATAGCCATGAGGTCATTTCTTAACAAAAAAAAAAGAGATTCTGTGCAGAAACATGAATGAATTTGGCAGAATATGGTTTAGTTTTCAGGTGTCTGAAACATACAGTTGCTTTATGGACGGACATCCAGTGTCAAAAGATACTGTACCAGGCAGAAGTTTGTTCAAGTAGGTGACACACAAAGGATAAACTGGAAGAGACCTTTTTTGTTTATTTTCCCCTGTGGCAGCACTGAAAACCATTTCTCATTTGTGAGTTTGCCTCTGAGATCTCTGGCTCTTCATCTTGAGTGATGACAAGTGCTAAAATGTACCTTCAAAGCCAGGAAGCAGAATTCTTTGTGCTTTGGGCTTTTTCCATTCCAGAGGAAAAAGTAATGGGGAAGAAAAGGTCGTAAGCATGTGCAGATAGAAAGAAACATAAGAGAATTCCTTGGAAGAAAAGATGCTGCATATTCTGAAATTCAAATCTGGGAACAAGGCTTAGTGTGCTTTATTATAGCATACCGACAAATTTTATTTCCTTTGCATACACAATGGATAGACTTACTGTAGATTGATGTTACATAGGACCTGGATATTCTTTGTTCCTCAGAATCACAAAAAAGGCCTTTGCATCTAAGTGAATATTGCAATATTTTACTACGAAGTCTGGGCACGTAGGAGGGGTTCACTGAACAGCAGGAAACTGCAGACTTACCTTATATACAGTTTGACTTGCTATAGCATGTTAAGTCAGTTATTACAAAGATGATGTAAACTAAGCTGAAATACTCAGTTTTGTGTGCAAGAGGGTGAGTTCTGCTTCCAGGCTATGATGGAATCATAGTGTTGGCTGTATGGCAGTATGGGAAGGATGCTACTACTTCTGCAGTCACCTCTATCAGGAGACCTTACCTCCACATATGAGACTCAAAAAGCTTGGGTCAACCTTCAGAGAGCTGATTTCTAACCGCAAATAGTGGTTAATAGAGCACAATGTGTTTGAGTGAGGGATTGATGACTTTTAACAGCATTATGAACAGATTCATACTAGGTACTACCTAATACGGAGGCATGTGATTGTGGATGTTCCTCCTCATAGTGCAGAAGCAGTCACTGGACTACCTTTGTTCTGAACTAGTGCCCCTGATCACAGCTAAGGGCTGGTCTGCTGATACAGTATATCAGTAGTGCTTAGAGGGGAGCAGTGCTAGCAGAAGAGGATGTGAAATGTGAGGGAGAAACCAAGTAGAAGTGCCAGAAAAAAGTTCTGAGTGAATGCAGACATTGCAGTCCTTCAGGCTCTGGAAAGCAAGTCATCAATTGCTCTGGACAAGAAATTGTCTCTATTTCTAGGAATAGGGTGGTCTGTTGAAGAATATAACTGACTTTTTTCTCTGATTTCAAGTGCTTGGATCAAAGTGGAACAGTTGAAGCCTTATCACCTGCACAAAGAGGAAATGATAAAGATTAACAAGGGTAAGCGCTTCCAGCAAGCTGTGGATGCTGTGGAGGAGTTTCTTAGAAAAACCAAAGGCAAGGACCAGGTGAGTGAGTGGGTTCTTCTTTACCACGTGCATAAAAACCAGTCTTGATATGAATGATGGTGAAATGTGTTTTTATCCATAAAGAGTTGACTGCTTCTAGCAATTTGTTGGAGAAAGTTTAGTTTTCATTCTTTTTTTTTTTCCCCCAAACTTTAAATTTTAATTTTTTGCTATCTTCCCCTTATCCTCTCCTTTTCCTCATTCAGTCTTGTCTCATGAGGGGTGAAAACGCTTGTTACACTTATGGTAAAACTGAAGAGGCTGAATCAGTCTGCTTCTGATGAATTTGTAAATCAATCTTAAGACTCGGACGTGATAGCTACCAGTCTTGTCATTAGTACAGTGGAAGTGCATACTTGTGTATGCACCCTCAGTGAGTCTTCAAATGGCCTGTTTTGTTACTCAGTGACTCCAAGCGTGCATTTTTACAAGTGGACTAACAAGGAACTACACTCTCTGACTTTGAGGGGCTAACAGTCTAGTTTTCGTGTTCCCATGCTGTTGGTTTGCCTGATAGGCATCAGCGTGGGGGCCCTTCACATCCTTGGTTTGCATGGAACTCATTCAGGCTCTTCTCTTCTTTCCTTACCATCTTCTATTCTGTAATCTCTCAGGCATCTTCCCAAAACTCCAGCGAAGAGAAGAATCGGCATAATTCCAGTGAAGAAAGAGGCAAGCAATCTGCTGGTGAAGACAAACGCAAAGCTGGTTTGTCTCAAGGGAAGTTGAAGAAGGGCACAGGGGAAGGAAAAAAGAGGGTCTCTTCTGTATCATCAGAGCGAGGATCAAAGTCTCCTTTGAAAAGAGCCCAGGATCAGAGCCCCCGAAAGCGAGGGCGTCCACCCAAGGATGAGAAGGTTTGTGTTGTGCATGTCCACCAGTCCCCTTTGTGGACTTTTCAGTTGGACTTTAGGGATGACTGGCACCTTAACTAACAGGCCAGTGTGAAGAGTCAGTTCAGTATCAGTTGGTTTTTTTTTTTAAGCTCTTCCATGTCACTTCTTCTAGAACAATTGGCTATTGGATACCTTTGACAAGTACAATGTTGATTCTTCCTGTGCCTTTTTAGCAGTTAGTTGTTTTGAGTGGCTCTATTCATATCTTTGAGAGGGCTTTGGAAGCTATCTCATGGGACTTCACCTTCCGTCTTACTATCCCTCAAATTCAGTTTATGTGGAAAAGGTTAATGAGAAGATGTGGCTCTTTGTCTGATTCCTGACTTTACCCATCTTACATCATCTGCTTTATATGATTAAGCAATTTATAGTCTCCTGGGTTCACCCTCCATGCATTACTGAGGTTGGGATGTTCTTAAGGTCTAAGGCTTGAAGAAGTTCTTGTAGCGTGAGAACACTGCACAAGAACTAGTATTAATTTCCTCTTCTGTGCTATAGAGTATATTTCTGTCCTCTAATATATAGGTCCAGCATTGGAGCATTATTTTATCCCTGTTACTTCCCTTGTTTACTTCTAAGTGCCATGACAGGAGCAGTAGCCAGCAATATTTTGTCTATTGTCATGCATCTTTATTTATTGTGAAACTCCCTGCTGTGGTCCAGATCTTTCTTGTCCAAATGGATAGAAATTTCAGTGGATTGCTGCAATGCATGTTTGTTAGGCTTCAGCTGATGCACCATGTGAGAGTGTGCTTGCTCACTCCTGCTTCAAAGGGACTGCGCTGCTCTGTGCTTCATAGCCTTTTCTTTCAGTATGCTTCAGGATGCAACTCAGGATGTTGTTTTCAATCTCCTGAATTGTTACAGGATTGGCCTTAACAGGTTGACTAGCAAACTCTTTGTGCTTTGGTGGTAAAGTGAAGCTGATGGTTTCAGATGTTAGCTATGAAAGAGATACTGACTTTTTTTTTGTAGCCAGTTTCTATTAAACCACATCATGTGACAGCCCATCAGTTTCTCCTTTTGGGGGGATTTGGAAGAAGGTAGAGGTGGATGCATACTTTGTGAATTATTAATTGTAAATCTTTTAACTTGACTGCAGAAAAACACTTTATCAATGCCTTAGATGTTGCTGTAATCGCACTGTATCTTAGAATGTATCTGTTATGATAAACTCCTGGACCATTTTTTCCCTAATGTAAAATGCTTTTTTGTCTTTGAGTGTGTGCAGCACTACTTGAATTCTCCCAACCATTCGTTCTGATTAATTCAATCCAAATTAATCAGAACAAATGGTTGGGAGAATTCAAGTAGTGCTGGCACACTGCACACTTAGTTTTTATTGTATTAGCTGCCTTGGTGTATTAGTGAGAGCTGAGTGACTCAATTACAGCACTAGAAATATTTACTGGGAGACAGCAAATGGAGTGACTTCAAACAACTTAGCAGAGAGTGTTTACCAGTTAGGTGATAAATGCCTTGCTGCAGACTGTGAAAGTAAGCTAGTTTCTGTAGGAAAGTAACTGTGCAAGTTCTGAAAAGTAGGATACTGATAATTAGGGAAATTGCTATGAAATTATAATAGCATTGTTGTAATACTATTTTGCAACCCATGAGATAATCTTAAAATCTTGCGTTCTGCTTACATGGGTCTCATAACTTCCCAGAATTATTAGTGCGAGGGGAAGGGAATGTTCTTCACTGTCTGAATTATTTCAGTTTTGGAATTTGGGTTATATTCTTTTGTTTTTTTGTTTTGTTCAGTCACAGTAGAACTAGCTTTCCAAGCATTGAGAGTGCATAAAATTTAAGGATCTGTTGTTGTTTTTTTTCACTGAGGCACAGTCTTTCTACAAATACCTATAGGTATACATGTTCATTCAAACACTCTTCATTTTAAAATGTATATGGATGTTTTCAAGGACAGCTTGACTTCTTATGTATCAGAGCAGATTTCATCTGTGCTTTGCTAGTTGAAACAGCTGTGTGGTCTCTAAAGGGACTGTAGTGTGCAGTGACACTTTAAGGTTGGAGGCAGATGTTTATGTTGTCCTTGCTATAAGGTGAAATGTTTGCATCAGTGTCAGTACCTCCAGCAACCTTGTTCTTACTTGTTTTGTGCTCATCTCTCGTGGTTCTTTGTGGATGCTAAGATGCACTGTGCAATTGCAGGAAGTGCATTTCATTTCTGAATCTTTATCTCAGGAAAGTAACACCTAATACATAGAAGCGCTGCACAGTCTCTTTAACAATTGTAAAGACTTATGTTTTAATCTTTAAATTTGGAAATAAGGACAAACAGATCAAAATTTATCAATGGTAAAATCATAGTGCTTTAAGTATCTTCATGACCTGTTAAGGAATGGGAGCAGTCCATGTGTGATTTCCAGTTTCATGCATTCTGGAAACTACAGCAGTAGTTTCCTCACTACTACTGTGTGAGGTGCACATGTAGAAGTTTTTCCTGCGAACAGTTAGGCAGCAGGCTTTTTTTTTTTTTTAAACAACAATGGAGGATTAAAACAGTTCAAACCTCTGTCTTACTGTGGTGATGTTCTTTACCCACTTGTTTAGCCTTTTGCACCCACCAAAGGGAAATGCTCAATCAGGTGTGTTCATTTGGTTCTCTGCTCATTGCGTGATTACACAAGTGTGATGATTCCTGTTAAAGCTTCTGTAAAATCCATTTTTCTTATCTAACTGATTGATTTTTGTTGTTGACAGATCAGTTTTTTGTTCTTGTTGTTTTCTTTGCGTCACCCGTGTTGATAATATACTGTGTGCTTGAAATGTTACTTATTTGTGGAAGGGCATGTATAGTGCTTTTCAAAACTGCGTGTGTACTCTTGGAGTCAATTTGCTGTTGCCAGTCACTTAGCCTGGTTGTAAGCTCTTTTTCTGATCTTCCTTATATCTTCTCAGGACCTCACAATTCCAGAGTCAAGTACAGTGAAAAGAGTGATGACTGGAACAGTGGCTGGTTTTAAATGGCCACCGAGCGTCAGTGAGGTGAGAAACCGTTGTCTGTGGCTTTACAGCGTAGCTGAGGTAGGAACTGAGTTTCTAGAAGATGATCTAGAACCTTTTGTCTCCAATATGAAATAGTGGAGTTCTCCCTTCCTCTTGTAGGACTGAGTAAGGTGCTTTCTTTGTCATCCTGTAGTATAACAAAACTGGAAATATCTTGGGCAACTAGTAAGTATGTTGGAAAGTGAGATTTCTGTCCTTGTGGAGCCATCTGTGAATTCACACTTAACTAGCTACATGTATTTTTGCACTTCTGATGTAAAAAATATTTCCGTGACTGGCTTTCCAAAACTAGAAGAGAAGACTTGGATAGGCTCTCTATGTCTGTATAATGTGATACTGGGTGGTTTACTTCAGTTTCCCTCATAGCCAGCTTTTGGAAATCTTTCCTTTTGTACATAAAAAATTAAATTATTAGACAGTAAGAAGAGTGCAATTCTAGGCTAGTGCTTGGAGTGTTCACTGGTGAGATGAACTGTCCAGTTACCCATCACGTGACTGCCAATATTAATGTTCAGCCACTATCCACAATGAATATGTTTTAAGAAGTTGCTTGGAAGCTGGAAGGAGATGGGATATGGGACTACAGATGAGAAGGAGAGACTACTTCTTCACTTGTTAATCCTGCTTATAGTTTTGTTTTGATTTTCCCGTAGAGGTTCAGAAATAAGGGATTTGACTTGAATAGCTTTGGTTTTGAAAATGAAACACAATGTAAACTGCTAAATCAAAACAAGCTGCTTGATACAGCTGTCATGCATTAAGTATTTTCCACCTAAAGTTACTGTCATGCAGTTCATGAGAACAGGAGAATAGTGCTGTGGTTGCTCATTGACTCTCTTGGAATGTTTCTGAGTCTGTACATTTTCTCTGTAGCCTGTGAAGGACAGTGATCCACACTTTCATCACTTCCTGCTGAGCCAGACGGAGAAGGTAAGGATTTGGCAGACAGGATCATTCTGCTTATCTGTCTAGCTTGGCATCCTGCCCTTTGCTGGGATGGAGGTCTAAGTACAAGGAGCATATATGGTGAGCTCTGAAATTCCGTTCTTGGGAGCCTAGCAGCAATGAAACTCTTGCATGCAATCTTGTAATTTGGTTACTTTCCAGCATTTAGGTTTTGAGTGATTTGGCTGTGCAGACAACAAATAGTTCAAGATATCAAAGATTACCTAGCACCAGAATTTGGCAGACTTATTATGTGAAATTCTACAGATTGGATATGAAGGTTAGAAGATGTTTTACTTTGTTTGACAGTTGTCTTTCCAATTTCCTCATCTAGATGAATTTAATTTACCTGAATGTGGCATGAAAATTGCCCCTGACTAGAAAAGATCCATGTAACATGTAGCCAACTTTAGAGTCATAAGCTGTGCAGGATTTTATATTCAGCCTGTGAATGTCAGGAGAAAAAGAATATATCGAATTAAATGGAAAAACAATTCATATCTGGCTGAGGATCTGTGCTGAGACAGATTAAGAGCAGCAGCTCAAAATAAGCAGCCTGAACAGGTCAGCTTTCACCGCACGATTTGTTGTAAGCCACGTGCCCCTTAGGTTAACAAAAAGGCTTTGCTTCAGCAGCTATACTGACATAATGAGCACAGGTAAGGTGCTCTGTGGCTAGCTGTAGGGACCTGTTTTCTTTGATTCAGATATGACAGTATAGGGATACACTGCATTCTCATCACTAGAGTGCCTGCCATGTGATGTACAGAGAGGATTTTGTAGTCCCTGCATCAGAAAACAGTTGGAGTAACATAGGAAGAGAAGAACTTAGTATGTTACAGTAGGATTTTATTTTCCCCGGTTGAGGGAATGTCACGGTGTTATCCGAGACAGTGACTCACGGGAAACCGAGAAGGGAGAGAGAAAAGGGAAAGAAAAAAAAACTGCGCCGCCCGTGGCCACGCGGCCGCCCGAGCAGAGCCGTGCGCTCCGGGGGGAGGGGGAAACAGCGGGAATAGATGGGTCTATAAAAAACAACGGTACGATTTGAGAAGGAAACGGTAACTTTACTAAATCTAATAAAATTGAACAATTGAGAGAGAGAGAGAAAGAAACAGTTTCCAAACCAAAGCTGGGAGCTTACGGTAGGAGGAACTGCAGGGGAAACACGCGTGCTGACTCTCCACGGCAGCCGAGAGAGAGAGCGCGCCCAGGCCGAGCGCCGCCTGGTATCCGGTACCGAGCTCCGCCCCTCTGCTGCTCCCAACAGTATTAACTCCTTAGCTCCCTGCGTGATGTTCTGATGTGGAATACCGGTATCAAAACCACAAAACCACAACAGGGAAGCCTTAGAGTTCTCCTGTGCTGCAGATGGTGTGTGGGTGAGCTGCCTGTTTTCTTTGTAGCAAGGATATGATCTGTTTGCTCAGCAGAGCAAATCAGCACTGTCCTTCCCCTGAATGCTTTGTTTTATCCATACAGCCAGCTGTCTGCTATCAAGCTATCACAAAGAAGCTGAAGGTTTGTGAAGAGGTGAGGCAAATCTTTGCTTTGATGGATTTTCAGTTGGTCTGTTTGACAGTGAAAAAAGAAGATTCAGAGGGGATCTGATCCATGTCTATAAATATCAAAGGAGTGGGAGGCAAAGAGATGAGATCAGACTCTTCTCTACAGTGTGTGGCAATAGGACAAGGGGAAATGGCCACAAACTGAAGCATAGGAAGTTCTGTGCAAATGTGTGTGGGAACTTCTTCACAGTGCAGTGACAGAGCACAGAAGTGGTGGAGTCTCCATCTCTGGAGACATTCAAGACCCACATGGATGCCTACCTGTGCACCCTGGGCTAGGGAGCTGCTTTGTGTGATTCTGTATTGCCATAAGGACGGGCAGTTCCTCCAGGCTGTATGGTCTTTTTTTTGTTGTTGATCAGGAAACTGGATCCACCTCCATCCAGGCAGCAGACAGCACAGCCATCAATGGCAGTATCACACCCACAGACAAAAAGTAAGATCTCCAACACACTTCAGCCATTTCCCTTCATTTTTCTTCTTTCTATTTCATACATGCAGCCATTATCCAGCTTGTCACTGAGAATAAATAAACAGAACATTCTTCTCTATCTAGAGATCTCCTCTGTCCTTGTGTGAAACACTCATTTGGGTGGAGATGGGAGGGAAACAGCTAAAAACAGGAGCTGTACTGTAGAAGAGGTCAGGATCTGCCTTGGATTTACTTGCATCTTAGTGCTTTCCTGCAGTTGCCCTTTTCCTGTAGGGCATGTTGCAGAACACAAAGAAGCAGTATTTCTGAATGCCATGTGAGGCAGAATGATAAAAGGATATCTTTCTACAGTGGTGTCTGGTAGTTGACTGGGTCTGTTTAATTGCTGTCTTGAGCATGTGGAAGGCGAGCGGAAGAGGGAGGCTCCCAGCACAGGAGCTTTGCTATGCAGCATGTGAGCCTTCTGGTTTCTTCTAATGCCCCCATTCTCCTTTCTAGAGTGAAACAAGCCTCACTTGAGCTTCCTGTTTCACTCTGTAACTTCCGCTGTATTCAGATTGCGTTCAGGCTGCAGCTTGCTGTTTGCCGTTGGGGTCATTTCTCATGGAATATCTGTACTGTACTCAGGGAGAACCAAAATAACGATGAAGCTGTTCAGGTAAAATAGTCTCTCAGAAAGCGTGGCTCAGAGCTGGTTGGGAGAGATTAGTCTGTTTCAGAGCTTTGAAAACAGGTGGACATTAGACTGTAGAAGGAGTCTGTAGTGACTCTTTGTGATCTGTCTGAATTAGTTTGCTCTGACACAAAATAAATTGATTGGGAGAGTGCTGGTGGCTTGTGAAAGCCATAGTGCAACTGTAATATGACTATATGAAGAATAATCCCTTTCCTGCTTTAATGGCTCTCCCCTTCAGGATAGGATTTCTGGGACTTGGTCTTATGGGAAGTGGCATCGTCTCCAACTTACTGAAGATGGGTCATACCGTCACTGTCTGGAATCGGACTGCTGAGAAGGTAGGCATGTACCTTTATAAGATATAGATAGTACTTTACTCTTTTAGACATGTTCCTCCTGTCTCTAGTCACCAATTGCTGGTGCCTGGGAGAGGTTGCTCAAAAAACACAGGTATGTTTGCCACCTTATTTAATTATTCTTTCCTGAGTGCTTGTGGGTGGCTGCTTCATACTAAAAGCTGTGAACAGTTCCCACCACGTTGCTGTTTTGATATCAAAAGGTGCAATTTTATGTTCTTGTTAAAGACTGCAATGTAAAGTTCTTCCTGGGCATACTGCTGATTCGAATAGCAGTCATTTATGTCTTGGAGCTTGACCGTGTGCTGGATGATCCCAGGAGTGGTGTGATGTTCTGCTTGATCGCAGCTTCGTCTATGTATCACTTGTGCTGTTTGCAGTAGCTAAAGATAATGTGGCAAACATGCTGTGTCATGACATGAGACCAGATGAAGGAGGTTTCATTTCGAAGTGGAAACTGAGCTAAATGGCTACACAGTTATATTCTAGAAACTTATTCTCTGCAATGGGGGAGAAAATGTACATGCACCAATTATACTGTAAAATAATAAAGGCAAGAAGGATTCTGTGGTTCCTGTGTTAAAAGGGTTTAAAGGATGTTTTCTAACTACAAAACATGGATGGTATGAGGGAATAGGGCAGGAAGGAACTAAGAATTTTAAAAAGCAGCCCTTTAAAGCTTGTGCATATCCTGTTTACTGTTCAGCAACACTTTTTGCTTTGTTTACCAGCTCTTTTGTACTCTTCTCTCCAAAAAATGCAGCATTCAGTCTCTTACAGTTTTTCACCTAAGCCTTCTCTCTTGTGCCTTTGTTTTGAATTTCTTCACCTGAGGGTTCAGAAAAGCTGTGGAGGAGCCCCGTGGGTGTAAGAGATGAACCAACAGAACCCAACCCAGTTACTAAATAATTAACACACTTGGCTCGTGTTGAATTGGGTCCGGTAGTAAAGTTTGTTTCATCAGAATGGTAGAGAACCCATTTGGTTTGTACTTAATTTTACTTAAGTTTCAATTTGTGACTTTTGCAGTGTGATTTGTTCATCCAGGAGGGGGCACGGCTGGGAAGAACCCCCGCTGAAGTTGTCTCCACCTGTGACATTACCTTTGCCTGTGTTTCGGATCCAAAAGCAGCAAAGGATGTAAGGATTAGCTCTTGTTCTTCCTTCATCGCTGAGTGCTAGTTCTGATACCTATCAATGAAAGTAGCCTGGATTATTGTAGGTGCTGGGCAGGACAGCTATGTAAAATTTGATAAAGTACTTACCTCCCTATTTTTCTCCCAGAAAGATAATCCATGGGGATTAGGTTTTGATATCCTTTTAGGAGACTATCACTGCAGTGCCAGACTTTTTTGGACTTGGAGGGTTTGAGTTACCTTGCAGACACCCTATTGCTTTACCGCTCTTCTGTTCCTTACAGCTGGTGCTTGGTCCGAGTGGAGTGTTGCAGGGAATTCGACCAGGGAAGTGTTATGTGGATATGTCCACTGTGGATGCAGATACAGTTACAGAATTGGCCCAGGTAATCACAGTAACGGATCTTCTAGAGCTTGTGACTCAACAGCAGTACTGCAGTACTTGCTCCAGACTGTAAGCTGTTGATGATACAGATGTCTTGTAAGATTTCTTGACTTCTTCAAGGGGAGACTCATGTCTCAAGCAGGTTAGATGGAATGAATTGTCACATGTTGATCAGTGAACAAAGCTGTGTAAGATGTACTCTGGTGATAGCAGCAAAGTCTGTAGATTTGTCAGGGC
Source organism: Odontophorus gujanensis (assembly GCA_013399175.1). Lineage (NCBI taxonomy): Eukaryota > Metazoa > Chordata > Aves > Galliformes > Odontophoridae > Odontophorus > Odontophorus gujanensis. Next base: position 22,942 of record VXAB01010935.1, on the reverse strand, counting down.
ATGCGAACAGCCTGCTGAGTTTTTAAGACTAGAAGTATTTATTTGATATAGAGTTGGTACACATTTGGTGTTCTGTAGCAAACTGGAAGAGGAACACTGGATGTGTAAGTGTCCTTAAGCTGATAAAATACGTAATCTTAAGTGTTCTGGTTATGGGGAAAAGAGTGCCTTCATATTTCAGTCTCTAGTGATTTTTAAAGGGAGGATTGATATAGAAGTGTTCTGATTGCTTCTTTGATGTCTTCTTTGACATCTGTATTGTTATCCTCAGCCCTTAATTGAGTGGTGTTATTGTGGGAAGAAGGGAAGATAGCATTGGTGAATTTTGAGCAGAGATGATACAGTACTGCATAACGTAGGAATTTGAAAAATGCGTAGTCACATGTATTAGTAAATGTATGGCCAAATAGGTCTGTCAGAGGCCTTTCATCTTTGGGGAAGAGGGGTTAAATAGAAAGTAAATAATCTGAGATTGCTATGCCTTGTATACAGCTTCAGCACTATTTCATGGCCATTACAGGGTGCCCTGGCAGAAGCACATAAGCTCAGCTGCTGAAAATATTCACCATTAAGATAAGAAGCATTGCTGAAAATGAAGACAACTTCTGTGCTCGGGCATTCCTTTCAGGGTGTCATGCTTCATCTTAGGTGTACAGTGCTTCCCTCTCCTGTTTGCCTAAGCTGTTTCTGCTTTAAAATTCTGTCCTAAGTGTTCTTGCTGTGCTGCCTATTCAGGATCAATGTCTACTGTTTGTGCACTGCTAACCAGAGATACCATTCTTCCAGGTGATAGTGTCCCGGGGTGGTCGCTTTTTAGAAGCGCCAGTCTCAGGAAATCAGCAACTATCAAATGATGGCATGCTTGTGATCCTGGCAGCTGGTGACAGGGGTTTATATGAAGACTGCAGTAGCTGTTTCCAAGCGATGGGGAAGACCTCTTTTTTCCTAGGTAACTGAAACACCAAGGATCTGATAGCAGATTCTTTAGTGCAAGGACTGGGATATTCAGGAAGGAGTCTGAGAGGCATATGTAGTATCTTGGTAGTCTGTTGTTAAGAGGGACTGGTTGTTTTCTCTCTCCATAGGCAGTATGGGAAGATCAGCCTGCTCCTCTGGAATTCTGCCAGTTTCAGAGCCTTTAGACTAAGTTTTCTTTTTGGAATATCATCTCATTTTGGAGAATCTGTGGTGCATTTTGTTTTTTGGTTTTTTTTTAATGGTACTCTAATTTCTCCCATTGTTTCAGTGCATGGGAAGCAGCTAAGTTTTCCAAAGTCTTCAAGGGGAAATGGGAGATGTCAAGTGTTTGGGTCAATATGGAGAATCTAGTAGTGTTAATACTGCATGGGGTGGGGAAACAAGGCTTTTGCATCTGTTTTGCAGGAATGCTCAGTGCTGTGTTTTGCTCCCAGGTGAAGTAGGCAATGCTGCCAAGATGATGCTGATTGTGAACATGGTCCAAGGCAGCTTCATGGCTACAATAGCAGAAGGGCTGACTTTGGCTCAAGTGACTGGTCAGTCTCAACAGACCCTTCTGGATATCCTCAATCAGGGACAACTTGCCAGCATCTTCCTGGACCAGAAGTGCCAAAGTAAAGTTCTCTTACATTGTTTTATAATAGGACATTTGTCTCAATCTATCCACATTTCAGTTAATGATAGAGGAGAGGGAATCATCCCAGCTTCGTCAGCTTAGGATTCTGGGTGCTTTTAGCATTCTGAAAATGAAGAGCTGAGTTCTATTCATTACCCTTTATAGACAGACTTTGAGAATACATCTCAAGCTCTGCATTGTCTATGGCCTGCTGAGGTCTTGAGTTGATGGTGATGATTTCATTGGGATGGGGTAATAAGTGAAATGAAGGGCAAACTGCTTGGAAATCTGAGCTCACTTTGTCAGTGGGCAGTAGGGATGTTATCTGCTGTGGTGGGATGAGAGTACAAAGCAGAGAAACAGAAGAGCTAAAAGCAATGTTCCTGTTGATCACCATGGGAAAGGGAAGTTTGGTGTTGAATTGTATGACCTTGCAGTGTGATAGGCATGATTTACTTCAGTCATGCTTATTTTTTTCATACATTCCTCTCAACAGATATTTTGCAAGGAAACTTTAAGCCTGAGTTTTACCTGAAATACATACAGAAGGATCTTCGGTTAGCTATTGCACTGGGTGATTCTGTCAACCATCCGACTCCAATGGCAGCCGCTGCCAATGAGGTGAGAGTTCAGATGTGTGTGTTACTCAGTGTTTCTTCAGTAGTGGAGATAGAGCTGTCTGTCATGAAGACACAGAAAATGTAAGAGTTATGTGGTGTCTTAAGACAAGGGAACAGCAATTGAAATGTATTTTGAATAGGATGGAATTTAATTCCATTTGATGGTAGAAGCTCTGATAATATTACATCAGTGAAAACAGATGACCCAAGCAAAACTTGGAGCATTCTGACCTGTGCTGTTGTATTTACTTGAAGCACCATGCAGTTTTGTGGTTTGTAGTAATGAGCAAAGTACATTTTTATGCTAGGGAAAGGCTTCCCGTAAGAGCAGGCACTGATCCTTTTCTAATTTCTTTTCTCTAGGTCTATAAACGAGCGAAAGCGTTGGACCAATCAGACAATGACATGTCTGCAGTGTACAGGGCCTACATCCACTAGGCTACACCATTCTTACTGTTAATACTATGATTATTGATTAATATTATTATGATACTGGGTTTTAACTCTGGACCAGTCCATCTCTGTCTCTCCATTTCCTTTTATACACAGACCTTGAGATCTGCCATGGAGGCAGCTGCTGCGGTCAGCCTTTCCCTGGTGGCAGAAGTGGGGGGGGGGGGGAGGGGGCTCAGGTTGTTGGAGTCTAATTAGAAAATCCATGCCATGCACCGACAGTCATGGAACAGAACAGTGACGGCTTGTTCAAAAGCTCTGAGGCAACTTTGCCAGAAATCTGCTGCTTGGCTGCTTTTATTTTCCTCTTTGTATGTTTGTCCAAGATGCTGTTTCTAACAATCCCCTTTCTCCTTTGCTGTGAAATAATGCGTGTGTTGGACTACTTGCATCAAGGGGACAAGGTGATACACATCCCATCTACCTGTGAATATCTGTAAAGTCCTTGATCCCAAGTAAGGTGAGGAGCATTCCTGTTTATCACCCACTGTTTAGAACAAAGCACCTCCTGTGGAGGAGAATGACAATTCCAGAAGGTAATGGGGTTGCATGCAACACTGTCTTGATTCTGTTTCTTTTTTAACTTCCACCTCTCCTGCACTTTGATGGAGGATTTCCTCATATTGTAGAGAACAGATTGCATCCATGTCTTCCCCTGTACAGACAACTCTAGCATAGGGAACACAGACCTTACTGAAAATGAGAGAATACTGATGAAAACATCGCCTCCTAAAAGGCTACTCAGAGCAGCCCATCCCACAAACAGCATGGGAGCTTGACACAGATTTGCATAAAAAGATGCAAGAGAAATATTTAGCATAAAACTTAGCCAGAGGTGGTGGTGAATTTGGTGAAGGAACAAACTTCAGGAGTTTGCTCCTGTCTTTAGTTTATGTTGCTTTACTATTTGCTTTCTTTTTTTTTTTTTTTTTTT
>VXAB01010935.1:0-19335 GCA_013399175.1 Odontophorus gujanensis | reverse complement strand
TTTTTTTTTTTTTTTTTACCCTGAGAGTCAGTAATTACAAAGGCATTTTGGATTGTAGCAGTGTCACAGGCAGAGTGGTGAGTCTGAAAGGTGTGAGAGGAACGATCGTGGTGCCAAGAGATGGAGGATCCTGAGCTCTTTCCCATGCTATCTCTGGCCTTTGCATGGTCATTTTATCTACTAACCTGATTGCCCATCTTTAAAGGTGGGTGATAATTACCTACCTCACAGGGATGTTTTGTGTAATGATTAGTGATCTTTATACATGTATGGAAAACTTGACATGCTCTTAGTGTTACTACTCTGAGTACAACACTACCACAGCATGAGAATATTCCCTGTACTTGTGACTCTGCTTGTGGCCAGATATCAACTTCTAGAAAGACTGGTGGATGTAATAGTAGGCTACTACTGCTGCTGAGCTGTAGTCTAAACATGAGGGACTTGAACTGCAGAGGCCAAAGCTGAAGAGCAGAGATGATCTCTTGGTAGTAGAGCAACCCAGAGTCCAAAGGATATGCATATCTGTAAAAAAATGCAGAGCATGTTTATTTTTAACCTCTCAGTGTTAGCCTTTTAGGAGGATTCTTCCATTTTAGATTTGAGAGTTAGTAAAATGCCAGTAAGAAATGTTTTTAGTCAGAGTCACTGCTCAGTAGCACAATCTCCTCCCTTGGATTGGGATTGTGAAAGGATAGAAAGCAGTTTAGAGCAGTGTGGTTTAATTTTAAATCCTTGAGGTCTGCCCCTCTCACCATCTTACCTTTCTAGGGACTGAATGGCTATTTATGGAAATTTTCCTGTGGCTTAGGATTTCTTACCAGTCCTGCTTTCTGCAGAATTTGTATGTGGTTCAGGGGCACCTTGTTAAGAGACAGAGAAAACTGTCAGATGCTTATTGTGAGATATGACATCTAACATCTAATGCTGTAAATGTCACTTGGGTGTATACTTTACCTGCTGCAGTCACTGTTATTTGGAGACTAATACTGTGTTACGCATTTTGTCCTATGGCAAGCATTTAGTAATAGATCTGTTAGGCATATCTTTGCCAATGGGCTGTAGTATTTGTGAGAAATATTAGTTATACATTAAGTGTTTCTTTGACAATACAACTGTCATCCTGCATGTAGATATTCTTATTAACAGCACTTACAGTACCCAAGAAAACTGCCCATTGGCCTGCTTCTGCCTGTTAGGCTTTTTTCCATCTCAAAGAGCTCAGCTGTTAGCATCAGGAGTCCTTGATTAAATACACTGCAATTAAGAAACTGCATATTGAGGGCATCTGTGGATGATTGTGTTTTTGGGGGGTAGAGCATAAAACCACGTGTGTTGTAGCTTAAGGTGTTTTTGGGAAATGAGGGAATGGGAGGTGCTGTCCCAGTCTGGTTGAGCACAGAACTGTTCTGGGTGAGTGCAGCAGACTCTTGGAGTAGATTGAAGAATAGGACTGAATCAGTATAATCAAGGATCTAGCTCTTTTTACTTTGCAGTGCCTCTGCAAACTCTGGGAATGCAAGAGGAGCTCTCAAGTCTCACAACATACATTGCATATTGAATTCAGAGAACCATACCTGTGAGAGGGATCCCAAGGCATCTTGATGCTGCAGGTCTTGTTTTCCAGAAATACTACCTTTCTCAAAGCAAAAATCATTCTTCCTGTGGGAGTTGCAGGTGCAGACTGGTTGAATGCTCAGCTTTTCCTGGAGCAGTCTGACTGCAGCTTTCTGTCTGGGTAGGTGGGTGCAAGCTCTGTGGGCAGCCAGGAGTGGGGGAGGAAGCTCAGAAGTGGATGCAAAGCAAGGAAGAGGGGTTAAATGGTGGAAAGTGGACTGTATCAGATGCTATCTGGAGCTGATGAGTGTCAGTCTTGCTTGGATTCTTTTGTTTGTAGCCTCTGAACATGGATCTTACTCTGTTCCTAGGCCTGAGATTTGGGGAAGAGAGGGGGAAGCTGTGGATTGAGAGATGCTCTAATAAAACTGGCTAGTCAGTGTTGTCTTAATATTGTTGACAATTCTGTTAAATTCCTTTTAATGAAGATTTGTTTTAGCAAATTGTGTTTTTTTTGACTCCCTCCTTTTTTAAAGAGACAATGTGACACTTGTGAAAAGCTTGTAAGAAAAGCAGGGTGTTCGTTTTTTTTTCCCTCAATGATAGATCCTATCATTAATTAAGGTTGTGAATTTTTATTTTTTTGCCTTGTTTTTTAATTAACATTTGTCATTGAGAATAGGATGTGTGAAGATGTTTAAATGGCAAAATAAAAAGATTTTTTGTGCAATTAACAAAGCTACTGGCAAAAAGAATAAAACCTTTCTTGGTAACATAATGTTGTTGTGGCCATTTCTGAAGCCTCTCCTATTGGTAAGTCTGCGTTAATAAAGGGGATGTGCTGCTCACACCGTCCGCGACGCTTTGCCGTGGCTGTAGGATGGCGGAGCCCTCGGGCTCCGTGTTCCTGTCCCGCCCTCTTTTCTGCGTCGCCGCTGGGCCTCGGTCCGGCGGAGGGCGGGGCTGCGCGTGGGGCAGCGGCCAATTAGAGGAGGGAGAAGCGGGGGCTGGTTGCAGGTTGACAGCCAATGCGAGAGAGCCGGAGCGGGGATCAGCGCGGGGTCGATTGCTACTGGGGAGGCCGGGGGCGGAGCTGGTGGTAGGATGGCGGCGGCCATGGTGAGCTCGGCGGAGCGAGTGGTGTTGGTGAGTGCGGGCAGGGGCTCGGAGCCTCCGTGGTGACCGGATTCACCAGCATCGGGGCGACCCCGCGGGTGGAGCTGTAGGGGTCCCCGCGGAGCTTCCTTAAGGAGCTGCCTTAGAGCCGCCCCTTCGAAGCGCTTTAACGGGGTCGAGCTGCCCCCCGTCGCTGCGCAGCGAGCGCAGTGGTCTCCCGTCTAAGAGCAGGGGCAGGCCGCGCCTGGGAGCGCGCAGCGCTGTGCGCGTGTCCGACCTCTGCTCGTCTGGCTGCTGGGGGTACCTGCCGGCTTCCGCCGGTGTCCCTTGGGGACAGCAAGGACAGAGATCGCTGCAGAGGGCGAAGGCGCACGCTCTGGCAGCACGGAGCCCTGATTTGTTTTTCATGTGCGCCCAGCTCTTCCGGAGGATAGCCGTGGAGCAGCAGAGTGAGTTGTCTGTGTCGTCACTTCCGCTCACCTCGCACAAGCGGGCGGTGCCGCAGGCCGCCGGCTGTCGTTCCGTGTCTCAGGTAGTGAACGGAGCTGTCTGGCAGAAAGCCCGCAGCGTGGGGCGCTTGGCGGAAGGCTCTTGCACTACGGTTTCGGGATTTTCGTTGCATTGTATTTCTTTTTTTCTTCGTGGGCAGAATGCTGAGCTCATTCCCTTCCAGTACTTTCCATGTGGAAATTTCCCCAACTCTTACGACGGGAGCAAGCATCAAGGTCTTCTTTCCCTTCTTTGCATCCTTCCCTTCTTTATCTAATGATTTGCTGAATTGAGTTGTGGAATGACAGAACAGCTTAGGTTGGAGGGGACCTTAAAGATCATCCATCAGCTCAAACTGCCCAGGGCCCAATTCAGTCAGCAGGAAGCTCAGGGGAGATCTTAGCACTCGCTATACCTCCCTGAAAGGAGGTTGTAGGGAGTTGGGGGTCAGCCTCTGTTCCCTGTAACCCCGATAGGATGAGAGGGAACGGTCTCAAGATGCGCTAGGGAAGGGTCAGGCTGTTTATTAGGAAAAGCCTCTTCTTAGAAAGAGTGCTCAGGCGTTAAGAATGGGCTGCCCAGGGAGGTGAGGGAGGCACCATAGTCACCATCCCTGGAAGTGTTCAAGAACTGTGGAGAATGTGACACTGAGAGACACAGTTAGTGGGCAGTGTTGGTGGTAGGTGGATGATTGGACTAGATGATTTTAGAGGTCTCTTCTGACCTTAATGATTCTGTGATTCTTACTGGTGTGATTACTGGTACAGTGATTTGTGTGAATTCTGTTTTTTTTTTAAGTCAAAACAGGAATGTGAACTTGTAAAGCAAGCAAAGGCGGTGACAGAGCCTTTATTTGAGGTAGAGGCGCTACAGAAAGAGATATCAGAGATAAGGTGAATGAACTCACCCCTCCTGCGACCGTTGGTTAAGGAACGCAGCCGCCTCTCGTTCGAACACTGGCGCGCCGGAAGGAAGGGAGCCAGGGAGGGGCAACCCGCGCATGCTCTGAGCGTATCTGTGCTCCCGGAAGCACCGCCGGAAGCACCACCGAGAGGGAGGGAGTGAGAGGACGGGTGGACCTGGGCTCCTCCGCTCGGGTCACTCAGGTCCTCATTCATTGGTTCAGGCTGTGACCAGGCAGTCCCACTACACAACTGTTCACTTGTATGGGGTAGAGAAGTAGAGAACAATCCAGAAAAAAAATCTCCTAATAATGTGATGTAAAGACAACACACATTGCACTTTACTTATAACTTAAGTCATTTTTGTACGTCAATTAAATTTATTTCCAGTGCTTGACAAATCATTCTTATGCTTCTGCTGCTGTCTTTCCACAATGTAGGAAGAAGAGTTTAAATGGCTGTTACAAGAAGAGGTCCATGCTGTTTTGAAACAGTTGCAGGATATTTTGAAGGTATGGGTAATGTGTTTCATTCACCTCTATGCCGTGAGTTTGCCTGTTTGATCTTCTCTGTGAGGAGAAATCTCAGTAGGGCGTGCACAGAAAGAGCTATCTGCCGTGTCCTGCGCTGTCCCAAAGGTTTGCTTGGCATCTGGTTTTCGGGACTCAAGATGAATCTGTGCTCTCTGAGGTTGATCTCTTCTTGACTTTGAGAGCTACTTTGGAAGGACATGTGGAAGCAGCCAGGCATGGTGCCCAGGCTGTTGCCTGGGGCAGCAGTGTTTTCAGGAACAGAGGATCTGAGTCTTCCAATAAGTCTGCCATGTGAGAGCAGGAGGCAGAATTCTAACCTTTAGCTAGCAGCCTTCTGCTCATGCAGTTACTTGCAGCAGTCGGCCTCCTCGTTTGAGCCCACCTTTCCCCCAGCACACCACTTCTCTGCATCACCTGCCCAGGTGGGGGTAGTGGGTGATGCAAGAGTAGGGGTAAAAATGGGGGGATGAGGGAAGGATGCCCAAGGAGGAAGGATTGTAGTGGTTCTGTCTTGGCATATGGCCCAACAGCAGGTGAGTATGACCTCCAGTGTATGTATAGGTTGTACTACTTTTGAATATCTTAGTTTTAAAGATGAGATGTGTCTGCTGGACAATCAGTGGCCATTACAACCAGTCAGGAGGACTGATCTTTGGGGGTTGCTGTGGGATAGCTCTGTGGCACGCTCAAGACATGACTGTGAGGCTACATTAAGCAGCAGTCTGGCAGTGGGCAGCTCTGCTCCTTTGTAATTTTGGGGTGAGCCATGGCATGGTGGTGCCCTGACAAGAGTCAGGGATGTCTGTGTATTCTTGTGATTGCTGGGCAGGGTGCAGGAGGCTCACAGAAGTGACTGCGCTGCTCCAGGCCCCTTGCTGGTATTCTGCATCGCTCTGTGCCCAGGCTGAAGCAGGCTATTCCCAGGAGCTCCAGCACTCATTGCTCTCTCTCTGGGGCAGGAGGCCTCCCAGAGGTTCGCCCTGCCAGCGGGTGGCTCAGAAGGAGCAGCCAAGCAAGAGAGCTTCGTGCTGAGTGCAGCAGGGTAAGTGGTGTTGCTACTGGGGCCATACTCCTCGCCCTACGGGGCCAGCCTCTGTCCTTTGGTGGTGAAGGAGTGCTGCTGCCCAGACGTCTTTGGGAATGGTTCCCATGGCACTACTGGAGTAAAGGGGCCTCTTTCAATATCAGATTTTGCCCTACAGAAAAACAAATTCTTATGGCAGGTTACTTTACCAGTCTGTCTGTTCCAGGGGCTGTCTTGGCTGGTCTTTTGCAGCTTCCTACTGAACTCTGTAATACAGTCGTTGATCCCTGACTGCATCCTGGCATATTGCATCAGTGCACTGCTGTCAGCAGTTCTTGCAAAGGGATGTCTGATTCTGGGCTCTGTGAGCTGGACCTATAAGACTTGCTCTGTACTTAGTTTCTGACTCTGACCTTGGACAAATCTTAACCTTTGTCATAATCTCACTAAGAAAACGATGCTAAATCTCCTTGACAAAATGAGATAGAGCTTTGTGTGTGGTCCTTCAAGAAGGGTAGTTCTGAAATAACTGTTCTCTTTTTTTTTTTGATCTTCAGCATAGTCCTGCCTGAATGTCTGCGCCTTGGCAGGGTTTACAAGATCTCCAGAAAGTAGAGTGCCTCGCTGCTTAGTGACAGCATAGTGAGTGTGCAAGAAAGGTGCAGCGTACTTCTCTTGTTTTTGAAAGTTGCAGTCTTCAAATCTTAAAGCATTAAAATGAGCCTAGCTTTTGTTCCTTGTTTTTCCAAGGCGGACTTTAAAAATTGCAAATCAAAGAATCAAATGTGTTAAAATATGGTATGGCTAAACTGAGTTATGACAGCCCCGGTGCCTCAGTTTTCCCCCACTGTTTGCTGGAGGTGTGAGCCATCTTGCAGGACCTTTGAACAGGCTTGGGGTATGCTTTTTTTGTTTATAACAACAACCTAAGTGTTGATAGGCTATACATGAAATAAATCTTGTTTGGAACAGAACATGTTTTAGGCAGGGCAGGTAGGGTGTGGTGGTGCATAGCATATGGCAGCATGCCAAGAACTGGGGCTTTTGAAGTGTCTGTAGAGTTCACTTGCATCCAGCAGCTGACCCCCGGAGGGAGGAGACCTTGGCTGGCTGCATGGCCTGGGGAGGGGCAGTGCTTTGCTGTCAGTGTGTGTGGATGTTTGTTGTCTCTTGTGACCTGTGTTACCCAGATTTTCTTCTCATTCTTCTAATTTTAGCATGGACCAGGTAAAAGGTGTGTTGACACTACAGGGAGATGCCTTATGTCAAGCTGTGAGTACATGCGTGCTTCCTGGTTTGTACCATAAAGATATGTGGGAGAGGTCATCCTTAGTATGCTTTAGAAGTGATTAACAAGTATTCTTTGTCTTCCTTAATAGGCCTTACATCAGTAGTATTTCAGGAATTGTTGAAATTTTTCAAGATCCAGCATTTTGAGCCCTCATCCTCAATGGCACACCACTGTATTCTTGGTTCCAATTGAACTGGCAATGGATAAGAGATGTCTTCAGTTGTAGTTTAGACCATACAGACCCTTAAACTTTACTTTTTGCAAAAATTTTACCTATTTGGCTGCAAGAAAGAAGCATAGTTGATGGAAGTATATGTTGGTAGTCATACCAACTGGTATTAGAATTCCTATGGTGGTTGGTGCAAGTCGGCTTTTATGGGGATTCTCTGCCTTTACTACCTGAATTGTAATTTCAAACTCCCTTGAGAGCAGACTTTGGAGAGGAGATGGTGTTTCCTGCCTTGTTCTTGATACACTAAATTCCATTAAACTTATCCATGGTATTAACATAATCCTGGGAAAGGACTGATGTTCAGACCGTGGCAGAACTGCTTTTAATAGCTTGCCAAAATGGTATGGGAAGCAGTATGGAGTGGGACTGGCAGCCTCTATGTTCTACATGTGGGAATAGCTTGTTCTGACATGTTTGCTTCTTTCTTCTAGGACCTTAATTTGAAAATGCCCAGAAGTAATCAAATCCTGCATTTTGCATTCCGAGAAGACAAGCAGTGGAAACTGCAGCAGGTGCTGTTAACTTCTTAAGTCTACCCCTCTGCAGCATTTGCTGCCTTCTTGCTTTCAGTAAGGACTATATCCATCCTGCATTGTGGTAAAAGCTAAGGAGAAAGCATTAAATTGAACTGTGGTGCTTGGAGAGCAAGAGGTGAATTTTTCTTAGGAAAGGCCACCAATCTGAAGGCTGTCTATGTAGAGCTCATAATCCATTAAAAGGAGCATTTAGTGTGTATGTTCTAGGGTAAATAACCCCCAAGGATGGTACTTCAATGAAAATAGTATGGAGGATGGTATATTTTAATAGACCTATATAGATGGTACACAGATAGCAAGCAAAAGAGGGTGGCTCACCTTTAGGATGACAGAAGCTCACTGTAGACTCCACACAGGAGGGATCTCCAAGAAGAGATCCTTCCCTGGTGATGGTCAACCCTTAAATGGGGTTTGGGAGAGGTGGAGCCAGGCTCCACCCCTTCCAATCACACAGGTATACCACCTTCACCTGTGCCCCCTGTGGCTGACTCGGTGCTCTCCTCAGCTGACCAGTCAGTGGTTCAGACCATGATTCAACAGTTCCCATACATATGTGCAGTGTGTAACTGGATCTAAAGCCCATGTGAGCAGGACAGAGAACAACTTTAAAGGTTTTGAGCTGGTTCAGTAGCTTGCTTTCAGTGTCTTGCAGAAGCTTTTTTTTATCCTAATAACAGATCTCTCTGCACTGTGTCCTTGTAACATAGCTAAGTTCTCTCAGTTAAGGATTTGAATACTGAATCTCTTACCACCCTGTTATCCTGAGAGATACTTGATTTCAGAATCTCATCTAGAGCCTAATCTTGAAGGTGTGGTTTCCCACAGTTACTTGTCATAGCTGAACAGGTTGAAAAAAGATGTATGTTGTGTACCTTCCTTTGCTGGGGCTTGAATGTTTCTAGGTGAGTGGTGTATTTGGTCCTTGAATGCAGTTTGCAACGACTGGTTGGGAAACAGGGTGAAAGCTTTGCCTGGTAACTTTATAAAAAACTAGAAAATTGTGTGCTTGAGCTGTTAATGCTGAATTGAGCTGTGCCATGCTTTGAGTTTCAGCCATTCAGAAGTGTAGATAAACTGAGTTTGTGCTTTACAAGAGGGAAGGGAGTTTTTGTGCTAATACTCTGCAGTCTATCCTGCTTTGTGGCTGTCTTGGAGATGGGCTTCTGCCAGCTAACATCTTCATTCTCTTGGGAAAATTGTGTTGCATTGTTGTTCAGATGTGGAATGTGGATGTGGAATGCGTGAGCATTTACTGTAATTATGTGGAGATCTTTGTCCTGTCTGGTTAAAATTTAGGATCATGAAGTGTTGTGTTTCCCTTAGCATGTGGTGTCATTTGGAGTCTTGTTTCTCTGTGCAAAGCAGGGTAAAGTCATAGGTAAAACTAGCAGCTTAGGTCTGTTTTTGAGGAACACAAGTGCATATACAAAACTTTTAGGAACTTGACTAGAAAAGAGAGCAAAAACAATGAGAAATAGAAATAAAACAAGTCCCTATAATGGCGTTATTGATATTGCTGAGTTTGTTAATGCTGCCATGAGCCACATAGTTTGCACAGAAGCACTTGGGAGATGTAAAGGCTGGAAGTGGTGGTATTTAGAAATGTCATAGATCAAGTGCCTACAGAATCTCTGTGCAAACTATCTGTGGGTTTTATAATATTACCTTTCTGTAACCTCCAGGGCCTTTTGCTGTCTAAGATCAGAACTCTGATCAGGACTCTGAGCCCAGGATGAAAAGGAATCAGTGGCTGGATCTATGTCAGGGAGGCCTGTACAAGTTTGAACTTGGATCTGGCGCTACTGAGAAGTAGCGCAGGTATATCAAACTACAAATATTCCAAGCTTATTTCATCCATCTCCCAGCAGTCACTCTTTAATACAGACTTGCATGCTTTGCCTTTTAGTTTATTGTTCCCTCTGAGTTACCCCTCAGGCCTTTTGATGCTCCCTTGAACTGAATATAAATCACTTTCTCCCAGAGCTGTATTCTTCCTCCTCTGGTTTGTCTTTGCTCCCATGAAAACACTGGGGTACACCTATCAAACTTGCTTTGACAGTTGTCTGTTGGCTGCGAGCATTCTTTCTTGAGAGAAATTTGGGCTAGCTGTGTCCTGTGTTTGGTCAATTTCCACACAATCAGCTTAATGGCTTTTTTTTGAGGCTGGAGATAACTTTCAGCCCCAGCAATTACAGGGCTTTCGCATTTGTCATTTGTTTTAGCTATAAGGGGGAAATCATTATTCATGTTGGTAGACTGGACTACCGTATGCTCTCAGCAGCGAGAATTCCGGCTTGAATGGTTGTGATCAGAGTTCTCCCAAGATGAAAGTGTCTGATATCACTTTTCCTTTGGGAAAAGTGCTTTCTAAAAGCAGTAGTATTTTTACTTACAATCCATGGTGTAGCTATTAGACTATTTAGTATGCCCAGAGAACAGTATAGTATATATAGTATCTGGAAAGCAATGGCAGGTTTGTGTTGGCAAGTATTTTTCTGGTAGTAACAGAAAAATGGCCTTAACATTTGAGAAGTCACTCCCAGCAAGATGGGGAAACCTGTTTTATTTTGTGTATTACAGAGAGTGTTTCTTTAATGCTGCTGCATTTGTGCCTTCACAGATCCAGGATGCTAGAAACCATGTTAACAAAGCAATTTACTTGCTTATGAACAGAGATGTAAACTACCACTTCAAAACAGGCTCAGAGGTTCTTAAGGTGAGGAGAAAAGCACCCTAGCTGGGTTGGAATATGCATGTTTCTTCTCTCTGTTTGTTTAATTTCTTTTCTTTTTTTCTTTTTTTTTCTTTTCTTTCCTTTTTTTTTTCTTAGTACTTATTGCACATTACTGTCTTGACTCTTAATACTGAAAGTTGATTCCTTGATGGTAACTGTGTCAAGGTGCATTTATGTGACTTCATGTTTGACGTTGATCTGTTACCAGTCTTGCATCACTAATGAGGTTATAGGTAATCTGAGCAGTCAGTCCCTGGTTGCACAACAGTGATGTTTTGAGAGAACCTCTCATGGGTGATGTAGTTATTACAGAATCACAGGTGTTGGAAGGGACTTCTGGAAATCCCCCAGCCCCCTTATAAAACAAGTTCCCTGTGGCAGGATGCATAGGCAAGTGTCCAGGTAGATTTCGAATATTTGAATATCTCCAGAGAAGGAGATTCCACAACCTCTTTGGGCAACTTTTTTCAGGGTTGTGTTACCCTCTAAAAGAAGTGATGTAGATCAGTCATGCTCGCTCCTGTCAGCCAGTGCTCTTGATAAAGGAGAAGAAATGGCACAGTTGTAGCAAATAAAAGGGAACAGTATTTACAAATGATTTGAAAATGGTTTCTCCAGTTGCTGCTAATGACAGTTGTCTGATAGAAACCAAGTATTGTGCGGGATACAGCCCAGCCCTCTGCTTGGACATGTGCAATGGGATTGCCCGGTCCCAGCCTGAACCAGTAAATGAGCACCTAAGTGACTAGAGTGGAGGAGCCCAGATCCACCTGTTCCCTCTCTCTCTCCCTACCTCAGTGGTGCTTCCAGGAGTGCAGATACGCTCAGAGCCTGCGTGGGTTACCCCCCCTCCCTTGCTCTCTTCCTTTGACCCCCTTTAGGCATGGGAAAGCTGCTATATGGGCTCCCCAGAGCCCCCTTCCAACCCCTACAATTCTGTGATTCTCTTCTTCTGGCTGAACAACCCCAACTCTCTCAGCCTGTCTTCATAGGAGAGGTGTTCCCATCTTCTCTATGTCTTCCTATGGACAATCCAACAGATCCATATCCTTCTTCTGTTGGCTGCCCCAGAGCACCAGCTCAAATTCAGATCTTTTGTCTACCAATAACCAGGTCTTTCTCCACAGGATTGGAGAAAGACCACTCCTCACCTAGTCTGCATTCATGTTTGGAATTACCCTGACCTGGGTTGAGGACCTTGCACTTTGTCTGGTGTCAGCTCAGTCAAGGTGGGGAGGGGTAGTACAGTTTATTTTTCTTTGTTCTTCTTGTATACTTCTTCATTTTCACATCTTTAGCCAAGTTCAGCTCTACCTGTCCCTTGCTTTTCCTGATCTTCTTCCAGCACTTTCACAACTTCAAGTAGCTGATGCTGTTTCACTGTTTGAGTCTTCCTTTATGATTTCAACCATTGCCAGAACCTCATATTTTTCACTGATTTATTGGTACTTGCAAGGAAATGGGAATTGTCATCCTGTTTCTATGAGTTTATAAGAAACCACAGCGCCTCCTTTTCCAGCAGCCTGTATCTTATTCACATTCTTTTGTTTGCTAGTCCTTGTGCAAGCCACCTCTTCCCAAGTCTCTGAATTCCTGAGTGGAAGAGGTGGTGGTGGTTTTAACACTGACAGAATCATACAGCTTTTTGCAGCATGCTGTCAAGAGCTGTCCCTGGCTCACCATTCAGCATTATACTGTCTGTTATCTTCCAGCTAATGGATGCAGTGATGTTACAGCTCTCAAGAGCCCGGAATCGGCTCACCACTCCAGCCACTCTGTCTCTACCAGAAATTGCCTCCAGTGGTCTCACAGTAAGTATGTGGTAGTCTAAATCTCTTATACTCTGGTAGTGTGCAGGAGTTAGGATACTGTGCTGCATTTTGGTAATAATAGATTTCTGAGTCCTCTCCTTGGGCAGAGAGAGAAAGGGAGATAGATGAAGTAAGTGCAAACTCTGAACTCAGTATTCTTGTCTGTTCTGTATCTCCTGGGGTGTGAGGACTCTGGTTCTCAGGGATAAATTTTGTTTCCTGCCCAGGAAGGTTGTCCAGGGATCATTTCTCTTTATGAATACTGTTCCATCCTCTTTTGTCACCAGCACACATGTCCGCACCATCTGATCAAGTGCAGTAGGAGGAGCAACCATTACAGGCATGCTGCTCATGTTTCTTTTGTCATATCTCACACTATATAGGCTACTTGCAGAATAGCTTAGAAAAGATTGATTTTGTGTCATTAGAAATAATGGTCTGTTCATTGATAAAGAAACAATTTATTTTCTCACCAGAAAATGTTCAGCCCTGTTCTGCCTCCAGACATCCTTGTGAATTTCTATATAAACCTGAATAAGCTGTGCCTGACTGTCTACCAACTCCATGTGCTGCAACCCAGCACAACTAAGGTGATGCCTGCCATTTCTTGAGCCTTGTTTATTTAGCATTCCTTAACTCATACTGTGAGGGGATCACGCTGTTACATGGTGCACTGTTATAAGCATAAGATAATATAGAAATTATGGTGACTGATATTGTGTCTGTATTTAGGCCCACTATAGCCAGAACACTGTAACTAAACCTAACGCATAGCATGGCTGTTTAGCCAAGAAGAAAATCGCAGTGCTCTGGAGAAAGTCAAAATTATTTTTTGCCAGGCAATATTTTTTCTTGCAGTATAGTTGGATAACTTATACATACTTCTGAAAGGACATAGTTGTAGTAATCCATTTTATAGTGAAGTTGTATCTTAGGTTTTCTGAATATGGTTTTGGTGGTTACTTTTCTGCTTAACATAGTACATTTGAGTCAGCTTGATGTCCCATAAAAACAGAATTAAACTCTTATGGTTTATGAAATACAGTCCCTCCATAAGGATACTTTTCCTAAATTCTGTTCATTGGGAGCTTAAGTGATTCTAAGATCTGAAGCAATATTGGATTCAGCCACTGTGTAGAATGTTTTTCTAAAGGAGTAAAATGGGATCAAGTGGCATGGATTCAATGTGAACAAAGTATTTAGATATATAAAGCAGGTGTTTCTTTTGTCAATCTACTGCTATTGCAAATGTTATAGACCTTCAAAATAGTTTGCTGCCTCAAAATCCCAATGGCCTTTGCCTTCTCCTAGAATTTCAAGCCTGCTGGAGGATCCATTCTGCACAACCCTGGAGCCATGTTGTAAGTAGTGTTGCTACAAGGCTGTGTAGCAGTGATAGGAGGATGCAGAGGGTAAGATCCAAATGGATCAGATGCTCTAATCAAACTGTTTAAATGGAAAAACTAAACTGAGTCACTTTCTGTGGCTGTGCCTGTAATTGCACAGCTGCCTGTGATAGTGTGTCTTTAATGACCGTGAGAAAAGCTTTTCAGGATTCAGCTTACCCACAGAATGTCACGTGTTTGGTAGGAGATCAGAGTCATTAGCCAACAGAACATCAGACTATTGGTATTGCCACCTGAGTTTCCGGCAGTTCACCTCTCTGGAAAGTGATAATGTTTCTACCTGAACCTTATTAAATTTTGCTTAACTCTGAGTCCAGTTGAAGGTAGACTGAGATTTTGTGCTCTGTAACTTTGCCAGGTGCTGTTTTCAATGTAGAAGTCATTCTGATTCCTTCTGTAAGAATGGAGGACAGTTGAGTTTTGTGTTCTGTGCTGTTTTGTGTGAAGCTGTGCTCTTCTTTTACCCTATCCAGTGAGTTCAGCAACCAGCGGTATGAAGTCAGCCATGTCCATAAGATGGAGTGTGTTGTCCCATGGTTAAATGATGCCCTTGTCTTCTTCACAGTTTCACTGCAGCTTTGCCAGCAACTGAAGGACAAGGTAATGGCATTAGAGAAGGGAACTTAAGATATCCTAAAAGTCTGACAAAATGTTACTTTGTATGGCTGGTACATGGACTGAAAACAAGCAGTGAGTCAGCACTCTGGAGCCTAGGAGCTGGCTGTCACTGCCGGGCAGCCATCTGGATAAATGTAGTGTGGCATATATTTGCTGAGCTAGTTAGAAAGGGGCAGGTCAGTGTTTTTGTATTCTCGTTCATGAGCTGGTTGTTAAGAAATGCCATGGTCGTGGGGAGGAACCATGGAGACCTATTCAGCAAACTGGATTCCAGTAAAACTAAGTTCAGTTCCAGATCTGCAGCTGACCTGGCTGCTACCTCATCGAGTAACAGTGTGCTCTAAGCCTCTTCAGAGGCAACAGCAGCAAATCTGTCTTTCTGCAGCACAATGTGGAGTACTGCTATAAAACTCAATCTTTTCACAGTCATCATATGCTCATTCTTATATAGTCAAGGGGATCCAGGAGCTTAACTGCTTTTTCTCTTACTTCTCAGATCTCAGTTTTCTCCAGTTACTGGAACTACAAGCCATATTAATTCCGTGTGGACTGTCCAAGCCCTTAAATCACTTCCAATGTCTCCCTGTTTGTTTTCTGTGTGCCATTTGAGTCCAGGTCAGCCTGTGAGGAGTGCTGTGGTTCACTTACCTCATGGTCCTCTTCAGGGTAGGGTCAATGGATCTGGATACGCATGTCTGGTAGCTTTGTCTGGGAATAATGCATGACCAGGTCACCAAGCAATGCTGTGTGTTTGGTGGAAGCTTCCACCTGTCTTCATTCTCATGTGGGTTATGCTTTGCAAACCTCTGATAATTTAACACTAGTCCCTTACAAGGAATGAAGAGCTGTGGACTGACCACCTTCAGTAACTGTATTTGCACACAGTGCTGTGACTAACTGCTGGTTGGGAAGGGATCAAGTGAGACTCATTTAACGCACCACAAGAAGTGCAGAGCATGTTGGTCCAGCTACAGTTAGGAGTAGCTCAGAGCTTTTCTCTACAATCTGATCTGGCCATACCCGTGTTATTGATTCCCCTTTGGGGATATTCTTAGTATATTCTCAAGTTTTTTCCTTGGTGTCAGTGTGATCTGTCTGTGTTATTTATTTTTCCTAAACCCTAGTCCAGCCACTTAGTTTTTTCCAGCCTTTGGAACTCCCTTGGTACTTTGAACACAGCTGTGCAGTCTCACATCCTGTCCTTAAACTCAGAGTACTACACTGTTACTATGATTTGCTGCCTATTTATGAGTGCTACAGTTAGCATGTAACTTAGCCCTCTAACCATTGATCCCTGTGAAATAAAGATCATTAGATGTATCATGCTCCTTGAGTTGTCTTTGCTGAGAACAAAGATTGCCAGAGTTTCTGTGCTCTTTTTCCAGTGAGTGTTTTAGTTGTGGATGCTGGATGACTGCTTGGAGAATGGAGCCCAAGAGCCTGTAACTCTTAGGCCAGTGCTGTTTGACCTGAGTGTTATTTAAAGCCCTTCTCCAAGCTTCCCTTGACAGTCATGTTTTGAAGTGGCTGAACATACTGTGACTGGACTGAGTTGGCTCTTGGAGCTGGCTGGCTATATTGGGGAGACACTGCTTGTCTAGGCTGTGTTTCTGATGGGTTTCCTCGCCGGAAGACCTTACCCAGGAGCCTACATGTGTGCTGAGGTGTGCAGAGAGGCTACAAGACATGCGGACCATTGGAGGCTGTCTTGATGGCATGCAGAATGCTACTGCTTTCCCAGTGGTATCAAGAGCTCTCTGCTTTAAAAGAAAAGATTAGAGAGTGGCTAAGGTTGGAAGAGACTGCCAGTGATCTGGTCCAACTCTCCTTAAGCAAAGTCACTCAGAGCCGGTTGCCCAGTTGATGGCTTTTGAACAACACCAAGAATGGAGACTAGAGACAGGTATGTTACTGTTTTGTTTTTTTTCCTCCATGAATCTCTGCTCTGGGCTGTGCTTTGTCTAACACGTTAAAGTTGCAGGTTGCAGGCATTAACACTTCTATAAATGAATATCAGACTATGACTGATTAATGTGTATGTTAGTAGTGAGAAGTGGAAAGTAGAGAGGCCTGGATGAGTTAATTCTATAGCAGATACATTACTGATTCCAGTCAATTAGCCTTGTAACTAGTGATCATGATCCTGGGTATGCATTTACCAGTCCTTGCTCTGTTGCAGGCTATTTTCTGCTTCGAAAATGGATATATATGTGAGCTCACCACTAATAGCTTCTCAAATGAGAGTATTTTTATAGTTAATCTCTCTGGAGTTATCTGAACTTATTTTTAGCCTTCCGTGTGTGGGTGGAGGCTCCTCTTTTAATTCACCCTAGCGTGTGCTGTGCTAACAGTGTTGCCACATCCTCTCCAACTCTGCTTCCTGCTGTCAGGGACACAACATTCAATCCAGTGTTTCCTTCTGGTGAAACAGTCTCCTGTTCTGAAGGGCTGGAGTGTGCGAAGTGGAATAGCTGTTCTGCTTCCATCTCTGATGCACGACTGTGTTGTGAAAGCAGCTAGGTGGCAGAGTAGCTCCTATACACAGGACACTGCCTCGTTTAAACGATTAATTGGAGCAGGATAGCAGCAAGGTAAACTGAATTCAACAGTCACAGTGCCCTGGGCTTATATCCCATGATTTGAAAGATAAAATGAGGATCTACCAATTAAGGGCTTTACAGCTTATTCCTTTTCCACACTAACCCTCTGCAGGCAGTAGAAAAAGCTGTAAAGTTTTTGCAGCTCAGTGTGGTTGGTATGGCACAGCTGACGGCAGCCCACCCTTCTTTGCAAGTGCAACTCAAATGTAATGCAGGCCACAATTTTAGCAAGTTATTGACAGCACAAGGTGTGTGCCACTGTGCTGGGCAGCTTTTGACTGGTATGTGCGCTAGTGAGTGTTGCTGTGCAACTGAAGCAGAATGAAGCAATCAGACTGTCAGCCCTCTCCTGAGAAGAGTTTTTGTTGCAATTTGAGTTTTTTTTAGCTTCCTTTTGAGAAGTTGTGGCTCTCATGAGCAAAATCTTTTGAGGTGACACCTTTTTTTCCCTTTTGCCAGGGGATGTTTAATTAATCTACAGGTTTTCTGACGGAGATAGAAGTATGCTGCTTACATTATGTGGCTGCCTGCTTTTGAGGGGTCTAGCAGCTGAGCTGCTGTTGCCTGCTGAAGCTGAAGCTACAGAAGACACTTATCCATGAGCCTTGGCTGTTGAGGTTCTAAAGCACTGCTGGAGAAGGAACTAGAGCTGCCTGAACTAAGGTGAAAAATTCACAGAATCACAGAAATATAGGGGTTGGTTGGGACCTCTGGAGATCTTCTATTTAGCCCACCCCATCCTGCTAAAGCAGGTTCCCTAGAGTAGGCTGCACAGGAAAGCATCCAGGAGGGTTTATGAATATCTAGAGGAGAAGAGCACAATCACCCTGGGCAGCCTATTCCAGTGTACTGTCACCCTCAAAATAAGTAAGTTCTTCCTCATTTTTGTGTGGAACTTCCTGTGTCTTCTGGAATCAGTGTTCTCAGGACAGAAGTGGGCCTTTCTTATTCTGTATGTACCCCAGGAGGAAGTGTTACTGTCCATTTTGGGATCACACTTGGTCTCGGTGTTATTGTGACAGGGATACAAGGGAAACAGAGAAGGGAGCGAGAGAGAAAAAAAAAAACTGCACCGTCAGTGGCCACGCGGCTGCCCGACCAGAGCCGTGCGCTCCGGGGGGAGGACGGATGGATTAAATAGATGGGTCTACAAAAAACAACGGCGTGATTTGAGGAGGAACAGTAACTTTATCAATTGTTCAATTTCATTAGATTTAGTGAAAGCAAAGTTTCCAAACCAAATCTGAGAGCTTATGTTAGGGAAGAACTGCAGGGAAAAAAGCACATGTGCTTAATCTCCGCAGCAGCCAAGAGAGTGTGCCAAGCGAGCAAGGGCCTGGTGTCTAGTCCAGAGGTCCAACCCTCTGCCGCTCCCCAACACAGCATTAACTCCTTAACTGCCTGCATGATGTTCTGATGTGGAATACCGGCATCAAAACCACAACATTCCACCCCTTATTCCACATCATCATATCATGCTTGTCATTTACCTATATAGAACCAAAACAGTAATTAACATGAATTACACACAAACATATCTATATGCATACATATATACATGGAATCACAGACTGCAATCCCCCAGCATCAAATTCCCTTGTGGTACACACTGGACATCCCCATTTTTCTCCATCCCCCACCAGGTGGATCCAGGTCCCTGTGCAGAAACGGTTCCACGGAGGGGTTTACCCTTTCCAGAGGCTGGAAGGACCTATACTGCTTTTCCCAACATGCTCCTTACATGTACCACAGGGACCTTATCTCCCCCTGTGGTGTGTAGGGAGCTGAATTGTGTAGGACCATCTCAGTTGACTGACCAACCAGGTGGCATCTGCCAGATTTTTCTCCCAATGCTTAAATGTCCTGCCACCCATTGCTTTCAATGTGGTTTTTAACAACCCTTTGTAGCGCTCGATCTTACCAGCAGCTGGTACATGGTAGGGGATATGATAGATCCACTCAGTGCCATGTTCTTTGGCCCACATATCCACAAGTCAATTTTTGAAGTGAGTCCCATTATCAGACTCNCCTGAACCACTGATTGGTCATCTGAGGTGAGCACTGAGTCAGCTGCAGGAGCACAGGTGAAGGCAATGTACCTGTGTGTCTGGAAGGCGTGGAGTCTGGCTTCCACATCACCCACCAAGTGTACCCAAGTCCCTGAGCAAAAACAGTTCCATGAAGAGGTATGCTCTCTCCAGAAGATGAAAGGACCCAAACCGCTTTTCCCAACATGTCCTTTACATGTACTACAGGGACATGTACTACGTCGCCCTTCCCCCCAGAGAGGTTTCATCCTCTTGGCTTGTTTAATTGTGGTGCATGTGTCACAGTCATGGATAACCTGTGCAATAGCATCCATAGTTAAGTCCACCTCTCAGTCTCTAGCCCACTTATATGTTGCATCTCTTCCTTGATGGCCCGAGGTCTCATGGACCCACCAAGCCGAAAATAACTCCTTCCTTCTGCCAGTCCAAGTCTATTTG
>VXAB01010934.1:66316-114263 GCA_013399175.1 Odontophorus gujanensis | reverse complement strand
TGAATCTATGAATCTATAAATATTCAATTTCATCTACCTAGAGCAAAGAGTGAACAGACATAGCTGTGTATTCAGACAGAAGGGCAGTGACACTTGCCTGGCATATGGATTTGTGTCAGAGATGACCCATTTGATGGCTTAGGATTACAACATATCAGAGTTCTCACTGCTCAGAAAACATCAAATATCTGCATAAACCCAAACAAGGCAAGGTTTGACAGACACACTGACAAAGGTGTGTTCTAGACGTTCCAAGTACAGAATTATTTGAGAACTGAAGCAATGCTCAAAGTCTACATCTGAAGCTTGAGATTTCACAAGTTCTGCATCTTCTCAGCCTCCCAGTTCAGAAGTAGACTGTAAATAAATGGAAAGCACACAAACACCAAACACTATCTGGAGATGGAAAAACAGTCCCACAGATCACAAAAATTGATGATGGATATTCTCAGGCATTTCATCAATACCCTGAGCTGTTCCACTCTTACACACGTGCCAAATGTATTGTTGTTCTCAATTTCAAAGGATTAAATATAAGTCATAAACACTGAAACCTCATGTTATGTAAATAGTCCTTAAACAATAGGATTTTACAATGCCTGCAAGGACACCACAATTGTGTTAGAAGACAAGTCCTGTATAGAGCAAGCCCTAAGAAATCCTTAGGTTTGAGACCTGAGGTCTAGAAGTTAAATCTATTCCTTAACTCCTCTATATTTTAGCATCATTTCTTTAGCTTGATGTATTAGAGCAAAAACGAGAGCATTGTGACATAAAAACTGTGCTTGTGTAATTACTACAACATCTGAGCAGGGGACCTGACACAGAAGGTCACAGCAGAACAAAGGTATCACAGTATCTCATATGAAATGCAATAAATTGGAGCTGCATGGGAGGATTGTGCCCAGACAAGTGCAGCACTGGCACTTCAGCAGATGTTTGTGGACAACAGAGCAGTGATCTGTAACCACTAAAAGAACCAGGCCATGGGATAAATCCATTTAACATGAAGCAGCGTGGAGAAAAACCACCATGTCCCCAAATGCCCATGTCTTTTGAAGAGACCTTGAGGCATTTTGCATTTGAATTATCCAAACAGTAATGACACAAATGGAAATAGTGAGAGAGGAGATCCCTGGAGAACCCAAGTTACCACGCAGTGCAGCTTCATCCATAGGCAGACTCCCAGGTAAGAGGGGCTGACTAATTAAGACATTCAATTGCTAGGCAGAAAGTAATAACATACTTTTATTTTATACCTTCCTCACAGATCTGATGGCCTTGATATGGTTCTATGAAATCCCAAAACACCAAAAATGATCTTAATGCAATCAGGGCAAACAAACTTTCTCCACTACGTTTTCCCTGTCAAATAGCAATCACTACAGTCTTCTAATTCTACTGCCCTACACTTGATCATAGTAAATGAAGTGATGTGCTACAAAAACATTGCAAATTCTGCCTCCCAGAGAGAGGAAGAAATGTTCTTATCAATAAAAGCAGAATGGCATGCAGTCACCACACGCTTATGACAGAGGTACATAAGCAAATTCAGAAGTGACTCAGAACAGTTAATGGAGGCTCTGCATTAACAAACAGGATTTCCTGTTAAAATGGAATCTGAAAGACAAAGAGAAAAACATGGAAAAAAAAGGAAGCAAGGAATTCAGTCTGATGAGGCAAAGTAAATATTTACTGAAGTAACCCTTGAGTTTCATCTGCAGAGAAAGTGAAATGTATTTTTCAACTGAAGGTGTAAATTGCTGGGCAGCTCATAGCCACTGTCAAACAAATGCTCCCATCATTGAAGCAGTAAACCCTCCTCTTACATATGGGTGCAGATCATCCCATTCCATCTGGCATCCCAAACAGCATTACTGTACTTCTTCATAAAGGATGGAAACGGGCAAGGATGAGGAGCACTGCCTGGTAAAAATGACATCTTACTAACTCTAAAATGAATTAGAAGTATGAACTCAATAATCAGACAGCAATCTACAAACTGATTATACGGCTCATTCATAGCTCAATATCGCTGAATTTGGCACACGGGTTTTAAGGCATCAATATATTTTCTCTTCCTCCCTTAGTTTGCACTGTTAATATATTATAAGAAAACTGAATGGACAACAGGGTTCAGAGTTGGTCCACTTCATCCATTTGCTCTGCATTCAACATAGTGACTGCTCCATAGCTGCTGCAAGGTGACATGTGACTTCAATTAGAGCAGAGCAATGTGGGTGAGCATCGGAGGAAATTGCTGGATTAAGTTGGAGGGTGCAACTCCCACCCAAAAAACAAAGGCCCTGAATAATGAGACAACAAGAAAATACAGAGAACACCAGTGCCATGTGATCTGAGGACCAAGTCCTTCTCCTTCGAGCAACTTTTGCTTGATACTGCTTTGCTCAATGTGTCTGCAAATACATATTCTCATCTATTTCAGTCACTGTTGCACTTGTAAAGAAAATTGCTGTGCTCTGTATTCACTGTCACAGAAACAAATCTAGACCCGTACTAGAAGCTAACACACTAATCTCACACCAAGGTCACACACTGTTCGCACTGCTAATAGTCCTTCATGCTTAGATCCACACCTTCCTCACAGGCAGTCATGGAAAATACCCACAGGCCTCTCCCTCATCACTGTAATTCCACTACTGGCACAAAACCTCTCTCCAATTTCAGAGACTTGAAACATTTTTTGGAAGAAATAAAGAAGACTCTACAGGAGTCTACAGTAAAAGGATTGCTAAGGGTGTTACAGAAACAACCAAAGACCCAAACCAGGTAGAGGTCTGACCACCAAGAAGTGCTTCCAAACCATCTTGGACGTAAGGATTATCTCTTGCATAACAATGGGACCTTTTCTATACTTCCTGAAATCCCAAAAGGGCAGAAAATCAGAAAGATTTCTGTAATTGTTCATAATAAAGTACATTTTTCACTTCCAAATCCATAGATGTTTTGTATCTGCTTGAGTATATGTGAACCACTGGGATACTGAGTTTCATGGGATCTAAGAAAATCTATAATTAAGNCCATGATCCTGTGATTCTATGATTTTCCATGGGATTTCATTATGAATAGCAAAGCCAACCCTTCCCATTTGCCTTCTGCATCTACATAACACTTCTGGGAATACACTGCACGCACAATTTGAAGTGCTCTGAACTCCTGGTCATAGCAGGAAGACGGCAGAACAGATCATCTGCAACCCTTTAAGGAAGAAGTAATGTTTGGAGCCCTGAATATCCACAGCTTTGCCTCCACCGCTGGTGCTGCTCTTCTAGAAATGACAAACACGTGCAATCAGAACCACCACAGTGCAGAGGAAAGCCTTGGCAGGACTACTGACAGAGCTCAGCCTTTGAGAGTCCTTCTCCTCCCAACAACATCCCTCCGTGTTCAGCAGAAACACTTCTTATCCAGGCTTCACGATCCAACCCTGACAGAACTAATCACATTTCCTCACTGTAATCTGCTTGATATGGTGGTTTTTCTTTTTTTTTTTTTAAATTATTTTCCTTCTTGAGTTAAAAAGGTGTTACAGATGTCGTGTTTCTAAATCTTGTTGACTACAAAGCACGAAGAGCCCTTATGCAAGAGAAACCAGATTATTTTCGGTTACATTTCCAATTTATTGTTCACTGGTCTTTCAGTAGGAAAAAGTTTATTTCCCACACTGACTGTCATCCCAGATCCTATTCACTGCTGAATTTCTCACTCTCAGAATAGGTTATTTCACTGTCATACACAAACACATGCCAGCCTCACAACTGGTGGGAAGACCGACACGGATTTGATTTCATGATTCATTTCAGCGTACTTGGAGTTGTGCAATATTTTTCCATCTTGAAAACCAACAAGATTTGGTGTTTGTTTTGTTTTTCTAAGTCCCAATCCCTCAAGTTGTGCAGTAATTATATTTACATTGTCTCCAGTCTGTGTGGAAATTAACCTCATTCCCACAAAGAAAAGAGGCTGTGCTTTGCACTTTACCTCCCACTCAGATTCATTACTTCCATCACTTACTCCCTTTCTGCCTCCATCATTTACAAAATGCTCCCAGCCTCGGAAAAAGCCCTCTCCAGAAGTGTACTTTTCCAAAGACATAAGGCAGTGATGCTCCCAGGTCATCCTGTGCTTGCCCCAAAGCAAAGGAAACAAAACCAAGAAAGGAATTAACTTGGGGAATGAGCAAATAGAATCACAGAATCATTAAGCTTGGAAAAGACCTCTGATACCACCAAGTCCAACTGTCCACCCATCACCAACATGGCCACTCACAGAATCACAGAATCATGAAGGTTGGAAAAGATTTCCAAGACCATCAAGTCCAACCCCAACCCATCCCCACCATGCCCGCTAAACCACGGTCCTAAAACTATTGTATGGTTGTATTCTGTAATTCTGAATTTAACTTCATCCAGGTGACTGCAGAAGGTGTGCAAAGGCCTCTTTTCACAGCCCATCTGGTGTTATGTGGGCTCATTTGTAGCCAAAACTCTTCTGGATACTCGAGCCATTTGCAAATAGAGTCAGCAAAGCCGCCTACTGGACGCAAACAAATCAATGTAGGAACTTCTGCAAAACCACAACCGCACTACAAAACACCTCAGGAAATACAGAAAATGTATTTTAGGGTAAAATCCTACAGTAGCAAGTGCTGATAATTAGTAAAAAAAACTCAGATGCAGTGTAATGCAATACTGTGCATTATATACCTAGGAGCACGTAAAAAAGGAACAACGTGCACGAGGCAGGAACATGACATGGAAACCTGAAAACCTTCTTTCATTAGTGAGTGTGTCTTGAACTCATTTTCAGCTAGGCTGATGCCCCAGATAAACCTTTCCAGCACTGAGAAGCAAAGCCAAATGCTGATGGCTGTCCTGGAGGTTGCACTGGGGCTGCAGCATTACTCATCTTTGGAAGCCAGTTGAGGTTCTTGTTTCCCTCTCCCACTGCTTTTTCTGATCTGAGGCTGATGCAGTGGGAGCATTCCCACCCATGTTTTCTCACAAATTCAGTGTACAAACACAGAAGACTAAAATCCCATCAGCTCTCAGGCTTGCGTCCTCCCATACAGGGGGGATCCAAACCCTCCTTGCATGCCTGAAAACAAACCTTTGGAGGATTGCAGTAAGAACTGAAATTTCCCCCTTTCTTGCATTCCCCTGCTTCTTTGCCACAGTTATTGATGGTGACACCAAAACGCAAGGTTCTTTCCTCTCATGTTCTCATCAGAAGCTGGAAACCAAAGGACTGTAAGCACTTTCCTATCAGAGCTACTAACTCTGCACAAGTGGAATGTTTCAAGATCGGTGTGAATGAATGTGGATGCCAGCTCCCAAATCTTTGGTGGCTACGTGGCCCTGCCTGGGCTTAGTGAAAAAATGTCACATCAAATGTCTTATCTCCTACATTAACTTCAGATATCTCTTGCTGCTGAATTCTTCAGAGACATTTGCCAGAAGCTAACTCATCACTGCCACCCATATACGCAGTCTGAGCCCTTGAACCACCCACATCTCTCTTCAATGGAATTTCTGGAAATTTCTTTGCTCCACCATTCTTTTGGGGGTACTCATGAACCATTTACCGCTCACACTGAGGAAATCCTTTAAAGATTTCAGTTTCTAAGGCACTATGCAGTTCCAGGTAGATACCCCCATCTCCCTTCCACGTACATCCATTTAAATATTTGGTTCTCAGTTTCAGTGGAAGAAGTCAGTGACCCACAACATTCAAAATGAAAAAAAGATGGTACATATTCTGATGCTTCACTTCAAACATTCTGCTTGAAACATCTGAATCCCAATTACCAACCCATATTCTAGCTGCAGCCAGCACTTTCCACTAGTTGAATCAGCCCTGGGATCACAGCTCCAGCCTGCTGGTTTGCTATGAGAGATGATGAAGAGGACTTCTGCACGAGCCAAAATGGAGCACTGGTGAGAATCTGTGCTTTAATTTGACAAATTGGAAGATGATTTGAATCAGTACCATATGTTTGATATTTTCCAAGTGAATAATTCTCTATATTTAGGCGATAATTACACATTTTACTGAACTGCCTTCTCCAGCCAAAGTTCATCCAACTCTGTCTGGGAAGGCAAAACAGACAGAAGTGCATCACCAGGTGGACAAAACACAGAAAATACACACTGCCCTGCGTGCTGCAGTGACAGTGTCTCATGGAAGTTGTTGGAGACTTGCTCTGCATCCTAAGGCAGTCAGCACATACTATAAAGTATCTGACTTAGGCAAAAAGTTTTTAGTCTAAGCCTAAGATTGGCTTACATGAGCATAAATTCTGATTTTAACTGTAAACTATGAAGCTATATTCAATCTGACATTTGTTTTATTAGCATCCCCCTGAACTCTTCAGGCAGGCTGTAAGAACATTTCTCTTTTTAACCTCCAAACAATGGATTATTTACATACTGATAAAAGAATATGATGCCCTCCCCAGTACTGATTAATTGCCAGAAATGACGTATGAACCCCCCAGACTCTGAACACACTGCTGGAATGGAAATGTGTGAAAGTAATTCTCTTCCAATTCCATCTCTTGGGAACGTGGGCTCATAAGCATTCAATTAAAGCTAATTCCATTTGATCAAGATGTGTTTTAGGTTCACATGTTAATGTGGTAGGATGCATCTAGATCGTGCCTGTGATAAATTTTTTACCAGGCTTAGAGAAATCTTAACTACTATATACAAAGAACGTAGCTCTTGTAACTCTTCCCTTTTCATTCTTTCGTGCATGAGAACATCAGGTTTTGACAGCCTGAGCTGTTGTGCACTATTTGGTCAGTTCAACAGAGGGACAGGACCTGAGATGATGGTGGTTGTACTAACATTAACTCAACATGCCATCTTTTAAAGAAAATCAGCAACTAAGCCAGCAAAAGCCCTGCATGGGAATCTGCTTGCAGCTTGGATTTTCACGTCAAAAGCAGCCACTCTGATCTTCTGTCTGACACAAATGATAGGAACTCCCTCTGCTACACTTATTCCTTCAAGCCCAATGGCTGTGGATGGACTTGGACATATCTTTTAGGAAGGCATCCAATCTCATTTAAAAATTCCAGCCTTGGGAAGTCCAAGAACCCTCGTTCAACTATTCCGATGAATCATCCACCACGCACAAAGCTCAAACCAGTCTGAATTGGTTTTAGTCCGAATTGGTTTTAGCCTGAATCGCTTTTGCTTCAATCTCCAGCTACCTGAACACAGTATACTACTGCATTCTGAACAGAAGGGACCCCTAATTAGCGGATTTCTTTACTCTTAATGTCCTGAAATATTTCAGAGTAAACTCATAAAACTGTGCAAGCCAACGTCAAGACAAAGTCAATGCTTTTTTGGACCACTTATCCCAAAAGCATGACCTACACAGTGGAATTCTGCTTTCTCCATGAAAACACACTTTGCTGGCATCAAGCTTGATTGGGTACTTTCTGGCATCAGCAATTTTTCCCCTCCATTGACTGCTGCTTCCCTAAAAGCAATGCTCATGACATGACTTTCAGTTGGGTGGGAGTTAATGAACCAGTGCGTGAGGGTTTCCAGTAGGCAGGCAACCAGTGAAGAGCACCCATCTGAACTCTATTTTGAGACCCAGGTGATTTCTCACCACCACATTCCCACAGCATTGATTTTCTATCTCAGTGGTTTCCTGATCAATATGCTATGCAGTACAAAGACAAGTAATTCATAATAGAATTATTTATAAACAATTTCTTTCTGCCAAGTCACTCAACGTTCAGTGTAAAGTGATCCTTCCATAATTAAAAAACTCTTCAAGAAAATTACCAGCAGCTAACTAAAGAATTACAGTCAAAAAGCAGTAACACAGTAACAGCAATTGTAGTAACTCAAGCCACTGCAGGAACTTCTATTTTTGTTGGGGTTTTGTTCCAAAGGAACATAATGAAACGAGACGATTTATTTATACTCTGTGGTAGTGGCAAAAGCCAAAGCCTCATCTCCTGACCTGTGAGCACAGAGCAGGAACTGAGCCCACGTAAAACACCTTCAGTGAAGCTTGGAGAAGTTTCTGTAAGAACCTACAGGCTGTATTACAGACATCTCAGCAGAGCAATATCATCAAGCAAGCCCACACCCTCAAGGGAATATTAACACAGCTTCACAACCTTTTTCCTTTATCAATTTTTGCTCATCATTAGTTTTATTTACTTCTCATGTTAATTAATTAAATTGTCACCTGAGCCATGGTCTACCTATAACTAACACAATAAACATGCTCCATGATAATGCAGTGATACTGAAATCCATGACTGGTCCTAATGCTGTTCCCATCATCTCCAGCAGGACACAAAGCACAGAGCAGTGCTGGTAGGGGTAGAGAGGGGGGAAGGGAAGGAGGAGGGCTCAATGCAGAGCACTGGGAAGTCCCCTCAGTGTTTGAGGCATGGAGCAGAACCTAACCAAACAGTCCTAAAGAAAAAAAACCCTCTTATTGGTATAGTCAAAAAAGGGCACCGAGGTTGTTCATGGCAGGGAGGTACTTAGACCTAACACCTTCAGGCATTTCATTGGAGAAATAAAACTTGGTTGAAAAAGAAGAAATCTCATTTTTACACTGAATTATCTACCCTTTCCAAAATAGCTCATTCTCGAGACAAATTGAGCTATTTCTCCCCTGTGACAGGTCCAGACTCTGTCATGGCCATCATTCCGTTTCATGTCCTGTGACGCAAGTGAGGCTGCTCATCAAGAATGAGAAATACCACAGCACTGGCCAAAAGTTAAGGACTTCAAAGTCTTTTAGATAAGGTCCAGTGACTAAATCATAAACTATCTTGCTTCCCTCCCAGACCTTTACTGAGTTACTTACTAACATGAATTTTGCATAGTTCCTGAGCCTTTCCTGTGAGCAGCCCGGTGTGCTTCACAGAGCACACACACAGCATCATTTTCCTGAAGAACTGGCATTTTGTTGCTTTTGGATACTCTTCCAATCTCAGTCTACTCACACGAATTAAAATGACAGGGAAGGAAGGAGGTTCAGTAGTAAATGCATCTTTCTCCCCATCTTCCCTTCAGAAACTGACGCCAAATATGTCAGCTGAGCTCCTATGAGGACAATGCTTGGATACTTATCCTGTTTGTCCCAACACTGGGAAGAAAGGAGATGCAACCCAACTAAGGAGGACCAGCAGGCTTTAGGCTGAGCTTCACCACAGCACTGCAGCTACAGAAACACACCTGGTCTTCAGCAGTTGTTTTCAAAGTGAATCTCCAAGGCTCTGATCTGCAGAGACTGCACATCCTTACAGTAACATTGCATAATTCCATGGACTCTGGTGGCACAGGAGAGATATGGTTGCAGAGCTCATCTGCAACAGGCTGCAGATCGCATGCCCAAAGGATCTGAAAAGGAGCTGCTGAAAGGAGCATTAAGACCTGACTGGCTATGTTTTACTGTTTGAGCAAACTCGGTATTAAGGAATAAAAGAGATGCACAATGGGTAAACTGCTCAAAATTTGACATCGCATTTCTTTGCCTTTCTTTGGACAAAATACTCATTCCAATGAAGTCACAGAGCTTTTCCTCTGGCCCTCCTGCTTCATGAACATGTCTCCTCAATTTACAAGGCTCAGCAAACCAGATTTCCTGCTTTCACACACACAGGGTCAAGCTAGCGATGAAAATAAAACTGTCCTTCATTTGTTCAGCATTCCAAAGCACATCACTGCTTGCACTGCCTACTGCCAGCCCATGCACCAAGCTAAGTTCAGAAGTGATGACCTGTGATTAAAACAGATACAGAACACAGATATGAGCATTAAAACGTCACACACTGAAGGTGACAGTCAAAAGGAAACCACCAAAGGTGCGACTGGGAGAGTACATTTCACACCATGAGGCAAAGTGACTACAACAATCAATACACAGCACAGCTACAACAGCATATTAGAGAGGAGCAATGGCAGATGGCAATCCCAGGGTCTGTATTCATGCTGTGCACAGCACAATAAAAAGGGTGCCGTGTCTCCTCTGTTTTAGCATTTAGAAATGCCACCAGAAGCAACACAGGCACTCATTTCCAACCCAGGACACAACTGCTGTTGCTACAGATAGATAAATAGGTGATATCCTTTGTTCTCCCCTTCCACCTCACCTTTAACCAGTGTCAGCTGTTCAGTGTTCATAGAGCTGACAGGTCCCAGCAGCACGCACAAATCCATGGTGACTTGGAAACAAACAGCACTGATGAGGACAAAATGCATGCAAAGGGAAGGCTGTGACCTATCAATCACTGCAATTACTTACTGTTGGCCTTTGGAGGAGAGATGGAATGCATAAACTACCAGCACGTTGTTCAAAGGGCAAAACAGTGCTGCAGTCAATACTGGATGCAGCAGTTTCATACCAGTGAACTCCCTCTATTGGTTTCAGTCTGGGGTGTACCCAGGTGCACTTT
Source organism: Odontophorus gujanensis (assembly GCA_013399175.1). Taxonomy (NCBI): domain Eukaryota; kingdom Metazoa; phylum Chordata; class Aves; order Galliformes; family Odontophoridae; genus Odontophorus; species Odontophorus gujanensis. The sequence goes on along the minus strand of VXAB01010934.1, from coordinate 103,801 downwards.
TTGCTCTAAGAACTTCATGAGCTCGTTATGTGAAAGTGGCTCCAGGGTTATCAGTGCTGCCTTCACCCTTAAAGCCACATCACAAAGCCATCCTTAAAATTATTAATCTTGAAATAATGTCTTTGAAACCTGATGGATCTTTCCTGCTTTCATACTGTACTGCTCCAAATAAATCTGGAGAAGGCCCCTGGGATTTCCACCTCCTGTTGAGACCCCTCAGTGTAACTCTCTATCATTAAGTACCACTGTAACATTCCTTTTCTACCAGAAGAGCTATTTCAGCTCGCATGCAGTATTCCCTTCCCTTGACAATCAAGCTGGTTTTACTTATGTTCACTGTGTGGTTTGCTGCTATTGTATGTTGGTTAGCTGGAGGATGCATTTCCAGGCTGGGTGCTTTCCATCCTCTCTTCAACGTTGCCATGCAACTTTTCCCTTGTTTTCCTAAAACTTCTAGCATTTTGGTTAAAATACTTAATTATCCACAGCATCAGCAGTGAAACAGTGACATTTAATTTTTACTTGGAATAAGCACCTTAAAGGAAATATCTGGGTATTGTGTCTAGAATTCATTTAATTCCTCCTATAGTTTACAGTTTCATGGAGCATCCACAATTCTGCACCACGAACTTTTCTATTGTGGGCTGATGGACTCTTGCAGTTCTTCTCATGTGGCATAAACAGAACTGATAACACCAAAAAGCAGATCTTTCTTCATCTGTCATTAAGTGCCAGGATATGAAATTTCATCATTCCCATTCTTGAAAAACAATTTATATACAATGGTACTGAAATAATGGGCATCAGGGAAGCACTGGACACATCTCACACAGCTTCTGTTGCTGCACTGCTTCCAAACAAAGTTCACAACTGCAAGGAAGCTCACAGTTCTTACGTCACATCTCTGGAGAAGGGTTAAAATATTTTCACTCTTAACATGAAAAGGATTTAAAGCTTCCCAAAGTCACATGTTAGTTCCAGAATTTGTGCTCAGATTTTGATGACAGATACTCCGAACAAGAAAAACTGAATCAGAATGTAATCTGAATGAGATTAAACTTCCATTTCTACCACATTTTTAGGACACATACCAAAGATGCCATGAAGACACAAAGCACCCCTTCCCCATTCCACGTCACCCGTCACTCAGAACATGCACAGAGCAGGCACAGAGCATGCAGCATGCAGTAAGTGCAGAGCAGAGGTTAATAACCTGGCAGCATAGGATCTGAGAATGTGAGAACAAGTTAAAGACAAGAGTTCCTCTCCATTGTCACTGAGGGTCGAGAAGCAATGCTGCAGCGTGGAGCAGTGCGAGTGGGGGAAATACAGTTTGTCCAAGACATAGACATATCTCCGCAAGTGGCGGCAGGTATAACTGAAAGACAAGGGTAGGGGGAGAAAACAGAAAGAGAGGCATTGTTCTTTAAGAAAGCTAATTCATGTTTTCTACGTTTTGTGCCAAGAGTCAATGGAAGGTGCCTAAGAAAGCCTCTTAACACTGGGAGACAGATGAGTCAGCTCTCCCCGAGCATAAGGATGCTCCCACCAGGTTGGGTGCTGACCCCATCACAGCCTAAGGATCTCCTGTATGGAGTGCCTTTGAACTCATCTCCTTCACTGACTTTGGAATGAGGAGATCAGCACTTCACAATTGACTTCTAGTCCACAGCCTCCTTTGCAAATCAAAACTCTCATTTCAGTTTTATAGGTTAAAACTCAACCAATAAAATTTCCATCCCCATATAAAGAGTGCAAGAACAGCTGGGCCTTGGGAGTGATCAGCAGGCCCCTAAGCCTAACACTTTACCAGGACCAATATCCCTAATTGGTTTGGTTTAAATAGCATTCACCACTAGGTCACAATAATTACCTACCTGTGCTGAGAAAGTCGAGGAACACAAAGATTTGGGGTGCAATCATTTGATTTCTGCGAACAACGTATTTCTTACTAACTTTCAGTAGAGAAGCAGCTGCTGGGATGCAATTTCTTAAGGCACCATACCTCTCTCTGACCACAATTGTAAGAGCTATCAGCATGCTGCGAGCAGTGCAACATCCCATTACTAGCTAGGACAGGGAATGTATTGCAGAGCACCATAATACAACAGAGCTGCCCCTCCAGCTGCCCACAGAGGCTGTGGGATTTTTTCCAAAACCAGATTAAAGACCATCTTTGAGAATGTTGTTGCTTTGAAGATTTAAACTATAATGAGTCAATTACTTATACTTAGTTGTTCTAGTATTTTACCACTCACTATTAGAAAAACTGCACAGTATTTCAAGCTGTAAAAATCTCATTCCATCCATTTCATCCTGTTAAGATTTCTGTGAAGAAGCTGAGAGCATCCCCTAGTATCAGTTACCCTCCATTCCCAACAGTTTCCCTCTCATAATTATGATCCTTGAAAGTGAAATGATCACATCTGGGCTTAACTGGCAAAGTGAATGGGAACAGTATGTGATGGGAGGAGGAGGAATTCTTCATAATGCCACAGAATCATAGAATGGTTTGGGCTAGAGGGGACCTTAAAAGATCACCCAGTTCCAACCCCACAACTCCTCCACAATCTGGAAGTTGCCAACTCCAGCTCAGGCTGCCCAGGATCCCATCCAACCTGCCCTTTTTGGAAGGCCCTGATGAGGTCTCTCTGGGGCTCTCCCTTCCCCAGACTGAACAAGCCCAGACGTCTCATGCCTTGCTGGACAGCACACAGTAAGGTTGTGGATCCTGTCCCCACTTCCAAAGGTGACCTTGGTTACTGAAAGGTACAACTGCACCTGATGCCAGGAGTAGCACAACCCTGTACAGCTGTCTGCTGCCTTGTTTTGCAGACACAGGACCAGTACAGCTCACATCACATTAAAGACTAAGCATTTTTAGCATTATATCCTTTATCTACATTACAGTTCCAACAAATCAGAGAAAAGAGATATTAAAGAAAATTAATAACATTATATTTGATAGGAAGCAGGGTGTATATATTATTTATATACTTTCTTTACCCCGAAGACCAAACTTTAGCTCATAATGCACTAAAATGCCATTCCAGAAGAAATATGTATCTCCTCTTACAAAAACTAAGAACTGTTTGATCAGTACTTTGAATACTGGTAACAAAACATTACAGAGTGTCAAGTTCTAATAGCTACAAAATGGTGTCTGGTTATATATGTTTGAGAAAGCAGGGAATAACCGAATTACCCCAAATTATAGTTATATTTTATACATATATAAGTATATATATATTTTTACATAACAAACTTTGGGTCCTGTTTTTTGAGGCACTGAAAATAACAGAACTCTTCCAATACATAAACACATAGCTACATTCTCTGTGCATTTAAACTCATTAAAGAAGAAATCTCTCACGTCTCTGAGTATGGCATCAATGGGAACACAGTGACATATGATGACATCTTTAGGATGGGATCAAGCCAAAGCTTCAGCCCAAGTCCCCAGCTGTGCTGATGGAGTCTTTCACTGGAGCTTTGATGTTAGGGGTAATGGAAGTCAGAGCACGGCACTGAGAGGTCTCCAGGGGTTTACTCCTGATGTGTTCATTTGGGGGTTTCTAGTTTCTCTTTTTCTTGCAAAGCACAAAAACTTCTGCCAAGGACAGCGGGTGGGGAATTGAAACAGATTAAAATAGAATGCAACACCAAAAGTAACACAGGAAAGGCTTACTGGGAACCATGAAGAATGCACATTTTTTAATAAAATAAACATAAAAGTGCTTTGACACAGAATCTGACATCCATGCGACCACTAAGCTACCTATAGCTTGAGGACTGTTTCCTACTCAGCTGTCAGGCAGCTGCAGAACATTTCCTTGCCTGACCCTGGCATTGCTCAATCTTGCCCAGGGACAAGATACAAAATGAGATGGGAGGAAGTTTGGGTACTGCTGGGCAATTATAGAAACGACCAAAAATCATCGAATCAAGTTCAATCACAGTCCACTACAACACTCTTAGAGAAGATAAACAATTTCCTAAAGAGAATTTGCTGCAGGTCACCATGAGGGGCTGTAGGGTCACGAGGGGCCTACAGCTCCTACAACTATGAATTTGCTGAAGATCTCCCAGACTTACACTTTTTCATGCTTTTCTGAAGAAAACCAAGTGTCCAAGAATTGTCCCATGCTACTGTCAAAGCATCACCCTAACCTGCTGCATGCAGAACACGAAGGAAGTCCCCTCTGTCCATCAACTTGATGCAGTTACTATCACTCATCAATTAAATCTGCAAATGTACCAGACAAACACATCAACAGCACAAAGGCAGTTTTTAACAACACGGACATGAAGCAGACCAGGCAGGGTATAGAAAAAATACAGAATTCACTGTGCCCTCTGTAAATACGATACAGTCTGAGACAACAGATACAAGATTCAAAAGACAAATTCCCAATGTGGATGGTTAAGTAATTGTAATTCATAATCTTTCTCTCAGAGCATGCCAGATATTATGAAGGTTATAAATCTTCAACATCATTGAGAAAAAGTATGGTCTTGAAGACATACATACCACATGCATTAGCTCAGAGAAACTAGATTAATCTGCAGCAATAAAAAAAAAGCCAATTTTGCTAAGCCTGATTAAGTATCTAGGTCATATTGTTTCTGAGGTAAAATGTTAAAAATGCACACCACACAACATCTTCTGCTGTTTTTGAAGACTTAATCACTAGCGTTTCAAAAGAGAGCTATGCTACAACATGACTCTAAGGGGAAGCCAGCATGAAATCATTTGTGTAAAAAACCATGGAGAACAAGCTAATTAAACTTCAGCACACGGTAGTCAGCCTCCCAAACTATCTCTATACATGCAGGGAGAACGTTGTGATGTGCCATGAAGGTTTTACTCCTGCTTGATCAGACAACCTACACTCCAGGAAGTCCTACTTGTCATTAAACTTATGTTCCCAAAGACAAATGCAACAAAAATGCATTCTACACCCTCTTAAATCTGAAGAGAGGGTAACAGTAACTTACTCAATTGCGTGACCTGTAAGAATGGCTATTTTATTCTCTGCCTAAAATATTATTAATGTTGTTTTACAGAGTAGAAACAGCAGCAATGCAACCCAGGAAAAGGAGACTTTCCTTCCTGCCAACAGAAAGTTGCAATATAAAATTAATATCTGGGACAGACCTTCAGTTCTGTTCAATATTCTGCTATTTATGACACTATGATCACAGAATCATAGAGTCATGGAATGGTTTGGGTTCAAAGGGACCTTTAACATCATGTAGTCTCAACCCCCCCACTATAGGCAGGGACACCTCCCACCAGACCATGCTGCTCACAGACCCATGCAGCCTGGTCTTGAATGCTTCCAGGGAGGGGACATCCACAACCTCTCTGGGCAAGCTGTTCCAGTGCCTCACCACCCTCACAGTAATGAATTTCTTTCTGATACCTAGGCATATATATCTTCCCTCTTCCAGTTCAAAACCATTTTCCCTCATAGGTGGACGGTTGGACTGGATGATCTTGTAGGTCTTTTCCAGACTTGGTGATTCTGTGATTCTATATTTGAATATAGAATCACACATGCCCTTACAAAAAGCCCCTCCACAGCTTTCCTGTAGGAAACATACCACCATGGCATGCTGTACCAAGGAACCATAGCAGAAAGAAAACCACTGGAGTATTACTTTTTTTTTTGTTTGTTTTAGTACCAAAGAATATCACAAATAACTAACGTACATCATGAATCCACAACAGAGACATGGTGTGAGAAGGGTTTCTGCCACGGCAGGGGTAGCACAGCTAAGCAGCTTAACATACTATTGCAGTTGGTACTGGGGATTCAGGAGATCACACTGGCCTTTCACAGTCTATACTGGAGCACTTGAAACAATTCTTCCTTTTTCAGCCAGGTTCAATATTTTATTTTTCTTCTTATTTTAGAATGGTAATTGGGACTGAGAGAGACCCCGGGAGGTCTGTGGTACAGTCCCCTGCTCCAAAACTAAAACTCTGGTCACATCATCATTTTGTTCATTTCTAGGGTTAAAGGTGCCAAAAGAACACAGAATGGAGAAGCACGAACATTATTTAAATACTTCAGAAAAGATTATTTGTGATAATGCATCACAGACTAAAGTTCCCATGCTCCGATGGGGCACTCTGTCACACTGCTGACCAAATGTACACAAAGGGCTAATGAGAGGAGTAGTGGGCTCATGAACAAAAGTATTTATAGTGAAGGAGGAAGAGGAAACGATGAACAAATTCTGTAGGTAACTGATAGACTGTAAATCAAATCACAAATACGAAATTCTTGTACAGAAAGGCCAAATTACCTTCTGTACAGATGAAGTTGTGTTAAAAAGAAGACAAGGATTTGTATATTAGAACCAGACATGAAGAACTGATGACCCTTAATAAAAAGGATATGAAAGAGCTGGGAGTGTTTAATTGGTGCCAATGTTTGAGACCCAGAACGAAGTCTTTTGTCACCCAGATGAACCATTCCTTGGAAGATGCACATTCAAGAACCGTGCAGATGGCACTCAGAGACACAGCCAGTGGGCACGGTGGGGGCAGGCTGGGGTTGGGCTTGGGGATCTTGGACGTCTTTTCCAACCTTCATGATTCTATGGTCAGAGCTATTACTCTGCAGTCTGCATGAAGCCACCAAGCTCCCATGGAAGGAAACCTCCAGGGCAGAGCAGGAGGGCACTGCAGCACTGCTCACCTGAACCATCACCCGTTTCGCAACGGGATCCCTCCAGTCTGAGCCCGTGTAAATTGTGGTATTTGGTAAAAGAGCTATTTGTGGACCCAGGAGTACAATTAATGAGTTACAGAGACATGTCTCTACACAGCTTCATAGCCAATTTATTTATTCACCGCAGAGTTAAGTGTATTTACTATACCTAAAAGCCTGTTCTTCCCTCAACTTGCTGCAGGCCACAGCCATTAAAAAGGTTGACTCACTCAACGGTTATAAAGACCAGTTGCACTTTAAAGTAGTTAAATCTTGATTCTTTCTTCTGCACCTACAGTTTCATCCTCCACTTTAAATTGTCAGATGTTTTCATGCACAGTATTTTACTTCTGAGCCATGCAAAATAAGGTGAAAGCATACGGTGGTGGGAAATACCATGACTCAAGTACTTAGGGACTCAGATGGGTTTTGTCCTCCTAAAATCAGTTCAAAAGCCTGCCTGACAATGCACACAGCTGTGGTGTCAAAAAGCAAAATTTCTGCATGTGGTATAGACCTGCTGCAAATGAAGACATCTTCACACACCAGGTGAGAGGAACTGCAAACCTGGAAAGCGTTACACATGGCTAATGGCATCAGTTATAAGGTGAAATAAGCAGCAGATGTACAAAAACAGAAGCCATGATTTAAAACCAGTGCCACATATTATTTTATATTAATGCCTGCTTAAAGCCATAGAACAATTTTTGTCTGTAAGATAAATCCTTGTAAGTTCATTGCTCATTCATTTATTTTGACCGTAGCTGACAGAGAAGCAATTTCTGAAAAGGAAATACTATCTGCTGTGTCTGAATGAAGCAGCTGTGAGCCAAGTGGCCTGCAACTGAAGACAGAGGACAGGTTGAAGCAAGTTATTGTCCTGAGTCATTTTGCAGTTTGTTTTGAATGGAACGTATTTATGGGACAATGTTCCTTAAAGGAAATAACAAAGGCAGAACTGCAGCTCCTATGATCTTCCTAGAACAGTGGGTAATTGCTTCTAAAAGACTATTAGCATTCCCTTCTGTTTCTAAACTCTCAGACCTTGCAGAGGATAATATACTGGTACAGAACCAACTTCTTAAATTGCAAAAGCAGAAAATTTCACTTTAAATCAGATTCCCAAATCCCCAAAAATGTAGTGGAATACAACTCGGTACATGTTTTCAGAGCACTGATTTTCTTTTTGTCCAGACCAGTTAAAAGAAGTCAGAACTGTGCTAGCAGGACTGGAATAACACTGATAGCTTTCTCATTTTTGCTTCTTATCAAAATTAAACCCACAGAAAACTTGAATGACAGTAGATTCTGACAGCTAACAGTGATGAAAGATCTTTAAGAGCAAAAACTGAAGAACAAAATGGGACTCAATGACGTGGCAGTCAATCAAATGTACTCCTTCCCATTGATCTTCAGCCCAGAATGTGAAAAGTAATTCACTTTCATTGGAAATAAGGAAAAATACTGAAGTCATTTTACGTGTGAGCTTTCCTTCTGGAACTTGCTAAAAAACAAGACTTCATGTATTTCTAATCTTCATTCTGCCATGCAGTGATTAGTTAGCCACAAGTCAGATTTGCTCATAGAGGCAACACGCTTCTGGTTATCTGATTATTTTGTACACCTCAGCATATTATTGAAGTTCAGCTTGCAAATTGGGGAAAAAAGGAAACAAAACAAAACCAAAATACTTTCCAGAGACACTATTCTGCAGGTAGTTAAGAGACTTGTGGATGTAATGGGACATGGTTTAGTGGTGGATGTACTAGTGTTAGGTGAAATAGGTATCAAGATTTCAACTAATTTCAGCTCTGTAGCCAAAATTTTCTGCTAATTCTTTTCCCAGGGGGAGTGAGGCTCTGGCACTGCTGCCCAGAGCTGTGGTGCCCCATCCCTGGAGGTGCCCCAGGCCATGGATGGGCCCTGGGCAGCCTGAGCTTGAGGGGCAGCCAGCCCATGGCAGAGGTGGGACTGGGGGGTCCTGAGCACTTCTAACAGCATGCAGGGCGCTCAGATGCTCGTGGCAGATGGAGGATGATGGTATTACTGTCCCATCAGGAGCCCCAGCAGGACCCATTGGGCTTAAACCAAATTCAAGGCTATTTCCATGTTGGAAACAGCTGACATCAGCCTAAAGCCTCACCTCCATATGCTACACCCCAGCACAAACAGGTCAACCCCACGGAGCACTCTTTTCTGTTAATGATTTTGATGTCTGCTCACAAGCACACTCAATGCACACCAACAAGTGTGTTTCATTTTAAAAATTAGCTTGCATTCACTTTGCTATCAGCAAGACATTTGACACTGATATTCTCTTTTCCTTATCCGAGAAATGATTGTCTCCCCTCATTTGTCACAGCTTTTCCTGCTAATTGCAATGACACCTCCCCATTTTGGCAGGACTGATCAGCTTATCATCTTCTCCACTGCTCATCTAGGTCAACAAGCTGCTAACAAGGCCAGCAGATGTTGCTTATATTTAATACTGGTGAGATCTTTACAAGTTGTTTTTATCTCAGCAAAAGCACTCCAGAGATCCTTGAAACTCCACTGAGGCTGGAAAAAGACCTCTAAGATCCCCAAGCACAACCTCAGCTCTTCAACCACATCCCCAACTGCCACATCTCCATGGATCTGGAACATCCCCAGGGACAGTGACCCCACAGCTCCCCTATGCCTGATCTGGAGAAAAAAAAATTATCTTAAAATCCAGTCTGAACCTCCCTTGATGAAACTTATGGCAGTCCCCTCTCATCCTATCACAACTGGGAAATATCATGAAGGGCATCTTCTGAAAAGCCACTTGGAACATCCCGAAAGAATGGGACTATCATTCTTGTGCCATATTGTACTGTGCAGAAAAAAAATTAGAAATAAAAAATAGTTTATATCCAAGTTAGACAACAACAGGTTCTCCTCTAACCTATAATGCTACAAAACTGTTTTGAAATTGAGAAGCACTGAAAGCACAATGTGTTTTAAGGTTTTTAATTCTTCTTTCTGAAGCTCTGCAGCCTTCCATTCTGAAGAGAATTTAGTGCCTAAATCAAAGGCATCCATCACGTAGCAAATGACACCAAAGCAAAGGCAACAAAAAACTGACACAAATATTCATAGCAACAGATTAATCCGGCAGAGTTCTGTATATAGGATGTTATTATCTTTGAGTGGTGCTGGGATGGCCAGATCATCTTCTACTGTTTGAAAGCAGATAGAGAAAACAATAGCTGAGTTGCAGGTAGGCCATCTGAAACCAAACTGCTATTTCAGTGAAGCCACTCATTGCCCTGTGTTTCTTTTTCACTTTTCTTTGGTTACTGAAAGGAATGGGAAATCTCACATTCAGGGGGTTCAGTCTTTAACAGCTCTGAAGTTCTGACTGCTCTGAAATTTTACCATTTAAAAATGAGAAGCAAATTTTTGTTGCTGCTGATGAAAGAGAATTAAATCAGAAGCCAAAAGGCTTTGAAGCATCTCTGCAGCGTCCTGACCATTTTTTCCAGTTTTTTTCCTTAAGAAATTCCTTTGATTTGGGTACCTTGGTTGCACCAGTGTTCTGCACCAACTGCCACACTGCTCTACAGGAAGCTGGATGCTACAGGGCTGCCCAAAAGCACCTGAGCATCAAAGGGCACAACGAGGCAGGAAAACCAGAACGATCAGTGCAAACCACGGCGGGGAGGGACGCATTCATCTTCCTACCTGGGAGCAGGCTGGGGAGTTTCGAGCCAGCAATTACATCTCATTATTGCCAACGTTAAGAAATTAGATGAAGCAGTTGGTAAATTCTAATTTCATCACTTTTGCAAATTACTGATCTCAGAAATTTTGGCTTAATTTGGCCCTTAATCGGCAGGTCAGATCAGACATGTCCTGCTGTTGCACAGTGTTTCGCCTTCTTTGTAGAAGAAGGGCTACCTGAAGAAACCGTGTCTGTACAACTCAAATGCTTGCTGCTCCTATGCAGAGATCCTGCCTGAGGAAAGGGTAGATCTGGAGTAAAGATAAAGCCACGCAAACAAGCAAAGCAAAAACAAAGGAAAAAAACCACAATCCCAACCTCCAAACCCACATCAGTGCAACTCACTGCTAAGAAACCAATCACAGCATGACACTCTTCTGATAGTACTTCTTTTGCTTTAGAAATCAAGTTGTGAAGTCAGGAGAGACTTCAGTTTTCCCCCAAAGCCATAAAGACTGACAGCTCTGTGTGCAGACCTGATTAACAGACACACTACAAACTTATCACCATTCTGCCATGAGAAGCCATTTATTTTCTCTTTGTCTCTAATTTATAACTGATGATCTGAGGGAAAGCAGAGGCAAGTAACACGCCCTCTTCAAAGCAATATAATGTGACAGCTGACAATACTACCAATTAATCTGACTGCATACAGCCTACGAAAAGGTGGGCATGAAGAATACTCACTGAGAGGTTTAGCACAAAGGAATGTCATGCTATGAAGATGGTAAAGGAAACACTGAAAGAAAAAATTAACCACTCTAATGTGGAACACTGTAAGCTACACAGAATCTGAATTTACAAACCCAGCTCATATTTATATTGTAATCAAACTCACTCTTGGGTAACCAGTAATAGGACAGAGATAGGACGAGAGGCGATGGCCTCAGGTTGTGCCTGGGGAGGGTCAGGCTGGGTATTAGGAACAATTTCTCCTTAAAAAGAGTGGTCCAGCACTGGAACAGGCTGCCAGGGAGGTGGTGGGGTCTGTGTCCCTGGCGGTGTTTAAGGAACATTTAGATGTGGTGCTGAAGGACATGGTGTAGTGGGCAATATTGGTGGTAGGTGGACGGTTGGACTAGACGATCTTAGAGGTCTTTTCCAACATTGGTGATTCTATGATTCTACAAATTGGAATGATTCAAAGTCATCAAGATGGAAGAAAGTTCACAGCAAACATTTCTGTAATTCCCCTGTTAATCAGAAGTTACTGCTGTGATCACAGAAGGTATTACAGGACTTTGACAACTTCACTCTAAGCAATGAGAGCCTTCATGAAAAACTGGCTGATAAACCTGAAATCACTGGAGTCTCAACGTGCATTGCTACAGATTTATATCTGTAGCTACATGGCTTCATATGCAGTAATATAAATGCAGTGATATAAATATGCAGACACGTGCATCTACTATTAAAATCCACAGACTTCTTCAGGAATAAATCATATTAGAAGAGCACTGCTGTGGGAAATACATCTTGCACTCATTTCATATGCATTCTTCTTTTTGCAGCACCAACTCTAGTACAATTTTTTTCTCATCCAGAATGAAATTTGCTGATTGATACTACTTACAATCTCAGAATAACATAATTCTTTGAGTTGGAAGGGACCTTTAAAGGTCACATGGCCCAGCTCCTAATTATTACCAAACACTGTATACGTAATACACCATTTTACTGAAATTCAGGTATTGTATTTCCTGACTACACCCCAGTAAAAAACATCTCCGAGCTGAAAAGGCGCAGCTTCAAGTAACACCATGCACTTTTCTTCTTAAAGGACCTGATTCTGGAGCACTGTCTGCTGTGTCCCCAGGATGGCCAAAGAGATAAGAACACACAACAGATAAAATCGTGCTATCTTTTTATATTTCTTTTCATTTCCTGAAGATACCCAATCACAGCAGCTCACACAGCCCTGCAGGTAAATGACTGCTGTGAGAGAGTGAGAAAAAAGGGAAAACAAGCCCCATAAATTCATTTAATGCTCAATGTGCATGCCTAATTAGCGAGGTATATGGCAACCTCTAGTGGTCCTGCTCAGAAACCTCTATGTCTGTGTAGAAAGCAGCAAACACTTCCACAGATGAAGCCACAGAGATGTGAGAAAAATGTTCACCTGACATAACCAGTCTTTTTATGCCAGTAACTTCCTAGAATGACACAGTGATGGGATGTCAGAGTACTGCTGTTCAGGGAAATGACCTCTCCTTCCTCTCTATGTGATGGACAGAGCAGAGTAAAAGCTGACCTGTTCAACAAAACAACCAAAGGAAAACCCCGTCCTCCCTGTAGGTCTGTCACTCTCCCCTGGCTGTTCATTGTTGCTCTGCTGGCACTCCAATCATTTGTGACAGTAATAGCTTCGACACAGATTCATTTTTTTCTCTTTAAAGCCTAAAGATACAATTTAAAGATACCACAAATATTGGCATTTACAAACAGGACAGACACAGTGCAGCACAGCATCCTTGGCACTACAGTGATAAAATACCTCTGTGTAATTAACAGCAGATTAGTAGTAACAGTGGGCAGAGAGGAAGGACTTCACTGTACAACACAACATCGTGGCAATTTACAGGAAAAGACATCCAGCCTGAAATGAATGCTGCCCTGCTTCTTGTCGTAAAGCATCTCTGACATCTGTTTTACTTTCCAGCAGATGCTGGTGATAAATTCACACACATCTGTCCACTCTCATGCCTGCTGGAATGTGAAACGGATTACCCAACATGATGGAGCTGGATTTTGCTGAGCTCCTACGCATACTGCATCAAATATTCTCTGCTACTTCCTCCAGAGAAATCATCTTCAGAATTTAAAACAACTGCAACTTCTGCTCAGAAAAGGATCAGGAAAAAGCTTGGACAGAGATGGAATTACTTCTCACATGAAGAGAGGAATTGCTAGAGCACCTAGCGAGGCTCCAGTGATGACTGCCCATTCAGTTATACAGATTTTAAGTTGTGTTATATCCTAAAATACATACATCATAAAATACTTGGTGATAAAGTACTGTTGTTGCAGGCTCTTCCTTCACTGAATGACCTTTTCCATCCAGGATGCTGTGGTTCATTCTCTCAGAGATGTTTACACTCTGATGATAGAACCAGAACGACAATCTGAAGTATATAATGCTTTGGGATCACAGAGCAGGTTGGGTCCTTCAGTGCTGGCAACATTTAATAACAGTGACTAGAATACTGAGTAAGGGTGGTCTTGATGTGCCCTAGGAGTCTCTTCCAACCCCTACAATTCTGTAGTTCTGTAAGGTAGAAAAGGAAGAAGAATATATGCCTCAAAACATCCTTCTTCAATGAAATGTATGCGTTGATAAATACTTACTCCTATTGATTTTAATCCATTTTTATACTAGGGTCTTTTGATTTCTAAGCACTTACTGTGACAAATCACATCATAACCTTTGAGGCTGTTTTTTGCCTGTTTTCCAGACATACAGCTTTCTAACTGCAGATCTTGAGTGAATTATAATGAAAAACTGAGGAAAAGAAATCAGCCCTCCTCTTCTTATTCTGGTTATGTTTCAAATTTAATCTCCTTCATTCCAATTCCTTCTGCACAGTAATATGGAGCATCCAGCTACAAAAAGGCAGAAGTTTAAAAACAATTCTGTGGCATATCACTGAACTACATGATAATGCTATATTGTACATGATAGACACCATACTGCCTTTCTAGTTTGCCTCTTCAGTTGATGAGCATGTCCACTTTCTGTACCTGTCCTTACAGTACTCCAGTGTTATTTACAGAACAGCCAACCCTGATGGCAGCCAGCAGCTGCTGTGCCAGGCAACACCAGAACTGTATCTTCCACATATATTTTAGCACAACTCTTTCACACGCAGCAATGCTGCAGCCATATTTCAACTACGGGTGTTCAGACAGATGATGAATAGGGCTCACCAACTTCATGGCACGTTGTTGAGATGTTGCATATGTGGAGTGCAAGAGAATTGCATCAGGTTACACATCTTCCTGGGGTCATGGACAGGAGTGAAACAGCAAGGTCAACGTGCCCCAGAGATGTACTGAGAAGCGGTGCAAAGTTCATGGGAGGAGCGATGATTTCAGAGGCCAATGTTTGCAAGAGCTTGGAAAGCTCAAACTCCACCCTTTTGATTTGAGAAATTAGGACTGCAGGTACGTAAGGCAATGTCTGGGATATGCAGCAGGAAAACAGCTTAAGTTCATGTTCTGAGCACTCACCGTCCCAGACTTTTAGAAGGATGTGTGTGTCAAACAAGGAAAAGATTATGCAAGCAACCGTGCCGATGAGTAGCTGATACTTTCACAAACAAGCATTTCCTCAAGTGAAGGGACTAGGAGAGAATTAAATCCAAACTAGAAAAGGTTTAAGAATGAGCTGTGTTTTCTGTTAACCAAGTCCTTTGCAAAGCATACAGGCATGCAGTTATCATTTACTTATTTCTGGCACACTGTCTGCATTGAGAGGCACTATAGAAGTTTACTCCTGATTGCATTCATAAGGACCTTCCCAATTTCCCCTGGAGCACGGAGCAGGGCTGGCTGCCAGAATGAGCAGGATGCCCCATGTGTGTTACCTCCCTTCACAAGTGGTCTGGAGCACAGCAGAAATTGGAAGAACCAACTCCAGGACCTCCTTCCCCAGCTATGGCTCTGCTCTAGAACCAGAGCACATGAAAAGTATCACGTAGGGTTTACTGCCCATATTTACAGCACCCATCACAAAATAATCACTACATTCTGTCTGACTCAAGAAATAAATCTTTTGTCAAATGTGCAGGAAGAAGTAAGGCAAGTTGAAAATCCAGTTTGCGTAGTACTTGACTGCCAGCAGAGAGCATTCCTACAATGTGATGCATGACTAAAAGAAGTGTAACTTATAGAAATTCATGAAAACCTTCAAGCTTAAAGGCTGCTTCTGAGCTCTGTGTTATGAGAAACAAAATGAGAGGTTCTCAGGCAGATATTCATATTTTTGTGCATTTAGAACAGACCCAAATAAAAAGAAAACAAAATTAATTCTGCTGTTCTTCAGTTATTCTGTTATCATTTCAGATATTAAGCTCACCAGCATTATGGCATAAAAAATTCAAATCCCTCTGGTCCTGAGATTCAGCAAGGTTTAAGGAGAAGTTTAAGGAGAACTCCACTTCAGAAGTTTTGTATTTACCTGATGATTCTCTGCGCAGCATACTGATGCAGAGAGCGGAACTGTGCTGACATATTGGCCAGGGCTGCCAGGCAATTTGTGTGCAGGTATTTGTCCTGTGAGAAAGAAAGGAAAAAAAAACAACATCTCAAACTGTCCTTTTTATATACAGTGACATCTGTTGCAGGAAACCACTCAGAGGACTGACGTCCGTTGTTTTAAAGGCCATGGTCAAAAGCTCACAGGAGAACTATAAACTGCATACATGCAGTGATGTTTTAAATATTTTTCTTTAGATATAAGGCTTATAGGAGTGATTTGACACATTTCAGGGTGTACATACGTATCTATATGTGTATGCCTTCATATCTTCATCAAATTCATTTTCAGAACATCACAGGGGTAATAAATACTGAAATACATTCTTCTCTTCCTTTATCTCTCTCCACTTTGTAATCTTATCTTTACATTTCCTGCTTCATAACTCATTTCTCTCAAAATATTCCACGTATCCTACTATACTACTTCTATTACTAAATATTACTAGGTGATACTATTACTGTGCAATATTACTACTACAACTATTACTCCTTAATATCTGATTTTTCTGGTCGCATTTTAGCATCCCAGAAGCCATTTGCCCAGAGGAGGATTAAAGTGATGGCCCTATCAAAGCCAAGGGTTTTCACAGAACCAACATCAGAGCCCACAGTCAGATGGGAACTGTCACTACAAACAGATCTTGGATGCAGGCAAGTAAACATGGATTGGGCCATTACTCAAAAAGAAAAAACAAAAAAATCTTAAATCCACATATGACTTGCTGTGGTACTATTAATAACATTATTATTCAGTATATTCAAATTTGGCAAGAATTCATACATTGTTTTGAGCCATCAGTATGACCAGCCCATAAACATCAGTGTTTAATTACACCTATGAGATTTATTTTCCCTACTATGATCTAAAATATAGACTTATACTTGAGTGCAACAGATTCCAGATACTACAGTCAAAACGCCCTACTGGCCCAGTGGCTGCCCTGCATTGTAAGAACACTGACCACAAATAGAACTGAACTTCCCACTGATGAGTAATGGAGTAGATGCAAACAACTTGTAAGCAGTCATTTCTTCTCATTAGCCAAAGGATTTTTTTTCCTTCTCCTCTGACAAACAGTTCTGTACCTAACTTCTCAGAGAATCCTACTCAATGAATTGAATGATAATACAGAAAATGCCCTACAAGTTCAGAGCCACCTAGCACCATGCTTAGTAAATAAAGCTGTTCTTCCCATTTCCTTCCCTCCTACAACTTCTCATGAAAACTGGCTGCATGAGAAAGAAGAGAAATCCCACACCCTGTCTGAGACTGAAATCATGCTGTTGAACTTAGAAACCCTTACTGCTTACCCAAGCATTCCTTGTAATTCTTACCCTTGTCCGTGTCATGTTGTACTGGATGGTTCTTATCACAACGAGTATCAGGAGACTCCCAAGTGAGATCTCTGTTAGGACACGCTCAGCGTACCAAGTGATATTTTTCAATATCTGAAAAGAAGAAAAAAGCTGTTCAGTATCTGGGTCTGAATAAGAACCCAAAAATGTCTCCGGACTCTCATATTTCTTAAGATTGGTAGATTAACTTTCAGCCTTAAATGTGACAACATTTATTACAAACTAAAGTAATAATTAAACCAAACCAAAACAAAACAGCACCAAAAATGAAACACAAAGACCTCTGCAGTGTTACCATCTAGTCAATCTCACCAACTCTACTAGAAGAAATGACACACTAAGTGTAGAAACATTTAAATTCATCCGTTCTGTAATTTCTATGCCATCCATCTCCTATACTTCTTGATCTTACCCTCCACATTTCAAAGTCCCCACTTCTGCCCTGGCCACTGTGTGATTTTTCCAATTCCATCCTGTTTTCCCTCATTACAACTGGGGCAGACAGTAGCTTGCACAAGCTCTGAATTAGCAGCAGTAGAGGAGTCAGAGCAGAATGGTGGTTTAACGTTTGGCTTCACTCTGATGGCTTCCAAAGAGGGAAGGTCTTTTCCCTTAACCTAGCTGATAACCTTCTGGTCAGAGAACCTTTCCGTGCTTTTCACTACTAAAGTTTACTGCTATCTAAGAGCTTATTGCAAGAGGAGAATTTATACAGAATAATTCTTCAGCAACCAAACTGGAGTAGTATTGTAAGCACATACAGAAAATATTCTGCCTTCAAGAAGTGGTAAAAAATAACAATGGGAAATACTCTAAAAACACAGAGAGGTTCTCCTAGGAACATCAGGTTATTCTGGGTCAAACCAAATTTTTACTCAGCAAGGACTATGACACACGGAGCTGTCATCCTGAAAAGCTTTTATCTTTGACATTTGAAGTATGTTTCACTGAAACTTTGTGTTTAATAAAAAATAAATGCGCCTTAAAAATCTAAACCTCACTGTTCAGTTTCATTAACTGTTGTCAAAATGTTACATGAAAACATTTCTGGTTGTGTTCCTTCTTCCCATCTCTTGTTTGGATGACTGAAAAGAACGGTTGCCCTTCATCCCGTATCATTTGGCTTGCAGAATTCCCTCTTCCTTCCACTAATCAATAAGCTTGTGCAGAAAAATCTCTGCACTGTATAGAGAGGATGGAGACGTAGCAACAAACCAAACAAGCCTTTGGAAATACTTTGAGAATCTCAAGCCTCATCCAGCTACCTAAATAACCTCAGTAAGTTAATCCACATGGGATCCTCAATTCACTACATCACCATATTCTGCACAGTCTTCAGCAGAGTATCTGCAGCAAAATCTGGGCATCTTCCACTGTATCAGTCCTTAGCTGCCTGGTGCAAAACTCTTCCACTACAACTTAACACTGCCAGAGAAATAATCAAGAGTAATTCTTGGTAAACATTAACCGTACGTCAGGTTTGATGCAATCTCTTGGTTGTGTGTCACTGAAAGAGCACAGAACTGACGTCCAAAAAGGTCACCCCAAATTGTTCATTTCCACGGTAGTGCGTTTGTCATTCAAAGTTCTCTGTGTTATACATATTTAAGGAAAATGAACGCTGTTCCAGGCATTTACAGATCACAACCCTACATGTGGTTATCCTCTTCTGCTGCTTCTCAAGGTCTTGAAGACCTTGTGTCCTCTTGGCAACTGGCAGAGTATTTTCCTCTTCCTCTAAATACTTTTCCTACTAACAGCCAATGCACGTGCAACCCTATATCAACAGCAGCATGTGAAGCATGTAAATCTTTATTCCCTTCCCTATCTTTGAGAACAAAAGAGGAGACTCAGAGTTGTCCTATTAACCCAGCTTCTCCTACCCAGCCCAGAGCCTAGATCTGCTCAAACCACACTGAATTACTTTTATATTCAGCTGGTGCATTTACGAAGGGCTGTATTTCAGCAAGGAACAAACAAATGCAAAGGTGTTTTACAGAGGACTCAAAGAGTGGACATACTGGAGCCTATAAGCAGGCAGGACTCTTATCTGTGATACCCAAATCATCAGTTATTAATGCTGGCTGCTGTTTCCCTGCAGTATTACACATACTGAACACATTTAAATACTGATTTGGTTTGTTTTAAAACTACTATGGAAGTTATGAATCACAGAACTATAAGAGAACTGGAGAGAAATGAGTGGTCCCATATTATTGCCAAAACAAGATTGGTCTTTACAGTCTGTAGTAAAAGTTTTTGTTTACTCCTGTTGTAAATGACTCAAGTAACCCACCTTCCAGCAGGCAGGCTATCCCAGAGCTGATACCACTTAGCACTTCAAGTTATTTCCCTTGGTTTTCAGTTCACCTCCCTTGCCACCTTCATCCCACCATCATTTTCTGACACTTGACCAACAGAAGATTTACACTGGCTAGCTGGGTCGCATTCTTCCATTTTATTCTCATTTGGGGTCAACATGCAACATAACTTGTTGCATAATGTATTTTCATTACTTTTAAGTTTTGCAGGTGCTTTTACAAAAGCACGTGCTGTATCTGTAGTTGCAATATGACCTGCTGTGTGTGTCCCGGTGTCTCCATAAAGAGCATAGCAACTTCTGAATAACCATCAACGTTCCGGGCAGATTTGCAATCTATAAGCACCTCCCTCTATACCAATGAATGAGCCCTTCAACAAGTAACAAAAACAGAACTGAAGCTTAATGCACTGCATTTGAAAACCTTTAAGGATACTTTATTCTTCATTTACTTAATTCCCCTGTAATCAAAACTCAGAACTGCCAGATAACGGCACTTAACAGGGACTCTCCCTACATTAAAACATTATTCTAAAACAATGTCAGACTCATAATCCACATCTTTATGAGGAGCTAAGGGACTAATTGATGTAACACATCAAAATACTTCAGTTAATATATCCGTGTCCAAACAGACAGGTAAAGACCCAGTGACTCACCTGACAATTTTAACGACTCGCTGCATTAGAAATAAAACCAACAAATCCTAGCTCTCGTGTATGTGGTTACCAATCTTCTGCTACTGAAAAAATAAAACTCAGGGTGCACAGCTGAGATTCACATCGTGCAAAAGGAAGCTCTCGTTCTCCCTTTCTAATCAACTTGTTGATCTTGGTTCCTTCTCCACCAGTGTGCCTTGGTTCTGAGTGGTTTGGTGGGCATGGCTCGGGGTTGGACTTTGTGATACTGGAGATCTTTTCCAATCTTAATGATTTCACAATTCTGTGAATTCTCCCCGTGCTTCCTATGGTGAGTCTAGGATCTCTCCAACACAATCAGGCAGCAGAATGCTACTCAGCTATGTTGAATTGCAGCAAAGACGTTTCATATTTCAAGCAGGATGTATTTGACAGCATGCATTTTGCATAATTTATTTTCTATTCGGCAGCCTTAATTCTTGCAATAAGTTTAACGCATCCATGGAGTACATGCCTTCCACCAAGCCCCATAAACTGAACAAATGATTTACACTGCAGTCAGTGAAGCCTGATAAATCATCAGTTCTATGCTTTCATTGAGGATCCGAGAGGCACTTCCAAACACCATAGGAATAAAAGTTCTCATATTGAGAATTAAGAGTTTAGAGCACAACTGTTCTGTGTCACACTCTCTGACATACATACTCACAGCCACAATTGCTGCGTATAATTCTACTCCTTTTTTGATACCACCTTCTGCCCTTGGACCCCAAAGAAGAACGTCACAGGTTGCTTTTGCTCTAAGGAATATCTTTCATTATTGGCTAGGATACCACCCTCCCATCTCTCCCTTCCACAGAGCAATCTCACTCATGTTTTTAAATGCATTTTTATAAGATCCAGCACATCCACAGCATCCCCAGGCAGCATGTTCCATTGCCTCACTGGTACTCACTGGCTCTGGGAGTACTGCACTTCCCTCAGCACTGTGTAAGATCCTTCTGACAGTTATACTAAATACTCAGGACATAATTACATGCATGTTTTACCAAAACCCAAGAAGAAAAAAAAAAAAGAACAGTACAGTCCTTATTCTAGACTTGGGTAATAATTTCATAAAACAAAAGTAAAACAAAAGCAACTGGTTTCAGAAGCATGAAATGCGAAAGTGTTTTAAATCTCAAAATCATCCACATGAAAACAATGACATGCTTTAAACAATCTCATTGGTTTGCGAGACAGAAAACACAGAGGTTCTGATTAAATGCTCTTTGCAACACCGTGCAGAAAACACAGACATGAACAGGAAACTCAAGTCTCCATACCCTGAACACTGAGATTCTTGGTTTCCCATTGATTTATCTGAGCACAGACAGGTCGTGTTTACACAGGTTAGTGCTGTTAGTTAGCGATAGGTTGTGCTATCTGAGCACAGATAGGTTGTGCTTTACAGTCTGTCACTATTTACTACAGCACAAAGTATTGTGGTAGTGATACAGGTTGCTGGCACTTCAAGTATAGCGCAAAAGTATTGTGACATCTGATCCTTTTTTATCTACAGTTTCATAAATCAGGAAAGAAAAATAACCAACACTCATCCCCTTTGGGGAATTCCCGTGTTTACTCATTTTCTCTGTTACTACTAATGAAAGAAATGGAGCTCTCCGTGGTTCCAGGGCCCCAACCACATGAAGCCATGGTGGGACTGATGGTTTGGATCATGGTTTCCAACAGTTAAGACCACATTCAATTTAAAGAAAAATGCTTCAGCACTCAAAAAGAATTTCTGTGGTTTCCTGAGCTCTTTACTAGCTTGTATAATCACAAGATTTATAAAATCGGGCTTACTAGAATTAATCTTAGAAATCAGTGAACAAATGTGGGTGAAAGGAAAATACCTTATAAAGGTTTTTATAAGAACATTACATGGATACACAGTAGCAGAGAGAAAACCAGGCTGACCTAAAATACATCAGCTTCTCTCTTCATTCTTCAGGCAAGTGATGCAAAAAAAAACCTGCTGTAGTTATTAACATTTGAGCAACCTTTGCAGTGAATAAGTGTTCATTCCACTTCTGAAACTGACGCTCACACTCGACAACAGTACATATACACATTCCCAGTTCCATTCATAATATTTTCTTCTTTATAATAGCCCCTCAGACTTTACGAGATGTGGAGTTAATCTTTAGGAAAGCCTGAGACTAAACACGTCCATTGCACTGCACTTTCTGAGTAGTGACTCATTCACTAACACCTGGAAGCAAAGAATTTACATCAGTTCAAAGGATGGGTAAGGGGAACTGATGCATCAGTATGATTTTGTATCCCTTTCCTGCAGACAAAGCAAAGCTCTAACTACCAATCCCACTACCAATATATCCATTCACCAACAAGGGAACTTTTTAAAAGCTTGACAAAATGTGCTTATTTTTTACATCTACCAATAAAGCAATCATTACAACTGTAGTCAACAACTCTCATTTATATCACAGCTGATTTAGGTGACAGTGAGTACATGAGGGGAGACCACCTCTTTCTCTTTAGCATGGGGCAAGGAAAAACCCTTCAAACTCACTAAGCCAAGCACTAGAGTGGCAGAACAGCATTCTGATTTGCCTTGAAGTGACCTTTGCAAGCCCTTCCAATCTAAGCCATTTTATCATTCATTCCATGACCCTACGAAGTATACTCTCTTCTTTGGCATGAAGCATATCCAATCAAACACAGAACAGTGACAAAAGGTGAGAAAAACCGTATTAAGAAATAGAGAAGAACCAGAGGAAGAATTAAGGTTATTCCACATCTGCCCTCAGCAGTGTCATAGTGCTCCATTGGCTTTTATGCCTAAGGTTTCCATTTTCACACCTTACTCCAAAGTAGGGTGACAAAGAAGCTCACATAAACAGAAATACAGACTCCACCAGTTCACAAACACCTCTCACCAATCTGCAGAACTAGCAAACTCCTGGCACTTGGCACGACTGCTAAAAGGATCTCTCTCAGAAGGCACATGGAGGGAGTAGTAGAGAGAAACAGCCACAGAATATGACAGAAGCAGTCAGATTCTGAAGTAAAACAGATTGAATAGAAAATAAAATACAAAAAGGCCAAGGTAGGGCTGAGCAAATCAGTGCAGGGTAAAAGGAACCAGATATTTTTGTAATTAAAATGGAAGTAGTAAAATAACATCCACATTACACTACAAATACATTGGCAGGGTTAGTGGTGATGGCAAGCATAAACTGGACAAGGACACCAGATTTCAAGTTCTCATTCCACAGCTGGATCCTCATTAACAACATTAGGGAAATCTTCCACTTTACTTATCCAGCAAGGAATTTTTGTCAGACTGCATGTAAACCAACTAAAAGAAATGAAGGACAATGGGAAAACAGACTGAGGCAGGAGTGGAATTGTCTGCTGTACCCTAAACCCTCACCAAGTTCCATTTATGACATACCAGCTATATGAAGGTTTGACATTTCAGAACATACACATTATTAAGGTCTCATCATTTGGCACTAAGACAAAACACTAATTACCTCCCAGTCAGGCTGGAACTTTACTTGAGAAAGAAGTTCTCTTCAGACACATGGACAGTTGCTTCCAGCTTTTTGCATTTCACTGATTTTACATAACCCCAAAAGAGAGTTTCCATGTCCCAGTCAAAAAAAAAAATAATCAGTGCAGACATCTGTATTATCATAGCATTAGAAGCTGGGAACCAGAACATTATTATTCAAGGTCTTCTCCAGCACAGATGGTCAAGGCCCATCACAGAGAGTCAAAATTTGGATGATATTATATGGACGACACAGAATAGATATTAATCTAGCAGGAAGACAGAAAACAAATGCCAAGTAAGGAAGCAACAGTTTGGAAAATAAACCTCCAACTAAGACCTTCCCTCAGCTGCATCAAACTGGTTAAGCAAAGATTTTGAAGAGAAATATAAAAGCTTTCCTGCTTCCCTCTCCCTTCTATAACCCCTCTAGTCCCTCACTTCGCAGCCACCCTGGCGATCACTGCACACTTACATTCACAAATAAAGACTGGAGCAATTTTTAGGTCTCAAAGAGTTATTTACCAAAGCAGCAACTCACCACTTCATGAATGGATCGGTTGAAGCCATCATCCTCTGTGAGGATCAACAAAATGATGAGAGCCATGTAGACATGGTGTGAATTCCTTTCTTCAACGTGATATAGGATTTCGAGAATTGGCAGAACCTTTAGGGAAGGAGGAATGTGTGTGTTAGAGGAGTCTTTCAAATAGCTCAGACAATAAAAAGAGGAGACTTCAAATCTCACAACTGAACTGTATCACAGAGATTTCTCCCTCTTGAAATAACCACTCCTAAGCAGTGACGTAGAGCATTCAAACACCTTCTGTCTGTCTTATACTGTCTCTCCAACAGAGTCCATACAAATTTTTTTCTTGTGGTGAGACACGGAATTCCAATTCCTAATAAATTACATTTCCAGCCATAGTAATTATCGTAGGCTTTGAAAGCTTGAGTTCCCTTCTGGTCTATGGGAAAATAAGCAAGATCTTCAGCAGTGCAAACAGGAAAACAGTTGTTTCTAACCATTTCTGCTAGCATAGCTTGGTCTGAAATAACTTTCCCCATCAAACAGAGCCAGGCATACTGGAGTTGAGGTGACCTGAAATTCAGATCTCATTTTGGCGTGTGGAGATAATCCAGGCAAGAACCAGTTTGGGTTGGGTTACGACTAGCAAAGGCCTGTTTTTCCCATTTTAGACAATGCACAGCCAACGAGAACTGACGTTCTTCTGAGAGTTCAGCCCAAGGTCTTGCAACATTTCCACCAGGATGAACAGCTTCAGCCAAAGTCTTGCAGTAATAATGAAAACGAATTGCAACTGCAAGCATACCTGAATGCTAGGCTAAAGCTAATCCAGATGCAAACGTTGTCGTCTTACCAACTGGAAATTAGCTTTCCACTAGCTCAGTACGTGGCTTCCTCACACTGCAAAAATACCCTGGAAAAAGGAACCGGAGACAACTCCCAATTCCAAGATAGTGAATGAGATGCAGAATGGTGTCCAAGAAGATTCTAGACACCTACAGACTTCTGTTGTTCAAAACAAGTCCAGTGAAGCAGGATAAATCATGTGAAACCTATTCTGGTGCAAGGCCAGAGCGCTGAGCTCTGCATAAGCCTCTGAAGTTACCAGAATGTTCTGTTCAGTCAACAAGTCCCAAAACAGTTGGAATATATTAAACACACAACACAGTTTCTATCAAAACTTACAAGGCTTAGCTAAGTGCTGCAGGCCACAGAACCTTCTGACATGCTTTAGCCAGAGACAAGGTAATATCACAGAGAAAAATATATTCAGGCATCACCAACTTCCTTCCTTTACACATTCAAAGGATTCTTCCCAAACATCTCTGTTCAGTTAAAACTGGAGGCAACATTTTTGTGTTTTTTGATTACAGGTCTTGAGAGTAAGTTAAGGCTGTGTTTTCCTGGAGTATGTGTTTGCTGTGCAGCAAAACCACTTTTCTCTGGGTGGAGTAGAATCACAGGATCATGAAGGTTGGAGAAGACCTCTGAGATCCTTGAGGCCAACTCCAACCCACCCCCACCGTGCCCACTGACCACGACACCAAGTGCCACATCTCCTCAGCTCTTGAATGATTCCAGGGATGGGAACTCCACCACTCCCTGGGCAGCCTGTATAAGTGCATCACCACTCCCAGGAGAAGAAATTGTTCCTAATATCCAACCTGAACCTCCCCTCGTGCAACTTGAGGCCGTTACCTCTCTTCCCATTGCTGTTACCCAGGGGAAGAGGTCAACCCCCACCTTGCTACAACCTCGTTTCAGGGAGTTGTAGGGACCTCCACCACTCCCTGGGCAGCCTGTATAAGTGCATCACCACTCCCAGGAGAAGAAATTGTTCCTAATATCCAACCTGAACCTCCCCTCGTGCAACTTGAGGCCGTTACCTCTCTTCCCATTGCTGTTACCCAGGGGAAGAGGTCAACCCCCACCTTGCTACAACCTCGTTTCAGGGAGTTGTAGGGACCTTCCTCTTCTCCGGACTGAACAATCCTATTCTCCTAAGCAGCTTCCCATACAACTGTATTCCAGACCCTTCACAGCTGTGTTGAGAAGGGAAGAAAACGTCTCTCCATCAGCCCATTGCTCAAGCTATTCCCAAATGAAATATTCTGATTTTATGGAGCTTTGTATTGCATAAGCTCGACACTGCTTCTGAGACCAAGCATTATGATAAATCGCATATAGGATGAAACAATACACAAAAGTAACCAGCGGGACGACTTCTCACATTCTAAATCCTGGACCAAACTGAAGGATGCAAACGGTCAACTACCTGCTTTTTCCAGGTGAAAACCAAATAAATGCATCTGATTACTGAAGTGTACGTTCCTTTAGGGAAAGTGATACTGTTCTGAAAACAATAAGTATTCAACAAGCTCTCAGTCATATGGTCTCGTTTTTGGGTGGTGCTGAGTGGAGTCAGGTCTTGGACTTTATGATCCCTATGGATCAGCTTCCAGCTTAGGATGTTATATGATTCTATAAGCCACTGTTTAAATAGAAAAGATTTAAGAGAGTTAAGATGCGAGATAAATTTAGAATTTTAGTCACACTAGAACTTCTATAGACTTGTAAGCAAAGTACACTTCTACAGTTCTATGGTATAGACATAGATTAAATCTCAAAGCTTATGTCATACATATGCATTAAAACTTAATATCTGTCCTCTTCTGCATGGGCATGGTGTAGTCAAGCACTGCACAGATCCTGTTTAGACATGCTTGGTGCAGCTTCTTGCACTTCTGGTTAACAGAAAACTTCCATACCCCATTCTTCCAAACAGAAGAGAGCTACATCAAGAAATATCCATGCAAATAAGAGTCTTGCTTCTTGTTTGTTTGGTTCATTTGTTAATGAAAAATTACAATGATGCAACTCCTTATTCCAAAACTCCGATCTTTTGAACATGCAGTCATACCCCCCAATGAATTTCTGAATGAAACTGCAAAAAAGCAAACAATAACCACTTCTTCTTGTTCTGCAGGCCCTTTAATTCAGAGTCATTTAACTATCATCACTGGATAACTACTAACACTCATCCATGACGAGCAGCTTCTAACCAGTAAGACACAGCCACCATTACAAAGCTCTCCTTCTAATCCCCAAAGCAAGGGGAAGGTAAAAGCAGACACTGAATCTGTACGTGCTCCTACTAACAAGAAAAGGCTCAATATTCCTCCCATCCAGAAGCTGTGCTACTCTACTAACAAAGAAATAAGCTAATTGTCTCTTATTTCATCAGTGCCATCATTTCCTGGAGAATCTCTGCAAGTATTTTTAACAGTGAGGGTGATTTCCACGCACAAACATCTCTAATAGCAAGTATTTTATGGAATTAAGTGCACTGACATGCTATAAGCTATAGAAGTCATACAAATGTTTCATTACATTCTACCAAACAGATTATAAGAGGAAGAAAGATACACTGCACTATTAATTATAAAGAAAGAAAACAAAGGTATTTCCACATGAATGACAGAGATAGATTAAAATACAAGTCAGGAAACAAGCTGAAACAAACTACTGTAGCAGCACAGAAACAACTGACTCAATTCACAAATTAAACTGACATTACAGAAGTGTAAAGATATCCGAAAAATCCTACGAAATGCCAGAGAACATCTGTTAGTGATGCTTCCTGGGCGCCAAACCCATAAAAAAATGTAGAAAAAAAGAGGAAAACACAACAAATGCTGCGATGCACTGAATAAAGTGCAATAGAACAACACCCAGAACCCCACAAATTTTGCTGATCTCTCGTATAACAGCCCTGTGCACTTCACCCAGATGGCACTGCACTAAAAGCCCACTGATTTATGCCTGGTAATACCATGGTCCTCCAAGAAGTCATCCACCCTTGACTCAAGGAGAGCACTGCTTTGTCAGCAACTTTCACCTCTGAATTCATTACTTTAATTGCTTTCCTCCCATCTCTCTAAGCTGTGTGATTCACTTTCCAGGCTTTGTCCTTACCGTGCCTCCGAGCAGGCTGAGTCCTTCCTGGACAACATTTTCCCTGAGAAGACCCTAACATATCCACACCCTGCTCAGACTGCATTCTGACTAACACAGCACAGTTCAATTTCTGAGTTTCCCGCAGTAAGCCCTCACAGTTCTGTCGGTTTTGTTAGTGTGTGGGTGTATTATTTTTTTTTTTTAAGCAAAAAACTGTTTCTGTGCACTCTCTCCATCTTCCAATAGCCTGTGATTATTTCATGGAGCGTGGTAGCACCGTACCAGAATAGCACAGAACCTTACTGTTGCCATATACGGAAGCAGACCCATGCTCCTGCCCCTTTGTTTCATTTAGAAATTTACACTTCTAACCACAGGGTTGTAACTGGGAGACCATGGTTTTCTTGCCCATTAACTCCTCACTCCCAATCCTCTTTGTGCCTGGCTCAGCACATGCTATAAAGCAGCTGGGACAGCTCTTCCTAGCTGCCTGCGGCAGCTCATCCTTACCTACAAGCCCACAGAAAACAAGCAGATTGCAAAAAGATGTCAGCAGTGTATCAGCAATGACCACAAAAAGCACCAGGATGCATGAAGGGCAAACTAAGTGAAGGCCAGGATAACTCGAGACAGAGCAATCAGTTTCATATTTTGGTACTAAAAACCACAGATGTTGTTCACATGACAAGAACACTTTACTTTCTAGCAGAGCTGATAAAATTGAGAAGTGTTTAAAATTGATGGATATTTCTGTCATTTTCTGATTTTTGGAGCTGGGGAGGAAACATAGCTGACGACACAGGACAACATCCTACACAGCAGTGTCTGTGTACCTGCATCTCAGATGCTGTAACACGTAATCTCATGCTTGCTCTTGAAGCTTTAAAATATATAAAACATAAAGCAGTGCTTACACCTAAACTTTGTTTCTGTAATAATGAACTGATAAGCTTAGCCACTGTGAAACCCATCATACCATGTACTGAAAGCATAGAACACCAAATATAACGCCCTGTTCACAGGATTTATACAAAGTGACTGAGGTCACACCTGGACAACGTGCAGCAGATGACACAGGAGTTCAGTTTTGAATCACAATTCAATCTCATCCATCCTGCCCGAGTGTACCAACAGCGGTCTCTAACAACTCTGATTTTAATGTCAGAATTTGGACTGAGCCCACACCCATTCCATATCTGCCATCAAACAGGCACAGGACCCAGTTATCGGGTGGGATTTCAAATATCATAATGCAAAAGGTTCTCTGTTCTGTTACCTATCCCCCTAGACAGACATTATCTTATTAGAGGAATGCTTTTTAATAAGTAAGATTTGTTGAAGTGGCTTGTGACGTTACTAAGTTCACCAGGGTGCATCTGCTGATTTATAACCTTCAAGAACTGCACCAGGTGTCTTTTACATCAGCTGTTAACCACAATGCTACTGAAGCAGCTAAGGAGTTAATGACGTTGCACTTCTATAAAGTCTGCCACTCCTTGAAGAGTTTCAGCTCTAGGTCAATCATTTAGGTCATCTGGCACATCAAACACATCACAGTTCATTTTGCTAACTACTATCCGCATGCACATGTGATAAACTTGTGCAATTTTTGGCCTGAATGTCTAACAAAATAAATTAATGGAACATGATCTGCCAGTGGTGTGAACAGGTTGCCCAGAGAGGATTGCAGTCCCCATCCGCAGAGGTACTTCAGTGCAGTGTAGATCTGGCACTAGGGGACATGGTTTGTGATGGGACCACAGGGTGCACAGAACAGCACTTACAAGGTTCTCTATGTCTGTCCGTGCCAACACGTACGTCCGTACGTTGCCATTCTGGTGCAGAAGCATGTACAGCAGAAGGGTTGCTTGATCAGACTTCTGCTGCTCACACAAAGCTGTGTACAAGCTGTTAAAATTAATCTGGAAGACGTGGGGATGTGATGATGAGAAAGCGCTGCTATCTGAAACAGAAAAATAACAAAACAATCCTTAGTAAATGTATTTACCATCCAGGTGGATGTTTAAAGCTCTGGAGGTTTAAAAAACCTCTGCCCAGCTCTGCCCAAAGACCCATTCCAAACAGGCAGCACCAGTGGTGACACACAAAGTGGGATGAGATCACCTTTGGGAACTACTTATTTCAGTGTCTTGGCAATAGGATACAAGGGCTACCCTTGCTGAGCACACCAACAAGCTCACCATATGGAAAAACTGCAGTAATTTTGTGGAAAGAGGATATCCTGGGAACAGCAGCAGTTCAAATACTCAAGTATTCAACAAGTCTGGACTTGAAAATTGTCCTGCTTCTATAAACAAGATGTCCAAACTTGAAGAATTTAACTAAAATTCCTCCGTTCCCACAACAACAGATGACAGATTTCTGAATTGTTCACGGCTTATTAAAAATGCATTAGGAAAGTTGTGCTATAGGAGTCAGCATGACAACACCACTACTCCTGCAATCACTGGTGGACAGAGCAGCCTTTTAGGCTGCATCACTGTACCTTTAGAGATTGATCACCAATGCAACACCCACTGCAGTGTGGCTGCCCCACCACCCCTAGCTTTTCAATGCATAGGCTTGGCAAAGTTTTCTGCTAGGTTCTCAACATTGTTAAAAGCCAGTTTTCACATTAAAATCACATCCTATGAATCACTATAACCATAACTAGCCTTTTTTTTTATGCCATTCTCATTTTTCCAGTCCCTCTCAGTGTTCTTCAGAATCAAATTTAAGCCCAATTATACGAATATTGCTAGTGGAAACAAGTTTATTGAAAACAATGTCATTCTATAAACATCCACATCTAAAGAAAAGATGGGTTTCAGGCTACTTTCGACACTGAATGACACAATTAGCAATGCAATCACTCATCATAGCTCTAATGGACATGATGCCAGCTAACCAGGATTTCTCCAAGCTCCATAAATCTTCAGAGGACTCCTGCAGTCCCTTGGATAACTGGTTTATTTGGAAGACAGCTTTATTTATGTCTCCTAAAATTATGAAGCTTTCTTGAATTCATCAAGCCTGAAGGAAAAAGTACCCTCCTTCCTCCATCCCTTCCATGAGTTTCAGCACTGAGGAACCAACTACTCATCACAGTTTCCAGAGGAAGGTGTCCTATTACATGGGCTTGCTGGAGAGAAAACAGGTTTTGGAAAGAGAAGTTGCAGCAACTTAAAGCCTCATTTTCATCGGTTCATGTGAGTGTGAACAGATCATAGAATCATGGAATCACAGAATGGCTTCAGTTTGAGGAACCCTTAAAGGCCATGCAGTCTCACTCCCTGCAGTGCACAGGGACACCCCCAGCTCCACCAGGTGCTCAGAGCCCATCCAGCTCCAGGAATGGGGCATCACCACATCTCCAGGCAACCAGCGCCTCACTGCCCTTCTTGTAAAGAACTCCTTCCTCATTTCCAGTCTAAATCTCCCCCTTTATATTTCGAAATTGGTTTGCCTTGGCCTGTCAGATACAAACCTTGTGTGTTCTTGAATGACATAATTGCCTGCCTGTAGGGGTTCGGTGTGTCTGGAGCATCAGTCAGGTTGGCCAGGACCAGCAGCAGCAGCAGGCTCTGGTTAGCCAGAGGGGAGCAGTGCTCCAGCTGTGGTGTTGCCTTACTCCCCACTCCGCCCAAGGTGAAGACAGTCCACAGGCCAGCTGCAGAAAAAAAGGCAGAAAGGAGAATCCTCTTAGACAACAGCATGCACACTCTTATTTTAATGAAGAAAGCCTTGGAGAGAAAGGAATTACCGGACACAGGGACATGGAAAAGGAGAAAAGCAGTTCACTTCTGCACAGTATGAAGATGCTATTACTAAAAATGTGATTTTCAGGACAAATATGGCACTGGGGCACACAGCGGTGGGAAATGAATGACTGCTGAAAGTTCAGAGAAAATTAAGCCATAGGAAGACATGAAAAAGCATGCAGAAAGGATGCAGGGTGAACATGAAACACAGAGCAGACACTGGCTGACAGATTCATGTAGCATCCCTCATAACTCTACTAATACATTGAGACAGAACAAGAAGTTTGTACACAGCCCCTTGAATAACTGATGTGCTCCATGCTGTATCATTTTTATTCTGTATTCTAATTTTGATAGCCTCAGCATATGTGAGGCATGGCAACGTAACAAAAGCTAATAGTGCTTCAACATCCAGACAGAGTCCAGTAATGAATATTATCTGCTCTTCAGTAGTGGGTAGACAATGTAACAGCAAATAATAAACTTCTTGTGGCCAAAAAACAACCAAAACCATGATCAACAGCGAAGTGAATTTGAGTTCAAATCGGCATTAATTGACCCACGAGGTATTATTAAATCCAGGCTTATGTTTCTGCATTTCTTCAGAAGATGAAACTTGAAAATGCATGCTCCTCCAGTTTGAAAGGACTTATACCGCTTGGAAACTAAGAGATGGAATACAAGGTATCGGGGGATGGAATTACAAACTGCTTACAGTGAGTTGATGTTATAAACCTGATAAAAAAGTAACAGAAGTTCGAAATGGACGCTGATAAAATTCAGACTTAGTTCTCTTTGGTATGCTCTCAATTGCCTCAAAAACACACATAAAACAAAGCACTAAAACTCTGTTGTAAGCCTGAAAAAAATCACTAGGTGAAACAACTGGCAGTAGCTCATCATCCCACAGCAGCTCTAAGTTATGTGCCTCCTAACTGCAGTAAAGTTCTCTCCTTTCTATAGATATTTATCCTCACCCCTGAATGCCTGCTGAGTACTTAAGGGCTTTGAGTGTAGCTTGGAAATATAAGGCAGATTCTGATCATTTCATCAAATGGATTGAGCTTTAGTAGGTCAAAGTCTTCAATTATGCAGCACAACAATACAAAAGTCAACTTCAAAATCCTTATTTTTTAATTCATGTCAGAAGTCAAAGTGATTACAACATACTTTCTTTCGGAAAGAAATAAAAATCAAGGAGGTTTAGTTTTCTAATTCATTCCTCATTTAGTTCAGTATTCTAAGTTGAAAGATTAAAGCCTGTAAGCTACTGGAACACAAAACATACACACAATATCATCAATTAAAGGAATCTAATGTATTCTTAGCCCTACAGAACTTGAAGGCAGTCAAACCACATTTATCTTCGAACATAACCATACAGTCAGATTTTGTAACAAATCAACACTCATCAGCACTGTGTGGCAGGGCAATTAGTGCTATGTCAAAGGCAAAGCAACTAATGGCATTCAGCACTGAGCAGCCTGGAGGACTTCCTGCAATCAAATGCGTGAGAATTAGAACTTCCGTAACAAGAATTTCATTTTACTTTAATAATCCTTTATCACCATGTTTTTGATCACTGTTCTCAAATCAGAGTAAAGACACTGACCACCAAGCTAGCTTCCCAAGTCATAGGGTCATAGAATCATTAAGGTTGGTGAAGCTCCCCAAGTCCAACCCCAATCAACCCCACCATGCCCAGTAACCATGTGCCACATCTCCACGGTTCTGGAACACCTCTAGGGACAGAGACTTGACCACTGTCATTACAACACCCTTCCTCAGTGTTCAGGTAAAGAAGGAGATGGCCCAAGTACTTATCAATTAACTTAAATCTTCAACTAGGGAGAATGAGCTAATTATGTCCACGAGGAATGTGCACATCCACACGCAACCCAAGTGACCTCTTGGGGAGTTCTGCCTCCTGCTGGCAACAGCATTCCTCCAGAAAAATCAGTCCCATGCTAAGGGCTCTGTAACATCCATTTCAGCTCCAAGATGCAATGTCAAACTGGGTGCTACGTGTTCCATTAGTGCCCCCAGTGTTAGTAAGGAAAGTAATGTTTTTGATCACGACCGCTGCATTAATGTGCTAAACAAAGTGTTGGGAAGAGAGATGAGACAGTCAGTGTTTCTCATTTTATTCTGCACGTTCTCAGTGACCAAGAGAAGCCACAATTCAGCATTAAACCAACAAACTGTGAAAAGGATGAAAGGGTACAGATTGCTCACCAGAGCACGATGATCCAATGTGCTTCTGAAGCTCTGCAAACACCAAAAAACTCCACGCCACCAAAACCAGCCCTTCTTGTGTCAGTTTCAGCCCTGACCAAGTTAATGATCTTAAAATATTCTTCAACAGTTATGTAGTTAGGGCACATTTCATCTATTCTGTTTGCTGCAGAATATCTGCTTTTAATTGCCATTCTCTACTCTAAATTCGCCATTTACTCATTTCCACAGGGAACTACACAACCAAATTATTACTATTTTTTAATCAATTAAAGGAACATAAACATACACTGGTACTTGCATAGTGAATGTGTTGCTTCTAGCTTTGTAAGTAGAATGAGCATACCCATTTTCCCTTCCACACAACTGCACACCATGACTGTTTTCCCTACTCGTACTATTCTGTGTAAGGCAGAGCAAGTACAGCAAACAGTAATGGTTCACTATTTCAGATGCCATCAAATTTTCACTAAATTACTTGCTAGAGCAACAAGATCGGAATGTTGCCCTCTTCCAAGTTTCTTTCAGAATCCTAAAACCACCTCCTACCTTCAAAGCTGCCTAATATTATTTCACATCGTTCAGCTGTAGATATTTCCATCTGTTTCAAGCTAAAATAAACATAAACCTCACTTAAGGAGCAAAGCACATTTCTCCGCAATAGGGAATCTGAAGTCTGCTCTAGGAGGGCAAGAAATGCTGTTGAGAGCCATGAAAACAACACCAGGGTTGTAATTGAGTTTGACAGCCTGCGGAACAACACTTAATGGCAAAATGAAGGAATGACACATCCATCTGAAAGGAACTGTCTTTCACCAGACCGTTATTTAATGTAAGCAGAATGAGGTAGAAGTATCAGCCTAACACTTCGGTCTTTGGGAGGCTAAAGCAAAGAGAAATGGGTAAGGTTCATAGTTGAACCTACTTGAAATAAGTTCCTTTATACTTTGAGGAGACTGAAATTATAGCAGCTTCATTTTAAAAATTGAGATTTTATTTTTTATAGTAAGAGCTGTGAAATGCAATCATATTCACTGACTGCATTACAATCCCGCAGATGAATTTTTTTTTGCTTTGGGACCTTTCCGGTTCAGTGCCACATTCCACCCACAAAGACTTCTCCACATGAGCAGCCCTACAAGCACTGGATTAAGGCAGCATCCCTGGGCTGCTCTGGAGAATGAAGAAAAAGAAGGGAGACTTTCAACAGACAGGAAGTTTCCAAAGATCTTCTTGATCTCTTACTGCCATTTTAACATTTCCAAAGTTTCAATTCTCTTATTCCAAAAAGGGAAAAACAAACAAACGAAGACAAAAAAATATGGGTAGACAAGGCTACAGGAGCTGGTAAAAAATGAAAATGAAAACCAGACAGAAAACCCAACCACAAAAAATACCATGCAGAACAGAACTGGATGCCCCATCCTCGGAGGTGCTCAAGGTCAGCTTGGGGTTGGATGGGGCTCCAGGCAACCTGCTCTGGTGGTAGGTTGGAACTGGGGGATCTTTGGGTTGAAAGGGACCTTTCAACCCAAGCCATTCTGTGGTTCTCACTGACCCTGTGCTTCAGGAATTGACAGATTAAGCTAGCACGCTTTGCTTTCCTATTTATGGAACTGTCAGCATACAGAAAATTAACCGTTCAGCATTAGGACATAGGTTAGCACTAAATTAGATAATGAAGAAGTAAAGAACAAGTAATTTTAATCAAAATCAATCTATTTGATACCATTACGTGGCTTCCTCCACCACAATCAGCAAATCAAGTACTATTCAAAACCATTACCATTAAGACTTAATTCCTATTAGGACCAAGCAGCAGCTCTGGGAACTTGAGCTTTTCTTTTCTTTTATTTTTAATGCTTATGATGTGTCACATTTCTCAAGTCAGTCCAATGCTTCTCACATTGTGGTGAGATGAACATTTTCTGGTGGCCCACGGAGAGCTGGCAGCTCACGTTGTGCTGGCTCTCCTCCTGGTTTCCAGCTGCTACATTGTGTTAGAAGAAAACTAAAAATACATCAATACTTTTCTCCGATTACTTTTCCATGTAAGCCATTTCTCAAGTTGCCACGGGGATGTTATGTAATAACATATGAGAGAGGAAAAAGTGATCCACGGAATCAGATGGGAGAGGCTGGAGCAGTGTGGCAACTGCTGCTTGAAGATGGAGTTTGTATTATGCCCCAAGTCAAAGTCGTTTTATGTTTTAGGATCACATCTTCAAACAGATTGGTCTTGATAAGCTCAAAATTGCTAATTGTGAGGAGCACCAGGTAAACTAAACGACTGTAAGAACCACAACTACATTGCTTTTAAAGAAGTCACCATAACAAGTTCTTGAACTCAGTACAGTAAGGAAGTAACATAGTTGAAAGAAACGTGGAATGATTTTTGTATGGTTAATGAGCTTGCAGACTAAGTATTCCATTCCCAAGCAAGATTAAGCTCATAAGGAGCACAGACACTGGTGTGTATACAACCAACGAGCCCAAACTGAAGAAGCTGACCTAATCACACTACACTTGTAGGGAATGCTGTAAGTTATCCTCTTCCCATCAAATCATTATAACAGAATCAATAAGACTAGCTTCTGAAGTAGACTAGCATTTCTTATCCAAGCTGCCAAGAATAGCAGGAAGCAGTGATTTCTGAAACACAAATTCTGCTGCTGCCCTACTCCTGACCACCACCTCTCCAGGAACGCAGCCCAGATTTGTGTGCGTGGTGGTGTTTCAGAATGCATCCCAGTGCCACTTACCATAGAGCCCTGACTTGTTCAAACTCCCAATAAACCCCTTCTGCAAGCTCCATGATTACCAAAAAGCACAAACGTGTCTGTGGAGTCTGAAGTTGTTATGTCATTAACACATTTTGGAAGCAGTTTTTCAGGAAATGAATCACGGAAGCAAGCGAAATGCGTAGATGGATTGGGTAACAGTGCTCATTCCCTACCAATGCTCAAGTGTTCCCTCAGTACATTTTGTTATTCTATCCAGCCTAATTTTAAGGGACAAGTAATGGAGCTTGAACCACATCCTTTGGGGACAGTGTTCCATAATCTAATAAGCCTTGGTGCTAATTTTTTTTTCCCCAGTGCTCCTCCTAATCGTTCTTTGGTTCAACCTCACCTCTTTATTCCTGCACCTGGATGTTCCTATGTAATACCATAAAGCATTTCTTTTTCAGCTCAGTGTTTTCCACTTTACACAAAAGGGACAGTCATCAGTCTCCTTTGTTGCCTGGTGAAATTACATACAGATTTTTCTTTCATTTCTTTCACTTTTTTTCTACTTTGCTTCCTGTGATGATTCCCACCTTCAGCACTCAGCATGACCTCTCCAATGTCCCTGCGTTTAAGAAGGATACAACACACAGCTGCACACATTTAATATAATAA
>VXAB01010934.1:31149-65967 GCA_013399175.1 Odontophorus gujanensis | reverse complement strand
GGGATGGTGCCTCAACCACCTCCCTAGGCAGGCCATTCCAGTGCCTGACCACTCTTTCAGAGAAAAAGTTTCTCCTCAAATCTAATCTAAATCTTCCTTGGCGCAACTTGTGGCCATTCCCTCTCGTCCTGTCATTAGTCATCTGGGAGAAGAGGCTGACCCCCTCCTCACCACAACCCCCCTTCAGGAAGTGGTAGAGTGCAATAAGGTCCCCTCTGAGCCTCCTTTTCTCCAGACTAAACAATCCCAGCTCCCTCAGCCGCTCCTCATAAGACTTGTGCTCCAGACCCCTCACCAGTTTTGTTGCCCTTCTCTGAACACGCTCCAGGGCCTCAATGTCTTTCTTGTAGTGAGGGGCCCAAAACTGAACACAGTACTCGAGGTGCGGCCGAGGTGCGGTCAGAGCCCCATTCACTGCTCAGCTCATGGATAGGAGCACTGTGGTAACACTTTTGCTGCCTATTTGAAATTCCTGAATTCCTGTATTCCTATTCCTGTATTCCTGAAGCTGGACTGTGACTGCAAAAGAGAAAAAGATTAAGGTTTTAAGGTACTATACAGGAACACAATACCACGGTATTATAACTATTTGAAAGATGAGAAACCAAGTGCAAGCTAGAAAAGGGTGGTGAGAGAGGAAAATGTATGAGAAATGTGGGAAAAACAGCAATCCACCCAGAACTGGATTCAATTTTACAACTGTCTGACTCAATCAGCTATCAGCCTCGGGACAGTAGACCTCAAGCCAACAGAGTCCTACAGTGAGACGTTAAAAAGGAGTGCTTGGTTGACTCTATTTTAAATAGAAATCTCATCTGGCTTCTGCCCAGCCCTCGTGCCTTGTTGTTGTGGTTTGGTCAGAGCAGGAGGGAGCACCGTGAATGTATGCAATCCCACTGGCAGAGCAGAGAACATTTCTGTCAACATAACCAGACAAAACTGGGGACAGAAACAAGCATGGGAACACGTTCAAAAAATATCCTGGCAAAATGAGAGCAGGGTTTATTTGCAGCGTTGGTTGTGACAACAAAGTGATCAAGCTAAATCCAGTGAAACAAATACCAGCAGGACTGAGCTGATGTCTCAAGGAAACCACATCCAGAGGTCAGAGAAGAGCTTTAAGAGTTGAGCAGAAAGGAAGAACATTCCTCAGAGCAGAAACCCATGGGCTGGAAGGGATATTCGGAGGTCCTTGGCTCAGCTCCTGCTCCAGGCAGGGGCAGTGGGGTCACACTGTGCTACTCAGGGCTTCACCCAATGGAGGCCTTGGAAAATTCTGGGGATGGAGATAGCACAACTCATCTGGGCAGCCTGCTCAGCTGGCCTCAAGGTCCCAGACATAAATACTTCCATAGGATCACACAGTCTTTTATTTTCTTTTCAAATTCTTCATCGTTAAAAAGAAAACAAAACAAAAAAATTCTTCTCCAATCCTAACTGCGTGCTTTAAATACAATGAAGGGAGAAGGCAGGCAAAATACACTGAGCTTTCATAACTACACAATCCATTCTTTAGAAAGAAAAATTACCTGTAGTGACAGTGACATCTGATCCTGTAATTTCACATTCACTCCTACCCTCTACCCACAATGGATCCAAAGTCAGATGCACAGCATTGCTGGGGAAATGTTTTCAAGGTGTCTACATGCTCTAAGAGGAGGTATTTTAATTCAACAAGAATAGCTCTAAACCCAGTGGTGTTTTCAAATAATGATCTTGGTACATAACAAAGCATGAACCATAAGAACATGTGGAGCTGCTGACTGCCAGACATGTCTGCAGCTTTGATTGCTATTTACAGGAAAGCTGCAGCCAAATGTTTTAAAATAGCTCCCAGCTTACTGCAGAATCCTCTCTGCATTTACCCTGATAACCTTGTCCTCAAATTATTTTTGGTTTATTGTGCACTCAGAGCACTGTGGGTATTTGTTATCACAAATCCACGCACACCTTGATTTAACTCTTTATAAGAGGTGGGAGAAATCTTTTAAAGCCCACCTAGCAATAGAGAGGTCTGACAGACCATACTCTGCAAACATGTATATTCTCTCTAATGACAAGGGCTTCTCCTATGGGTAATCTGTTGTTTTCCAAGCAGATGTGCTCTGCTGGACTTCAAACACAACTTAAGCCTTCACTTGAAAAAAAAGAACAACCGTGATGCT
Organism: Odontophorus gujanensis; assembly: GCA_013399175.1. Classification (NCBI taxonomy): domain Eukaryota; kingdom Metazoa; phylum Chordata; class Aves; order Galliformes; family Odontophoridae; genus Odontophorus; species Odontophorus gujanensis. The sequence goes on along the minus strand of VXAB01010934.1, from coordinate 63,802 downwards.
CTGTTACTGCAACAAGCAGTGACAAAAGCTGCAACACTTCTCACTGTCCTACTGCACTGATGATCTGTTTCCATCACGAACCACAGAACGCACATGAGCTCCTATGGTGACACAGATGCTCACAATTTTAGGAAACTGCAAGAATTAGAGCTGTTCGTGCTGTGCTTCACTTCACTTCTATTGTTCATGCAGATGATAGCAGCACTTAGAGGCAACATTTTTTCCTCTCTTAGATGATACTAAAATAAGAACACTCAAATTGTCCTTTTGGCTGACAATCTTTATTTCAGGGATTCTTGGATAAATTTGATTAATTAGGATATCATAAATTACCTAACTTTTTTAACAGAATCACAAATTCATTAAGGTTAAAAAGCACTGCAAGATACCCAAGCCCAACCCGCTCCCCTGTGCCCAATGACCATGTCCACAAGTGCCACATCTTTACAGTCCTGGAGAACCTCCAGGGATGGGGATTCCACCACCTCCCTGGGCAGCCTGTGCCAGAGCATCACCGCTCTTTGGAGAAGAAATTGTCCCTAATATCCAACCTGAACCTTCCCTGGCACATCTTCATCTTTCCATTCCCTTGCTGCCCGAATCCCACCAAAACTGACTCTGCTAGTCCTGGCTTTGTGAGGATGGACTTCTATTCCCACTCAAAGTTTTCATTAATCCCTCTATTCCATCCTCTCCGACCTCTTTGTGACCTCTTTGTTCCTTGAAATGAATGCCTGCTTGCCCCTTTCCCAGTCTGTTGCACATATGTCAGACAAAGACCTGGAACTCCTGTTTCTTATCCCAAACAAAACAGAGGAGCTAGAGCTAGCACAGCAAAGCCATCACAGATGTGCTGCTCCTGTGCCAGGCCCACATTTCACTTCTCCAAACTTCCTGCTCCGCATTATCTGCTGCATCAAGGAGGACAAGCTCCCCGGGTGTTCATTCTCTTGCTTCACACAGTGGTATCCGGATGAAGAACCACAGGGAACATCTCACTGAGCTTCTCCTGGAACAGGCTCAGCCCTCAGCAGATACCACATCCCAAACCCTGTGGCACACAAACTCCACGCTGGGACCGTTCTGCTGCCAGCTTTAACACAAGTTCCTGCTTAGTGCATACAAACAACAAGATGGAACCTTGCAGCACAGCCAGATTTAGTCAGTTTCAACAAAGATGGCAAATGGTACAACTTCATCCATGGTTTTGCTCTCCGAAGCCCCTGCTCGAATATCAAGAGCCCACTCCAAGGCATGAAGGCTTTCAACTCCTCAATAAAACAGATGCAAGAATTCAGTATCGGTTAAGGAACATTTTTCCCCTAACCTCATTCTCAGAAACAGAAGAACTGTTTTCAATCAAAGTAGTGCCAAGAAACAACAACAACAAAAAAATCAGCCTAGGGAAGATGCTCAGCATGAAAAGTTTCATCACAAACAACTGATGGTTGTAAAAAATTAGGAGCAATTGAAAATTGGATTTCACTACAGAAAGTGATATGTAGGCGTGTGCATCGGCATCAATACCAGTAACAACCATATGAAAACATTATTAAAATGGTACTTCTAATGACAAAGTACTGAGAAAAAAGGTAGCCCTGAAGAACGAAGAACAATCCTTAAAACAAGTGAAGATGGCCAATATGGATGGAAGGACTGGTACTAAGATTTTGATGCATCACATCTCTTGACTACGAATATACAACACTATTAGGGGACAAAAAGAATGACTAAGTATTAACTGCCTGTATACACACTTTATAAGGATACTTTTTCCAACTAGAATTGATAGTTAACACGTAAGTTACATAGAAACATGCTAACACTCATCAACTTCACTATGAAAGACTAAAATGACGCATTGTGTATTAATGCGTTTTAGTTCTGAGCACTGGCAGTTGACATTAATCTACTGTGAGGTTCAGGTTGGATATTAGGAACATTTTCTTTTCAGATGGAGCAGGTTAGGCTGCCCAGGGAGATGATGGAGTCCCCACCACAGGAGGTGATCAAGAACTGTGGAGATGTAGCACTTGTGGACATGGTCAGGCGTGGGCTGAGGTTGAACTAGGTGCCTCCTGAAGGGCATTTCCAACCTGAATGGTTCTAGGATTCTATGACTCTATACACTCTAGCATGATATACATACAGATGTGCATTCAGCCCAGCACAACAAGTTACATTTCAAAGTACTTCATCTCATTTCTACTATGTGTGGTCATTTCGGAAAAGTTTCATTTTCCACACCCAAAAATTATTAGTGTGGAGTAAGAGATTTCTTCAGGCTTTTCCTGTTCATAGAGATTTCACACTAATGCCAAACCATAAACAGGAAAGAGTTTGGTCTTCGTGAATGCCATTAGGAAAGACTGAGAACCATCTGCAACTGACTCCTACGCTTACAGTTGGTCTATGCCAGTGTGAGACAGTGAAGTGACTTTTAAACATAACTTCAAAAATACTGTGATTATCATTCTGCAGAGGACTAACCTAGGCACTACAAGGCTGCCCAAACAGCAGGACTGCCCTTGAGAGCCAATGGTACGGCTATCTATCAAAGTTAGAGCTGATCTGATTCCCTTTTACATCAATTACTCCAGGGTTCCTCAAGAATACTGAAGACACACTTAAAACTCAGGAGGCAGAAACTGATATTGCCTGCCCATACTTTAAACTCCACCCAGCAAAACAAAGAATTACTATCAGCACGACTAGACGATAAAATACACACATGTGCTGTATCTACATACTATAAATCCACCTGAAAGTGGTTTTGTGAAGTGGGAATCCTACACGGGTTATCAGATGCAATCAGTGTGTTTTATTAACCTTGAAGCAAGGCTAACAGTTAAACCACGGGGATAATGATCAGCACACTGGAATTTTCCTCTGAGTTGTAATGTCAACTCATTGTATAATTTTAGTCACACTGGAGGTATGTTATTTCCTCTATTTGTATAATCTGTAAAAAAATCATTGTAAAAATGAAAAAATTCTGGTTAATATGTGTATTTACCTGTCTGTGCCCTTGGCCTGAACATGTTCCACTTGCTCTTGTTGAGAGAGTGGACAGTACCCATCCATCAGCTCCTTCCAGCCCAGCCAGTAAGGTACAGGGCACAGGAACAATGCCAATGGTGTCACCAACACCACCCAGAACCAAAGCTCCCTGTAGAAGCAGGGAGTGAAACAGTATTTCTACTCTGCATATACATGTACTGAAAGACAGATCATTTATTGGTATTATAATGAGAATGCCAATTGGTGAGAGCACTTTCATAAATCTAGATTATCTAAGCTCAATTTAGAAGTCAGCAGTGAGTTACAGAGATAAGCCTGAAGCCATAATTAAAATTATGCATGCCAAAATACCTCTGCATATTTTCCAGATGCAATTTTATATTATTATGTTTCACATACCTACATTTATATATATATACATATTTACATTTATTATATTTGTGTATGTATCCTGTACATGGTATTTACATAAAAGTTATTCTGATATAAAGCCTATACATATTTTTATGTCATCTAGGTTTGTTGACACCCACCTTCTATCCTCCTTATACTATAAAATCATGTATTTATCATGTATACAGTAGATACTTTTGTATCACAAAAATGAATTAATATATATTGTATACAGCCATTGTCTTTTATATCATATTTTCTGTTCATAAATACAACATTGAACACCAGTAGGTATCAAACAACCAACTATCAATGCTGTGGTGCATAAACTCATCTCCAGGTTTTGGTCAAATGAATTTGGCCTGTACTTTCCTTACAGAGAGGAGTCAACTGCTAAAGCCTCCCTTAATTCTCGTGGAGACAAGGAAAGTCTTCATTCAGGGCCATGAGTTTATCTTCTTCCTAGAAAAAGACCCCACCAAGAGAGGAGGCAGTTTACATGGAATTAACTGCAAAGTGGTACAGAGGGTTCTTCAACTGCCAAAGTATCTTACCAAAATGAAATTAATTTTGCTAATTAGCAAACTCAACGTTGAAATGGCATATACTCAAAAGATAAAGAACCAAGTAAGAAAACAGGTTCAGCTCAGTAATTGTTTGTAGATGGCAGGGTGATATCACACCACCACATTAAGGGCTCAGAGCAGCAGTACATCAGCTATTAGAGGCCCCTTCTGGAAGAGGCACATATTGTGACTCAGCTGCAGAGGAAAGAGGCTACAAAATGTAGAAAGATTTTGAAGTCTTTTCCAAAACAGGAAAGAAGGTATATAAACTTTGGCAAGTTCAATGCTAAACCATATCAAGTCAAGCCAAAAATAACATATGAACAGTCTGCTAAAGGTAAGAAATTAACAGTAAGATCTTTTTTTTGAACAATCTGAAGGAGTCAACTCCTTAGAGAGACCAAGAGGTGATGGAGGCGTTAAGAAAACAGTCCAAGAAGATCAGGCTCCAGAAGATAACTAAATGAATTATCTCCATCGTTAGGAAGAAGTTCTGAGAAGCTTGGAGCACCTTCTGCATGGAGAATGAGGGGGCTGTGACTGGTTGTTGGTGCACTGTCCAGCATAACAAGGATCACAGCCAGCACAGCTGAAAAAAGACACGTGGAAGGAGCAGTTGCTGTGCTGTTCTTGCTCGGACTTTCTCAGATAATGTTGGAAGACTCTGGAAAAATTCTGCTGAGTCACAAACTGTCAAGACAAGCACGCTCACCTGATAGTGGGAAAGTAGTTCCACTATAAAATCCTGAAATGGAATGAGCTTGCTAGTAGAGAAAAATAAGCTGGTAACAACAACATCAACATTGCTGATGCAATGACAACTGCTGACTTGATCTTAGTGTTCTTTTCCAACCTTAATGATCCTGTGACTCTGCGATCTCCATGGTAGACAATGTATAAGGGGGGCAGGGAATAAAACCAGCAGATGCATGAATAGATTACAGTTTTGAGAGAAGACTCCAGACAGGTTCTTACACAGGGAAGTCATGCTACTTCAAAAGGTGCACTGATCCTTCACATTTGCATAACGCTGAGATATGTGCACCTTGGAGACCTCTCAAAGCTTTTTGAAGGAATCAGCAAACAAGAGGAAGAGCAACGAATGCAACTGATGGAGAGCTTAACACAATTCCACTGAAAGCAGCTGCTCCTTCCCCTCCTTTTGCACATTTGTTCACACTTTTTTTCTTCTAAAACCAAAAAAGCGCCAAAAACATGAAAAAAATCTGCTGGATTATAAGGGAGCACGGAATCACATGCAAGAACTGAATTTCTAAGCATGCTCTGGCCACCAGAATGTTTCAATTAAACCACCACCATCCCTACAACTGCCACACTGCTGCAATGGGCACCAGATGGATTCAGAAGCACACAAATGCATTTTTAAGACATGTTCTTAAGAGTCTCTTCTAAAAACACAACATCCACTTCAAGTACTGATACCGAGCAATCTGTGTGGACTACAGAGCTTCAGCTGTACCACCGAAGCAACACACATTCACATTTTGCTGCTCCTATTAACTTTGTGCTAAGAATCCTCCCTGTAGATATAACTGTATGTATGCCACACTATGCCACGTTTCTCTTGACTGACATTGTGCAGCTAGGAGAAGTAAAAGCAGCTACAGAAGCACCTGCCTGCACAATATGGAATGCCCTGATGTCGTTACTGCAGTGAAAATTCCAGTTCTAAAATCAGCACTACATTGTGCAAACATGCCTCCCATACTCAAGCAGGGTCTATAGACCTCATTAACTCGTTTCTGAATTACCACTTGGTACAAGTCCAGCAGAGAAAAGCAAAACAAAACCTGGTACAGCTTAATTAATGTTCCCCTAACCAAACCCAGTACTAACATCTTAAAGGAACATGGGGATTAAAGGGCTCTAAAATACATTCAGAACAATTTTTGAAAGGAAGTGTACGATGAATCAGCTACGTCCCCAGCTCCCTACCTCCCACACTTCTCACAGAGACATAAGAGTTTGATGATAAGACACCCACTGGATGTATGATTGTAATTTATGGGTAATGGACCACACTCGATCCTAGCTGAAAGCACTTGGCACTCTAGCAGATTAGAAAATCCCTTCCAGCACTTGTGAGAGGATAAAATGACAATTTCAAAAATGGACACCACACTTCATGAGGAGTTATGTCTAGCATGACACCCACACCAACCAGGCAGAGCTCTACGTTTTCAGTTGCACAGTCATTATTTTACAAACTTTGCCTCCCAAGGAGGATAAAGTAACAGTGGTTCTGCACAAAAAAAGGCACTGATTTCTACCAAGGTGCAATAATTGCAAGAATTTTAGGTTTCCAGCTTTCATACTTACTTCAAGTATGCACCAAGTCACTGGGAAAACTGAATTTCCAAAGGACTGTAGGGCTCTAAATATATTTCAAAGCAAAGTTTGACACTGTTCATACATCTGCTCCATGAACTGACTCCTGCAATGTGCAAAAACACCAGCTCTTCGCATACTGATACAATGCCAAAATGATGCAGCTGTGCATGCCATGAGTTTTGGGACTGATGGGAGAGAGATGGAGGGGTGGGTTCAAAATACAGAGGGAAAGAGGTGCTGTAAGAATGATAGGAAGAGAAAAACTGACTGAGGAGACATTACTGTCCAATGCACAAACTGCAAAAACACACAGAAGTTCTTTCTCCTCCCAGCAAAAATACTGCAGAGGGAAAAAGCAAAGATCAACATTTTCTGCTTAGCAAGAACAACAATTCCATAGGAAGCTCCAAATTACCTGGCAAAGCTGACCTGACCAGACAAGCTACATGGACTATGTTTAAAACAATTTAATCAACTGATTTAGAAATTACCAATTATGTTTTAATTCCCTATAGATGGCTCAAAGTAAGTTTACTAAAACCATCATTTTAAGAGAGTTTTTTAAGTAGGCAGAGTGAAGAAAGTGAGCAGAAAAAGAGTGTCAGAAGAGACAAGAGCCTTAACAGCCTGCCATTTGTCCTGCTCACATCACTGATGTACTGACTTAGTAAACTTACACAGTCCCAGGAGAGCCTGTGTTTAACATAATACGCTTCCAATTCATGAAACAGCATTAGCATAAATGACACATGCATGCAGAGCAGCCACACACAGTGGTCTCCCTGCATTGCTTCATGTTAATACTGCAATTAAATCATGCAGTTGCACCACATGCTGTCACCAGGGCTTGCTTTTGTGGCTGCTGCAGAAGCTGGAAGCTGTTCATTTGGAAAGCAGCTCAGCTTATGCAAAGCTTCACAGAGTTCTAGGACTCTGGACAGAGAAAGAAAAAGAGCTCAAAAAGAAGAAAAAAAATATATAAATCTTCTGTAATGGTTTATTCTAATCAACATGGCAATTACAGTAACAAACAAAAGTGCAGTGACAGCAGCCACTGCACATTAAAAGTTAACAGAAGCATTAAAAAGAACGTTGGGCAAGAGCAAGAACACAGCTAATGAGCACATTTTCCATCTGTGCTAGGACTATTTCAGGACAACTCTCTTAACTGCAAAAATGTAAAATTCTGCACTTTCAGTTGCATAAAATCTTTCATAATGAGCAGTTCTTTAACCTAGGTGACACAGAATTCCTGTCCAAGAATAACTGTTATGAAAACCAAGGGCTTTACAGCTTCTCTCCTTTTCCCAGGCTGCTCTGACCCTGGAGCAGAGAATAAGACCCAGAAGATTACATTGTACAGCAAATCCCCAATTAATGTTTAACAGAAATGACAGCACAAAAAATCTGCCCCAACTGGAAATTAAGCAAGATACTCAAGGGAAGAAAAAAATCACACAAAAAAAATCACTAAAAATTTCTCCAAAACAAAGCAAGATTATGCTTAAGGAAGTTGGTGAATGCCTCCCAGTGATCAAACTGTTATTCAGATCAGCTAGAACGCCAACTTTCCCTAGAAGCTGCAGTATGATGCTAGATTTGATGCCAGGAGCAGATGCTCCTGATGCTCTTTGAGAGAGATCTTAAAAAACCGATGCTCTTTTACGGAAATGTCAGTGGAAGAATACTTCACCTCCTTCTGCTGTTTCACTGTATGGACATCCACACAATCAAATAAAGTCCCCTGATTGTCTCTGTTCATTCCCAGGATGCTGTCTGCATTTTAGCTTCTGAGGACAGAACTATTTCCCATTCCTGTAACTACAACTGAATTATGATTCCTTTAGGGTAGGTCTGTGGACCTGAGAAGCTCTGAAAGACGCCATGTGCATGTCTGGAAGAAGAGTTGTCCTGCCACTTCCTGGCTCCCCATGCTGTGAAATGGAAAAGCAGTCTTCCATGTTGCAGGATGAGAAGTGCCTCATTCCCATTGCCTAGCAAGCTTACACTCCCTCAAACAAGAATTCATTTCAAGAAGTTAAATCTTTGTTATGAAAACTTGCTATCTCCAATTCCTTGTATTTGAAAACACAGGTCAGCTGCTTGATTGTCTTCATCCAATTATTAGGAAAAGGAATTTTTTTTATCTCTCAAGGAGATTGCCTGTGGTACAGCTGCAATTAGCAGTTGCCCTTATCCTAATCAGATGTTTGAACGTATGTTTGGGAACAAGCCTTCCTGCTGGAATTTAGTATATATTCTGTACTGGAATGCAGAGCTTCCTAGTAAATCCTCTGGATAAAGAAAACACACCTGCGTTTAGCAGTATACTTACAGATTTACAGCAACTGCTTCTTCTCCAAGAAGACACTTTCCAATAAAAAGAATCTTTATTCCAGTACAGGTGGTGGTGTATGTGCACACATGCAGTTGTATAAATGTTTTTGGGGTCTCAGAGGCATGATGCCAAAGTGTCATCCTCTGTAACACCATAAACAGTTCACTAATGTATCCTAGAACCTATCCTTAAAGCTATTTCTTGCTAATTAATTTAAATATCTAGATACCAAGGAATTGTAAAACTGAACCTAGCGGAAAACAGTGTATCACAACATTCCTCCTTCATCCTAACGGTTGGCAGCTAAATATTGTGATTCGACCACAGCCTAACAGCTTTCAGCATAATTGCCTGAAGAAAAATTATTAAAAGAAATGCTCCAGCTGCTGCACTATGAAGAACATCCCTGTTTGTCACAGGGAGTTGGGCCTGACGACCTCGGAAGGTCCCTTCCAACTCAAACGATTCTGTGAGTCTATGAGTGAGATGTACCTCAGTTTCCAGAACGGTCCATTTTGTGTTCAACCCATTTCCTGCAAGAATTCAGACTTCTGCCAAAGCCAAGGAGCTGAAAGTTTAGGGCCTGACTCCAAAAGAAGATTTCACTGGAGCTGCTGGGACACCACACGAGCAGAAGGAGTCTGGGTATAACCACATCCCAGATCAGCGCTATAATCATTTCTAAAGACATAAATACATGCCCTGTGCACGAGAACACTTGTGCCACACATCTGAGAATTCACCACTGACATCTATATTAATGACCATCTTTCTGTTCTCCACAGGATAAGAGCTGCACAGCTTCTGATAAGCTTACACAGAAACTTCAGAAGTATTCAGGGAGTAACGAAAGAGCAGCTTACAGAGCTGGAAAGACAACAAGCCTTCAGGCACACAGCCTCTAGCTATAATTCTCTTTAAAGCAACAACAGATTGCTTCGCCAGTCCAAAATAAAAGTTTGCAAGCCTGATAACTATCATACAAGACTTTTCTTGAGAATACAGAGGAAAAAATAGCTAAGACGATACTCAGCAAATGATTCACTTCTTTCATATTCTCCTCCCTAATCCTTCTCTCCTCTTTTTCAATTGTACTTCACAAAGCATTGTATTTGTAGAGCTAGGACATGACTGGTACTGGAAGAACCAGTTGCAAAGCTGTTTCTTGCCTGCAAAGCCCTACTTCACTGAAAACCTATTTCAGACCTGCTGAAAACTAGTTTGCTCAGAAGGTTAAAGAGAATTGTTAGTTCAATTAGTACTGTACATCTGCATGCTCAACAGTTAAGAGACTCTCCTCATTCTGAAAAAAAAAAAGTTCAAAAATACTATCAGCAGTGCCAAGAATTTTAGTCGTTTACAATTATTAGGAATTATTCCAGAGTTAGATCCATTCTGAAGTTTTTCAGTTAGGCATAACACTTTGTCCTGACCACAATTCTCTTATGAAATCTAGTTTCCAAATTTATTACCTGCACGACTTAGCAGAGTGACAGGGTCTTGACTCTCTCATCACTAATATCCATGACAGGCAGGCAAGCCTGGATCTCTGCAAAGTCAAAAAATCTGTCCACTGAGTTTGCAGCACTCCTACAGGAATCTCAACAAATGCTCCAAAATGTATGGAGAAAGATGGCAATGCTTGACATGGAGGACGAAATGCCATCTGGAGACTTATCTAGAAAGGTCAAACATGAAAACATTTACTTAAAACATCAAGCAAAAGTAACATGCAAGACTCGTTGGACCAACTCGCTCTGCATTTTCCATGAATCCTAATGATAATCTAACAGATAAATGTTTTTTTTTGTTTTTTTTTAACCAGTAACAGATCTTCATTATTAACATTCTTCACATTCACATCAGGAATGTTTTTATGCTCCCAAATGTGATTTATATATAGGCAAGAATTCTGATGTCAGCCAACCAACTCATAACTGAGCTCAAAAGGTACCAGAGAGCCACAGATTCATAGATTCATAGATACATTAGGTTGGAAAGGATCTACAAGATCATCTAGTCCAACCATCCTCCTATCACCATCCCTACCCACTAAGCTACTAAACTAAATCCCTTAGCACCTCATCCAAACGCTTCTTGAACAGCGCTAGGGATGGTGCCTCAACCACCTCCCTAGGCAGGCCATTCCAGTGCCTGACCACTCTTTTTGATTGATTCATCAAGGATTGATCAAGGTTGGAAAAGACCTCTAGGATCAGCAAGTGTAACCCTTATCCATCCCCACCATGCCCACTAACTATGTCCCACGGCCAACATGGAGCCACTCTCATCCTCTCTGTATCCACTCTGCCATGTAGATCCACATATCTCAATTCTTTCTACCTTAAAAGACAGAAACGGAAGATGCAAAAAGGCCCAGACAATAATGCAGGAAACTTATGCAATGAGGGATTTGCTCCTATGCCTTTCTGTTTGGCGTTTCGTATGTCTAGCCCTTCTCCTACTTTTCTACAGTGAAGGAGATACAACTATAACTTTATAATACTCAGTTTTCTTCAAGTCAAACATCACTTGATAAAAAACAAAATGAATAAAAGCTATTTAAGATTTGGAGCCGATAACGGAATCTACATTTCAGAGTCCCAGACTGTTCTCAGTAAATTGGTTAAAATATATTATTTTTGGAAGCCAAAATCATAAAATCATTTGAGCTGAAAGAAACCCTTAAAGGCCATCTGGTCCAACTCCTCTGCAGTGCACAGAGACACACACAGCTCCACCAGGTGCTCAGAGCTTATCCAGCCTGACCTTGGGTGTCTCCAGGGATGGGGCACCTCCACCTTCTTTGTCAACCTACGCCAGTGCTTTGCCACCCTTAGCACAAAATGCTTTTTCCTTATACACCAACCTTTAAACACTCTCAATTCTTGAAAATTATACCACCTAAGGATGTTTTGCCATTATGTGCATGATGTTACTGCAGCTGGAATACCAGGGATGTAAGCAAAGTGGAACTGCAGTACTGGAAGATATCTGTATCTCCTACATTTATACCTCCCTCTATTACCCTCTCTTTGTAGGTCACCACAAGTATCCCACCAGCAGGACAACTTCAATGCTATTTTTATAAGGTCATATCCAACCCTGCAGCACTGCCAGCAGCAACACATCCTTTGATCAGCACCTTTCTTCCCACTTGCTGTAGTCCTTCACCCACAGTGAGAGTGGACAGAATGACCAGGGTCATGAAAGCTCATGGATTCCAACAAAACATCAGATAGTCCCTAGTGGAAGCAGATGGCTTCTCCCTGTAGCACTACAGCTGCTACATCCCATCCAGCAGCATATTACAGCCATGCCCACAACCCACAGCAGTCACAGCTACCATGGGCACTCAAACAGACATTGACTGATGTAGGCTGGCAATAGCACAGCCCTGAACTCGGTGCAAATTCTAAATTAAAAAAAAAGAAATAAACCAAATTACTGAGAAGCAAGCTAAAATTCACACTTTCCTAAAAGGAAAATAATTGAATTTCCATGTAATACAGAAATTTATTTTACAATAATGGAAATCCATTATTTTCATTGGGATGTCTAGTTCTAGGTGCCACACTCTTTTCTTATTAGCAGTGTTTTTCTTTCCCCAAAGTGAGTCACTCCGGAAAGAGACACTTGCTTGAAAGACAAGAATTGACAAACAAACCCAACTGCCCTGAAAAATAACGTTTGCAGCTACATACTACAACTACCACATACCAATAACTGAAAACTTCAATTGGAAAAGGGAAGTTCCAAATCTATTTGACAACCGCCTCTGGCTTCAGGAGAAGGGAACAAAATTTCTATCTGCAACTGCTAAAATAGTTTCTACTAATACACTGTCAGCACATGATCTCTTTGGCGTTGCTCTAATTTGGCTGTAAAGACTGTTGCAGAAAGAAAGAGAATGTTTTTAATGGCTTGTTCAAAGGGAAAAATGGCCATTTATCAGGTTATGTAAAAATCTTATACTTGTGTTGGAAACTACAGCTTGGCAGAACATGTTTAATTACCACTGCCTTTCTAGAACATTAAGTAAAAAATAACTGTGTTATAATCGTATTAAGGGGTTGAGACAAACATTTTAGTCAAAGGCCTCATTAAATCTTAGATCATTCTTCAGAGTTCAGCTCCTCTTTTAGGCCTACAAGAAGAGGGAAGTGCAGCTCTGATCCATGGAAATAAAAGAAAGATGGAAAGATTTCCAAGCCCCAGTGTAAAGGAGAACAATTTCTGCTCACAACACATACATCACAGACATAATGTTCATTTTGCCAAAATACTTTTACCTCACACTATGAAATTCAACATACTCTTCGTACACTGACCACAGTCAGAAAAACACACTACAGTCAGATTAACAGCTTAGCATAAGAAAAAATGTCTGTATGGATCTGCACAAAAGACCGTACAGTTTTGAAATAAAGATGTTCTAATGCTCAAAAATATTTTCATTAGTGATTAAACAGATTCCAGTATTCATCTGATTTTCAGTTTTGACATCAGGGATGCTTCAGCTCCACCTCACCTTCATGGCCACTCTTCACCCCATCCTTCAGATACGGTTCTGGGGAGACCCCACTGAGAGCTTCCAGCACTTGAATGGAGCTTATAGTAATGAAGGAGACTGACTTCTTACAGCCTGAGAGTGACAGGAGAAAGGGTAATGTTTTTTTATCTAGAAGAGGGCAGGTTTAAGTCAGACAGGAGGAGGAAATTCTTTACTGAGAAGCAGTGAGGCCCTAGCACAGCTGCCCAGAGCTGTGGGTGTCCCATCCCTGGTTGTGCCCAAAGACATGGATGGGCCCTGGGCAGTCAGAGCTATGGGGTGGGGCAGCCAAACCATGGCAGGGGTTGAGTTAGGGGGCTCTGAGGTCTCAACCCATCCACTTTATGATTCTATGATCCCACATGGTCTTCCCACAGGCCGCAGCTATCCAAGCACTGCTCCAACATGGCCTTGTACCATGGGAACTATCATCACAAACCAAATCCATGTACCAGATCTGACCTCTTAGTAAATTATCTACTGCTAATTGAAAAAACGATAAGCCATGCTGAGAAAGTTGTGCTGCATTACTGTTAAGATTTAATGTAAGGATTTACTGCAATTAGCAGGTAAATAAATTCATTGTTCCTCTCCTGTCCACTGGAATAGCACACTGCCTCTCTAGTCCTGGTCTTGAATGATGGCATCCCTAACAGTGAAAATGTACACTTCAGGCTTTTTGTTAATTATAAGTTTGACTCCCTTCCTGAGCTGCTTCAGTTCATTCCAAGCTCTGGAGTATTTTCTCCTCTCCCCTGACAATATTATTTATAAAGCAAATAAAACTGTTTCAGAACACGAGTTTGCAGAAGGCAGTACGTGATAGAAACCATCAGACTTCAGCAGCCAAATATTAATCTTCTGTTAGGATGGGGTTAAAGCACAGACTTGCACATTTCATTGCAGAGGCACTAAAAAGTTAATCATGGCTTATTTCAGAAGCTGAAGGTGACAGCACAGACCTCAAGCTTCCCCAGGCAGGCAGCTGTACTGCAACTGGACAGGTTTTTCAAAACCTCTTATTTCAAAGTAAAACCGCCTTCCAACTCTAGAAGCTGCAGCGGATGAAATTAATCCACTAGCAGTTCTGAAAACCAAATATGAACGTAGTAATATAAAAAGCATTTGCTGTACTTCAGCGTTCCTTACCCTGATCTGAAACACAGCTCAGTTTCTCCTCTCCATTCATGTCAGAATCCCTCCAGAGGATCTGCAAATAACTGGACCTCAATACAAAGTATTTGTAATAAGGTATCAGTGCATCTGGAACCAGACTGGCCCTTCTCTTTCCTCAACTACTGAACCACCTCCAAGAGGAAGCATGCAGCAGCAGAACACGTCCCAAGTGGTACAGTGCAAACTTTTCCAAAGTGATGAAGAATAACTATCTTACAGAATTAAGTCAAGGGTGTTACTCAAATATCCTGTATTAATACAGAAAAAAAAAAAGTCACGTATTAATCTTCCACACTCCACACTATCCAGAAGGATAACTACCAAGAAGATTACACAGAGCACGGTGGCCTATTGAAAAACAAATTTGAATCAGAAAAGCTCATGCTCAATTCATAAATTTTAGGCAATTTCTTAAATGACACAGTAAGCTCATATGGTCAATATGGCTCAAAAGTCAAGCAGAAATAATGCTGTACACAGTCACATTAAAGCATTTTGGGGTTTACTGCTAAAAATAGGTGTGTAGTTGATCTGTACCCTTGTTGACATTAGGTATAACGTGAGGAGGTAGAACTAGCTTTCTTGCCATTCCTAAGATAAAAATGAACAGGATTTTCAGAAAAGATCAAGCCTATAAACATAACAGTTGTGGGTTGTTGGGTTTTTTTTGTTGTTGTTGTTGTTTTTTAACAGTTGAAATTTTATGATTAGTATTCCAGTTTTAAATTTCAATTTTTGTAATTCTCTAGAACTAACAGAAGAGTTTGTAAAGCATGAAATCTTTTTCCAACAGCATAAAACTGCTTCCTACTTGCCTTAATGTTTTCAAGGTACCAGTTTGTTTGTTTCTTTTTCTTTAATAACTAACTTCTCCTGAAGAACTAAAGAAAAATAATCATTAAGCCAATGGGGGCTTTGCTTTTCATTTTTATTTTTGAAGCGTGGGCTTTTTTTTTTTTTTTGTCATTGACTTTGTATTATTTTATTTTATAGTGGGTTATTTGAAGATGCTCAAGGTTTTGGAGTATCAGGATGAATGTCAGGGAGATATATCACCAACGTACAACACACCTCATGAAACTCGCTGCAGAACTCTCAGTAAACAAGTTGGAACATATGGTTGCAATTAGGATTTGTATTACCACAGGAATCAGTAGCTCCACTCACAAACCACAGCTCGTTGTGCTATGCACTGTACATCCTGAATGATAGTCTCTATCCTCAGCAATTTACACTCTACACATACGAGAAGAAACAGAATTCCCATCCTGTCTGTGCCCGGGAAGATCCTGTGCTAAAGCACACAGAAAAGATGGAGGTGGCATGTGATGACCAGCACAGCATCACCAAGAGCCACCTGACCAACCTAGTGGCCTTCTGTGATGATAAGGATTGGACCAGATGGACTGTGTGATGTACAAAGAACTGGCTGCAGGAATTGAGTCCAGAGAGTGGTGTCAACAGTTCAATATTCAGATGGAGATCAGAGATGAGTGGTGTCCCACAGGGGTCAGAAGTGGAACTGGTGTCTGCTGTGATAATACGCTGGAAAGTGATTTCAAACTAAAAGAGGGGAGAACTAGACTGAATATAACAAAAAGTTTTTCGTTTTTTTTTTTTTTTTTTTACAGTAGGAATAGTGAAGTGCTAGCACAGGTTGCTCAGAGAGGTGGTGGGTGATTCTGATTTAAGAGCAAGTCCCAAAGCAAAGTCTATGCTATTAGCATTTTTACTGGTGAATAACTATCAAAAACATATTGGTGAAGCTTATAAGAAAACAACCAAGTTAAGTTGAATTAAAAATTCCACAACCAAACAAATGAAAAAACAAGAAAAAAAATACAACAGTGTGTGCCAAAGTAACAGTGCAAGAGCTTGATAGTAAAAGCCATCTCTGCCTGGCAGAGATTTATGGCAGAGGCAATGCTTTTTTGTGCTACTGTGATGAAGACAGCAGACACATTTTACCTGTGGGAAAAAAAATCAATGAAGACTCAAAGGGGATATTCACACCCTGGTCTGACAGTAGTTCAGCCCAGCAGAGGTGATGGTCAGGATGATGCTGTGCTAGAGCCCAGCCTTGTGGGCAGCTCTTGCAGAGTAACTCACATTACTACTACTAAACATCTTGTGATGTGGCCACACATTTTGATACAGTTCAGAAATATCTTCAGGGAAATTAAAAGATCTGGATCCTATCTAGATATTCAGGCAGAATCACAATGCCACGCTCACAGGGACAAGAGGATGCTGCTGCTGTGTACTGTAAGGCACAGAAATATCTCATACTTTCATTTTCATCTATCCTAAGCACAAACAGGCATTGACTAAGAACCAGGGAGATGGAGAAAATCATAGGTGATGCAGAAGAACATACACAGGATTTGTGACACACCAGGAAGGTTCTGGATATCTAAAAATCCCACTTAAGTTATTTGTAAGTAGAAAACAAGTTTGGCAGAGTAGTATGAAATAAACACACATTCTGAAAGCACCTTTTCTGACTCTATACTTTGACATTCTTAATGTATATATTAAAAATTAGACTTTCCTCTTCAATTCTAATATTGAACACTAGATATGAATAAATAGCTTCCTTTTGACGTTAAAGATAACCATACACACATCACAGGGTCCTGAATTTACTGTCTGATGTGGTGGCCAAAATGCTCTCCCATCAATATTCAGAAAGTCGTGGCTGTCAGGTGCAGGTCCCAGTGACTGGAAAAAGGGAAACATCACTCCTATTCGTAAGAAAGGGAGAAAAGAAGACCCAGGGAACTACAGGCTCACTTGTTGGTGCCTGGAAAGATCATGGAGCAGATCCTCCTGGAAGGATCACATCTCATGTCTTACAGTATGTGAGGGATGCAGTTGATCCAAGACAGGCAGAAGAGCTTCACCAAGAGCAGAGCATGCCTGACCTTGGTGGCCTTCTAAGAAGTGACAAGAATCAGCAGTTACTGGAAGATCAACTGATGGCATTTACCTGGACTTCTGCAAGGCCTTTGACATGGTTCTGCACCATATTATTCTCCCTAAATTGGAGAAAGATGAGTCTGGAGGTTGGACTGTTTGGTGGATAAAGAACTGATTGGATGGTGACAGCCAAAGGATTATGGTCAGCAGTAATATGTCTAGTTGGGGGTGGTGACAAGTGGTGTCCCCGAGACGTTCATCGGGGACCAATGCTCTTCAACTTCTTCACTGATGACAGATGACGGGATGAAGTGCACCCTCGGCAGTTTGCAGATGACACCAAGCTGAGTGGTGGAGGTGACACAGCAGAAGGAAGGGATAACATCCAGAGAGACCTGGACAGGCTAGAGAATTTAGCACATGGAAACCTAACGAGGTTCACCCAGGCCAAGTGAATGGTGTTGGGTTGTACTAATCCCAAATCTGTGTAGAGACTGGGAGAAGAACTCACTGAGAGCACCTGTGCAGAGAAGGACTTGGGGGCTCTGACAGACAACAAGCTCAAGCCAAGCCAGCAGTATGCACCTGCTGCCCAGAAGGCCAACAGTATCCTGGGCTGCATCAGCAGAAGGGTGGTAGTGTACGAAGAGGGAGTAGTCCTCCTCTACTCTGCCCTTGTGAGGCCCCTTCTGCAGTAGGGCCGCCAGGTTTGGAGTCCCCAGCACAAGAAGGATGCAGAGCTGTTGGAGCTGGTCCAGAGGAGGACCACAAAAATCATCATATGGCTGGAGCACCTCTCTTGTGAAGAAAGGTTGAGGAAGTTGGGCTTGTTCAGCTTGGTGAAGAGAAGGCTCTGAAGAGACTTACTGCAGCATTCCAGTACATGAAGGGAACTTATAAAGAAAAAGGAGAGGGAAGAATGACTTTTCACGTGTTAAACAGTGATAGAAGAAGAGATGGGATGACTTTCAACTAAAAGATGGGAGGTTTAGATTGGGTGTTAGGAGGAAATTCTTTACGGAGGTCATGAGGCCTCAGCACTGCTGCCCAGAGAAGTGTGGGTGCCCCATCCCTGGAGGCGCCTAAGGCCAGGTTGGATGGGCTTTGGTCAGCCTGAGCTGGTGGGGGCAGCCAGCCCACAGTAGGAGTGGGGCTGTGGCTGATGTAAGATCCCCTCCAACCCGACCCTTCTGTGATTCTATGAAGTGTTCCTATAAATGAGAATGGTGGCACAAAAAATGATGAATGAACATGAGTATATGTAAGTCACAGATATACTAAATAGGTCACCAGATTCCTTTTTCAAGTACATCAGTGCTGAATGACATCATGCAGACTGAAGAACACACTTCCATGAAAGTCATTAATGTTCAGGAATGTTTGTCTAGTTCCAACAGTAGAGTTCAGACATGAGAAGAAAAGTAGTTGCTTATGACTACATACTGAATTATGCAATTCATATTAATTCTACTGTAGTACACTTGTGGGCCAGATGAGTTATGAAGATCAATCAGGTCATGATGAATCTCCTTTCATTCATTTCTTCCAGGTACAGCACTGTACCCATTGCAATTGTAATCATCTGAACAGCACACACTAAGTCAGCTAGAACCTACCACTGCAGTAACTTCTAAGTACCTCATGATGCACTGCAGCGTGGTTGCTTTTTGAAACAGTGAAGTGTTTCAAATGAAACCATGTAATTTGACTGATTTGTTAGCAGTCTTATGCAGTACTCATATTTTTGTCTTACTACAGTATAGTATTTGTTTGGCACTGTAACATGAGCTTTAACTTATAAGGCTAAGTAAAAAATTTGCTTGCCCACAAACAGTTCTCTCAACTTCGTTAACTGAAGCTACTGAACTGATTTATGAATTGGCAAAAGCTACTACTCAAAAGAGAAGAGGATTTTAAACTGGCAATGCAATTTTTGAAGCTGGTTCAATGTAGCTTCTGAAGCAAGAAAAATTACTTTATTTATAATAAAAGGTTCCAACCTACACCACTGTGCATACTGATGTCATTTATGCTTTCATGGCACATGAACACACCACCAGATCTAACAGCACAAGTGCTTTTTGCACAGCTGCTAAAAGACTATCCACTAAAACAGACAGAAAACAAAGTTGACTCAAAGCCAAAAATACCGCACAAAAGAATGTCCTTTATTACCAAAAGCTAAGATTTCGTTTTCCCTCTCACTCCAAAACTGTAACTGTTTACTAGTGGAAGCCAACAGTGTCAGTAACATAATTATAATCAAGGTTTTTTTTATATACAAGATGGAGAAATGTTTTTGCAGCATACAGATAACTTACTTGCAGTTCAGTCAAACAAAGGGAAGTAACCGGTGTGAGCACACTGTTCGTGTGGTTTCAGGGTTAAGGAGGCTCCTAACAGAAAAAGAAATAAGCTACAGAGAATGAGAAGCAAGAGAAGGTTAACTGTGGGAAAGGGTAAACTCCTGCTCATGTTTTGTACGGTGATCACTCCGCTGATCACAAGGAAGGATGGGGGAGGCTTGAAATAAAGTGCTCAAACAAGAGTGCTGATCTGCTGCAGTGCAAGTGGCTACAAAATATGCGTAGCATAATACACAAGAAGGCAGATGACTGTGGTATCAAATCATTTAACTCCAAATTAACAAGTACAATAATTATCTTAAGCCTCCAAGTTGCATATGAAAAACGAACGTTTTTAAAAACCAGGTTCCTATCTCTTCCCATCCTAAGTTTTCTGAGTATTTTAAGTATGACAAAAGGAAAATTTCAATTCTTCCATTCCTCTTTCACCACTTATCCTATAAAATCATAAAAAATTAGAAAAATATACCAAAAAAAGCCAATACAGACATCACTTCTGAAATTTCTCACAGCTGCCCATTGCTCAGAGCTTGCATCAGATGAGCACCTCTGTTCCTGTTTTCAAATCCCTACTGCACTCCACGCACGTATCTAACACTATATAAACCAAAGGATTACAGAGGGCTTAGTTCAGAGATACTACCAATGGACAAACATGTCATTTACTCTATCAGCCCTACTGCAGTCAAATTCCAGGTCTTGTCCAGCACCATATACAACAAACAAATGGACAACAACATTAACCGTGTGCACACAAACAGAAAAAAATAGATATCTGAATTTTCTAACAGGATGCAGCACTTCTCCTTTTCCTGAAAGGGTCACTAGAAAGTCCTTTATAAAGGCTGTTATATCTAAAGCTTTATATGAAGACATTTAATTCACCACTGGAAAAGATGGCACTTCAGTTGCTCACAAAAGGAACAACAAAGTTAAGTGTAGGAGTGTGCCAAGGGAGCTGTTAAGGGAATGGTTCGAGAAGAGGGAAGGGGGTGGAAGCGTGGGAAGAGACAAGAACATACGTAGGCAGAAACCTTAGGATTTTGCATTGAGAAATGCAGATTGATTTATAATAATTGAGAAATGCAGATCTGATGTTCAAGAAGCAGAAGTCATGTGGGGATGTGATGTCAGAGGAGCTATGGAGGAAGGAAAAAGCGGTGACAATTTGGATGGACTTTATAAACTGAGCAAGTGAAAAGAAAAAAAGCTCTTTTGCCTGTGGCAGCATTAAGGCAGACGGATACTGGAGCCTGACTGCAGTGGTTATGATGTCAGAACACGTATCAACACAATACACAGAGAAAACTGCCCTCCAGCCACAAGCTGAAGTACAAACCACATACAGAGAACTAGTTTGGAAAGCATTTTAAAAGCAAATTTCTCTAGCAATTGAAAGAAAAGAAGAGAACGTACCTGCTGGGATTTCCACAATAAAAAACATGTTGTAGAGAACAATTTAATTTCTCTTCACTGCTTAAATAACCAGCAACCAAACAACTGCTCTTTCACACGTTTTCATTACGGGCATAACTCTAACACTGCACTGTCTGCCCCAACTATATCAACTGGAAACCAGAAAGAAGACAGTGTTCCAGTGAAGGCATGGGGCTGTGTGTAGCTGTCCTTTACACAGAAGCTGCCATGTGCTCAGGATGCACTGCACTACAAAGATGTGCTCTCTTACTGCCTCCAAGAGGAGATCCACGAGTACTGTCACAGACTGTGAAACATTTTCTGGCAGAGCACATGCAGCACGAACTTCAAGATCCCCTAGAGATGCTGCCCGTGACTGATTCCACAAAAGATCAAAATAAACTGTGTGCTCTAACAGCAACTGACTTGCAAAGTGTTATTCACATTTATCAGATTAAAGAAAAGTAACACGTACTGCTGTATTAGATGTTAGCAATACATTATGTTTTACTTCCATTTATGATAAAGAAAATCCTTTAGGAAGACCTTTTATGTGTAATACACATAGCAAAAAACACCTGTCTGGTGTTGAGTGACCAAAAACACGAATTGTAACAAGCTTCTTACTTAAAAAGTGTTACTGAGTTCCCTAAGTACACTAAATAACAAAGTAACTAGCTAAGAAGAAATGGGTTAGAGGTGTGTTAGCAGAAGGGGTCACACAGAAGCCAATACTTGCTAAGGTTTGATGAATTGCATGCAGAAGACTCACTTGCCACACCAGATGCAATCCCATAGAGCAGTCCTCCTCCATCTGTTTGCTGCTGAAAGACATGTGTCCCCGGAGGAGGGCTTCTTTCTTGTCTAATGAAGTTATACAGTAAAGTCTTCACAAGTCTGCTGGTATATGGGAGACTGCAAAGAGAAAGACAACAACCAAGGTTGATTTAGTATCAAGATTTAGCTCAGCTACAAAGTCAGTACTACATATTTTTCTTTGCTGGAACTAGGCTCAGCTTAGGTCTCAGTTCTTTTCAGAAGGCCATCTGACTACTTCCTATACCTGAAGAATAGCAGATACTCATTTATCTGCACAGCAAAGAGCAGAGGGGGGTACAAAACAGTCCTGAGCACCGTGACTTCCTACAGATTGAAAAGGGGGAGAACATCAAGGTTTGCTCTTGTAGAGCTGCACCGACCTCAGCAGGGTTGTACAGAAGCACCTTCAACAGCAGAGTCACAAACATGTTCTGTACTCAGTGCTGCTTTTAAGTCAAACTGCGGAACTGTTGCATTCTTTCACTCCAAGAAACAAGCAGAAAAATATTTATGCAAAGGAGAGAAAAACCATATCAGTTTAGTTTTTCCTCTATGCTTTGAGGATTTAGAGCAGGTGACAACAGTATTCTTACAACTCATGATATGTGGCTGTGAGTGCCTGGGGTCAGTGTGCAAGGACCAAGCCAACATCCAACCTTGCACGGTTCTGACAAATGTATGTGCTATTTGTTGGATGTGAATAGAAGGTGTTTTTTTCTAAAAATCAAAGAAGAGTATTTCCAAGGAAAGAAGCTGACAATTCCTCCTTCCATGTGATGCAGAGGTGTACAGACCAGGGCTGTGCTATGAACATTGCCAACCCCTTTACCCAGTACCCTCACGCCTTTCATAAGTCTCCACTCACCTCCACTGGCCAGCTATCTGCTTCTCCCAGCTTAAACCAACACATTCTGCTCTTCCCCCAGATATTCCCCCATCCTCTCTCCTTTCCTCACATCTCACAGGAGGCACTACCTCCTGCTTCTAGCAGAAATTGCAGAAACAGATAGTAATTACGCTTACCAAACAGCTGCCTGCATTCAACACAAATGTGAAAGAGGAGAAACAGCAGTCTGATCAAAATGCATAAACAGAGAATAGATTACTACCAAATCTGTTCCACTGTCTCTGTGTGTGGAAGCATAAGTGGTTGGAGCAAACCAAACTTCTTTTTGTCATCGTGTCTATCCCCACAACACGACATACCATCGCCCACGCATCAGGTATTTGTGAATGAGGCTCTCTCGCAGAATTTCCTTGTGGAAAAGCTGGCAGGAAAGGAAGACAATGAGTGTTGTCACAGCTTCCAAGGAAATGTTGTACGTGATATCTCTGCAAGACAAAGGGAAAATGTATAAAGATGAATTTAAAGGCTTTGTTTACCACCTGACTCACACGGACATTTAATAGCTTCATCTGAGGTTATACACTGTCCAAGGAGCTTTCAACTGAGAACAACCAAACAACAAATATTAAAAGCTCCCTTAGTAGAAAACAGTAACATTTCACACAGATAATGCATTACCTGTTATTGCTGCAAGCATTTTTTACTACATCACGGGACAATGTAAAAACATTACAGTACTGTCTAGGACATTCCAGTTTCAGTTTTCAGACTATACTTCACCTTAAAAATAATAAATACATCTCAACGACATATCTTTTATCTTGTTAAAAGAAACTGTCACAAAAGCAACATTCTAAGCCTAGGAAACAGCCAGTGAACCAAGTGGCAATTCCATATGCCAAGAGGAATGGATCACCATTAAAGTCTTGTCACATATAAATAAATGCTAGCTTAAGTGTAAGAAGTGCTCAGGATATCACAGTGCCACAGACAGTTGCTCGATTTTAAGCAGTAATTGTGAGGTGACAGTGAAGTATATTTAAAGATATCCCAAAGAACATGCTGTAACGATTCAGCAGCGACTGCAGATAGCTCAGCAGAGCTCATTAAGTTGAGGTTATTTGGGAAAGGTGCAGCAAAACGGATGAGAAAGACATCTGTTATTTTGGATATTCCCCCATTTCTACCTCTGCCTGTAATAACTTTGTTACACACCACAGTTTTAAAACAAAAGGAAATATTGATAGGAAGCAGTCCTGCTCTTGTTTTCAAACAAAGACTGATTTTTCGTTTTTCTCCTGCAGAAGAAAGGTGACATTTTACCCAGGGCAACATCTTGTAACCTACTGATAATGTTATTAAGCACTTCACTCCATGGCTGCTCTTGTTACTCCCAGTGCTTCACTGAGTTGCATTGTGTTGCAACAGGAAGACAAAGACAACTACCAAACTTTTTGACATTTTCCTGGAATAAACTAAAAATTCAAAGCATTAATATATTCCCCAAATCCAGAGATATTAGGATATCTAATTCAAACAATCAGCAGCAACATGTGCTTAAGCAATGTAAAGTTTATTTTGTTAAAATGACACTTTAAAAAACACATTTTTAACAGCTAGAAGCACATGTTCTTTCAAATAACAGTAACTTCAAAACATTAGCACAATATCTCTGGAAAAAAAGTTAACAGCAGCAAATATGGGCTGGAATAGCATTCTTCATCCCCTGCAGGATGAGAACAGCAGTGGTCATCATCCAAAGGAGCAGGCTTTTGTTAAGAAGTGATCATTTCAAGTTTAGCACTCTCAAGCACTCTATAAGTGTTCATGTCATACTGGACTAATGCTCATTGCTGTGGAACATAAGGAAGGAGAGATCCACACACTACAGAGTGCAGATGGCTGAAGTTGAACCCTTCTGTGGCAGCTCTGGGTCAGAGCTCGAGGAAAGTGATGAGGAAGGTGAGTGCTATCTGTTCAGTATCAACAGCAAATGGGAACAACTGCTTCCTGGACCCAAGTCCTGCACACTCCAGAGCCACAACACTTCTGATAGAGAGAAGTGTTTGAAAGAGAAGGTTATGCCAATTGCCACATTTATTTTCTCTGGTCTGATTTAAGTATTGGAATCTGTAATGTTTATGTCAGGAAGAGACTTACTGCTTAATAAACATCCTTCCTTGAAATCACAACGTGCACTTCAGTTACCCGACTTTGTGCCCACAGTAGAGGAAGTTGACTGGTGTAAGTGCTGAGAATCAGAGCAGGCCAAGGTTCCTGTGAGCTGATGCCATGCAGATCTACCCGTGCCAGCAGAAAGGCAGAGCTAGGGATGGCCCCTGGTCCCTCCACAGCACTCTGGGTGCTTTGCAGCCAACCACCCATGCCAGCCCCAAGCAACACAGGGAAGCACTAGGTGTTCAGATTATTAAGAGTTTAATTGCCAGACAATATTTCATTTTTTTTTCCTAATAAAACAAACACAAGAGCTTAGAAGAAATACTTCCTTGAAATAGAAAATTACAGGAGCTTATTTCCAAGGCTGAGGATAGCAGAACACCTCCAAGCCTGAGTTCACACTGATGTGATGTGTGAGAAGGCTGACTGTGACATGTTGCAACACCCAAAGTACCTGGGTCACTTTGTCAAAACAAAGTTTACAGAGTCTTCTGTGCTGCCTCTGCATCTCAGTAATTTCTTTACTTATTTTTCTGACCCACCAGACAACTGAAAACACAAATCTGAGACGTTTCAAAATACCTCTCTGTTTTTATAAGGTTCAATTTAAAGTAAAGAACAAAGTTAATGTATAAGTAACTTTTGAAAATAATATGCTTACATAATCTCCCTTATATAACTGAAAAAAAAAAAAGCGAAATAAAACTGAATTCACACAACTCAAGCCCTTTTCTTTATATCCAAAATCCAATTAAGGTCCATTTGACCGCAGATGCTTTTCACTCAACCTGTCAAACCTCTTCAATTTAAATCTGCTCTCTCAAACACAACTGGGGGCCTAATATCCATGGTAACCCCTAAGCTACACACATCCTAAATTACCAGAAGCATAATGATAAAGCTTCAGAACTAAATTATTTTTCCCACCCAGGGTCAAAAGTACAGTGTTTTGAATCTCAAGCACTTGTAAAAGGGCACAAAAGCTACCAGGAACATCTTAATTTCAAAGAAAATGCTGTTTAACTGTACTGACAGACCATACAATTTTGGGGGTGTTGACTACTTTTTGTCATTATTAAAGCTATCACGCCTACAGAACAACCTTACATGCTTAGCTTTGACTTCCTCTTAAGGTTGTTTGCTTGCAAATGAGAAGGAAATTAAGAAATAATGAACTCAAGTATCAATTACATGTCAGAATTACTTAGCTCTTCATGTTAGAAATGCAGAAGAAGATCATGTTTAATTTCCATAGTTCTTTTTCTTTCCCAAGTGTCTTACATGCCTCAGATAAAGCCCATGTCTGAAATACATGAGCTCCAGAGAGCAGTGCACCAAATCATACCAAAGTCTCCATCTTCCCGCTCTGTACTACAAGCAGCTGTTCTCTCTGGTTTCACATTCCCTGTTGTTTTAACCACACTCTTGCATGTTGCATCCAACCTCAAGTTGACTTCTGGGGACCAATTTTGCTTTATAGTTTAAAGGTGTGCACCTAAATACACAGCTATGTATGGTGTGTCTATCTTAACCTATAAATTCATCAGAAAATAATGGACTTGAGTGCAAAAACAGAAGAGGTTTAGATGAGTTTAACCATTTTATGTATGCGAAAACAAGTCAATAAGCCAAGGGTTGTTACGTAACTGTGTACTTCAAAGTATTAATATACACATTTTCCTAACTATATTCTTCCTTCCAACAAGCAACAACATCTAATCAAGTTTAATAAACGCCTTAATTTAAACAACTATAAGCAATTTCTAGTATGGCAATGCTTAGACAGCAATTCATTAAACCAAATGACAAGAAGTCAGCTATGCTTTCTATCTCAACCCCTTCTGTCAAGCAGACAGCAGAGATGCTGGGCTTCCCTTGAAGAGTACTGCATTTAGTCTTGGAAGGAACTCACCATGATGAGCATTTCTAAAGCAGTAACAGATTCTTCCAGGATGCAAACTGGAAGGAATAATACTTCTGATCATCTATCAAGAACATGCGCCTTTATTTCCAGGGCTACTGATCAGACACCAGAAATAACTTTTCTTTCCCTTTTGCATTACCAAGCACCTCCACCTACCTGCTTCTGCAGCAGAGACACAGGTTCAGCAGTGTTGCTCCCTGTGCTTTAACCAGCATGTGCACAGCAAGGGACACGGACTAGCTCTTATCTTAGTGCTTGAAACCTCCTCAAGCCTTTTCTTTTTTCTCTGTCCTGTCTGGATCAGAGAGGGCAGTCAAAAACCATTTCTGTAAGCTGAGATAAAAGCCTGTCATTTTCTCCTACTTTTTTTTCCCCCCCTTACATACTCTTCATGTTCTCTCCCATTAACCTAGTCACCACTTCATTCACATTTTGGGGGAAATGTGAGAGATGAGATCAGCTATGGTAGCAGATCAGTAGACATCACCAGAGCAGTCAACTTTCAGGCACTGGGACGGAGAAGCACACCAGAGCTGCACATCACTCCCTCACAAGGTTCTGTCTACATAAAGATTTCACCTTGTCCTTCTGCAGTTCTTACAGCCAGTTATTTCAAATATGCCACAGTGCTGAAACTGCATTTTCAAGTTCCTAATGTCAAAAAACAAACAAACAAACAAACAAAAAAAACCACCACAGTTCCACAGTGTTGTAATTGTTAACAGGAATAAAAAATGATGTTTATGATAGAAACAGGAAAAGAACACATAAAGGCAGACAGCAATCTTTCTGAGCAGTAACCTGAACACTTGCCATTACCTGCGTGCACCCAGAGCCAAGTGCTCACAGTGCATGGTGCCACACAGCAGACAGCTATCCTGCCACATCACCAGGATTCATGGTAGAAAGAAAATGCTGAAGAAGACCAAAAGATGAAGGCCATAATACAAAAGCGCATCTGTCAGTCACAGTCCATCAGAAAATGTAACTCAACTGGACCAAACTCCCACCCTGCTTAAATATTTCCCCGAACTTTCACCCAGGCAGCACTGTCTACTCCAAGCATTAAAAAGTAAAGAGGGAATTTGTTTTCTAATTCGGGACTATTGCCAGCAAGGCTGATTCATAAAAAGCCTCTCCAATGATATAGGAACCAGGTTTCATTTCCCTGTTTCCTGATGGACCACCAGAAAGGTGAAAGACGAGTCACCAAAGAATAGGACAGGGACTGGAAGCTGAAAAGCCAGACAAGGATCTTGCTATCAGCCTCAGGATACATGTACAACTCCAAGTGGACATAATCTTTCCTCTTGGAATCACTCCTAACTTTACACTCACTGATGGCACTGCAGCAGCTAACATCACCAGTGTTCATCACAGTTGAATTATACTTGAGAAATCAAAGAGCACCTCCAACACTTCCTGCTACACCTGCCTCCACCAGCAGGTATCCTTGACTGGGAGACAGTCAAAGGATTGAGAGAGCAAGCTAACAAGGTGGACATACTCTAAAGGTAGTATGTAATGGATAAAAACAATAATGGGATCCAAGACATTTTATTCAAAAATCAATTCCTAAACCATCTTAGAGGTGTGCATTTTCACCCCTTTGACATTCAGTTCCTTCCTCTACAGACAAAATACAATAAGCAGTCTGGGAGCTTTATACACACACCTCTATCTCCCTGTTTATTTTTTTGTATCAACAGGACTTGGTGGTGGTAACAATAATTGCTTCTGGTCTAATGGATGGCCAGATCATGGAGGAAAAAGGCTTTGGTTGTTAGCATGGTAATGGAAAAAGGCTTCAACCAGGCAGTCGACAGTGGTGTGAAACCACCAAGGCACCAAAAAGACATGTACTGACTTCACTGCCCTGGTGCCTCTGCTACCCAGCTCAGAGACCAAATCAAATTATTAGCAAGTGGATGCCTTTCAAGATGTTACCTTCAATATCATTTGTTTGAACAAGGTTGAAAACCACAGAGAAAGCACATGACCTGGGCCTCGACTGTGCAAAGAGCACCAACGTGATGCTGCACCCTGTGATCAGCAAGGCTGGTACACGTCAATGGGTATTAAAGCTGGCCTTGAGAAAAGGTCATAGGAAAGAACACCAATCTAACACACACACTACACTAAAATAATATTAGAACAAAGCATGCAACACAAAGATTCTTCCACGTAGGACCTTAAAATACTTAAGAGGCCACACATTTGCAATGAGAAAAAATGATCTAAAGGCAATGAAAATCTTTCCTTGCTGTTGAGCACAGCCCTGCAGCAGACCATGCTGCACGTCAAATAGGACAGCACACATTAAACCAAACCAGTTACTGGTTTAAGAGTAACAAAAAAATAATTGAAATATGATCGACAGTCATACAGTTCTTAACCCCTCTGCTGCTTACAATCAGCAAGTAACAAAAGCCTCAGCAGTTCTCACTACCTGCAAATGGCACTGTTTGTATGCAGCAATGGTTCCATAGAGCTTTATGGTCAATTCTATCTCCATTCTTCCTCTTAAAATTGACTCCTAATCCCTCAGAAAACACAGAGCACATCCTTACACGAGTCAAACACTGTTAACATTTAAGTGTGGAAGTAATTAAGGTTGCAGCCTAAAACAATTTTAACCACAAAAAAAAAAAAAATAATGGAATGTAATAGGAATTTCAACTCCTTTCCACTGGCTCCACAGGACGCTACTTAGCAGTGATGTAACCAGATCACAGTATTTCATTTTCCTTCCACATGCATTTATAGCTCTTAATGAAGTGAAAATGTACTGATAACAACCAGATGTTCCCTTACATACACCAGCCCTTAACAAGCTGCTGAAAGCAGCCTTTATAATTTTAAGCTTTGGGAGCCCTATCTCACAACCCTTTCTACATAAAACTTGTACAATTAAACCCTGAGGCTGTATCTTTTGCTGACTATGCAATTTTGGTCATTAATGTACACTCTTGGGTGCTAATGTTAGCAAGACTAAAGAAAAAGCAGAGTACCCATAAGACACCCAAGTGAGACAAAAAACACCTATCAATGTACTGTAACACAAGTGTTACAAGAGACTACACAAGTCTAATTCATGAAAAGCAGTAACAGTCATTTCTATAAAATTTCTTACATTTAAATGTTAATATTCAAAACCTTCCCACTGGCATTCTGTACAATACAGCAGAGACTATTTTTCATGAGGGTTATTCAAGATCCTCTCAGTAATTCTCAGATACTGAACCACAATGATGAAAAGCCCTCTGGTCTTTACTACTATTTGCTTTAGCTCTACTGAGGGCAGCTGCCAGGAAGGACATTTACCTCTCTAAACAAAGCCAACACTGAAAAACAGCTTCTTCCTTTCCTTGTTAGCACTCCTTCTTGATACGCTTTGCTGTACAGCTCTGGAGCCTTTCCCAGCAAAAATCAGCACATTTTTTTTTTTCCTTTCGTGACTTTCCCAAATATTTCCTTCAGTTATATACAGGCTGGATATTAGGAACAATTTCTTTTCAGAGTAGTCAGACATTGGCACAGACTGCACAGGGAAGTGGTGGAGTCCCCAACCCTGTGGAGATGTGGCATACAGGGTCAGTGGGCACAGTGGGGTGGGCTGTGGTTCTTGAAGGTCTTCTCCAGCCTTAATGATTCTGTTAATCTAAGTGCACTGACTATTTCCACCAAAAGGCACTTGATAAAATAAAATAGAACAATTTGAAAAGTAAACTTGCCAGGAGCAATGTACACGTGTCTCTGCTCCTGTATGAGGACAGCATCAAACACACAAAAAATAATCTTAGTATTTCATTGAAGGAGAAAAACAAAACACTAAAAGCAGGACGTGCAAAGACAGTTGCAAAGACAAATGGAGCATGGAGGTTTTAACAGTCTGTGCCACTGCAAACTGCCTGTCCTCTTGCAAGGGACCCAAGTCCCCACTTCACAAATCATTACACTTGAATATTTCATGTAGTCCACTCAAATCTATTCCTTCCCCAGAATCACCTGCTAAAACTGAAATTTCCTTGATTTATTCCAGCTACAACAAGTAAATAACTACTGCCCAGATACCAAAAAAAAAAAAAAAAAAGAAAAAAAAATCATAGTATAAATCTGATCAGGGAGAAAGGAAATTAAAAAGTAATCATGCTACTGAACTAACCTTGATCAACTTTCTAATGTAAAAAGAGACATAAAATAAATGTCTCAGTTTTATAATATCCTCATGAAGAACACAGTTCATTTCACTCCTCCTGCAAAAAGTTGTGGTCCCAAGTCTTCTTCCCTACAACGCAGATAGCAGGAAGGCCACCACACTGGAGGAAAACCCTTCCAAGGACTACTGTGTGACTGTGTATTTCATTTTCCTCTACCTGCTTTTCCCTACACTACCTCTCTTCCCATGATGTGCAGAAAAATTGTGAGTTAAAGCATTAGTACGTAGTTAAACATTTTTAACTATTGACAGTTCACTGTTGTTGAAGCTAACAGTTCAGCAGCACACCACTTCTGGATAGAAAGCTTATTTCATTTTTTGACAAATAGTAAATTTGTCAAGTTTTTGACAGCTTATTTGTCAAAAAATGAAATAAGCATTTCCACATCTACATCTTTCAGGGAGTAAATAATGTTTCCAATAAATCTGATTACTGAACATTTTAGACAGGTTCTGTAACTTTTTTTTTTTATTAAATCATCAGTGTGCAGAATCCTGACGAGCACCAAGCCCTTTCCAGAGATACTTCTGCTCCCAACACGGAAGCTGATAGGTTCAGCTGTTGAAAAAAGTTAAGAACATTTAAGTTTTTAAAACTCTTCCTACCAGAAAGTCAGAACATGATACTGGACTCCACACAAACGGGACTTCAGTTCAAAAAATCCTGCCAAATTTATGAATTCCCCACCTATCTCAACCCCTTTCACTCCTCTGTACTTTTCTCTGATCTGCTCCACACAAAAAAAGTGCATCTGCCCCAAGAAGCACTCACCAACTTTGCAGAACAGCACTAAATTACATCACTGTTTCCCTACACAGTACTACCAAGACCTCAAGCAATGCTGAGGTGATTGTACTTAACAAGACTATCGTTTCAAGAACTGTCGCACCTTGGTCTGCTTTCCCAATCAAGAAGCAATAGGAAGTATAAAAACCAAATCAAGAGTTACATGCCACACCATAATGTGAAACTCTATCAAAGCTGTGATCCTTTATTTGTAGCAACACGCTGTAGGCACAGACTACAATGCAGTTTAAACACAAAAGCAATTGCTGACACAACCTCTGCTAAAGTTTACATTAGAAAAAAGTCAATCTAGGTAGATGTGGAAAAACATTTTTATTCCCAAAGAAGAAAAAGTTTACTCCAATTTAATACTATCAAAGGTAAAAAGAAAATTGGGTATGTTTCATGGCATATATTGTCAGAGAATGTGGAATCATCACATCTCAAGTGAAGCAAACAGGATAACCTTTGCTGGTTTGAGCTGGGTGCACAATGCTGACCTTCTTATAGCTCAGGGCAGCAGGTTATCATCATCAGTACACCACATACAGTATTCAAATCTAAGTATTCAGTATTATAATTCCATCATTGCAAGTTTATATTCTCTCAAATATTCATCTTATTGAGGGAGGTTGAAGAAAATTAAGCCAACTTACAAGAGGGGAATTTCAACAATGAGCTGGATGAGGCAGCACAGCAGCTCTTCTATAAGGTCTTCACATTCTGTTCCTGAAAATGAATCAAAGCAAAGGTTTTCTGTATTTTCAAATACCAAAAAAA
>VXAB01010934.1:0-31120 GCA_013399175.1 Odontophorus gujanensis | reverse complement strand
AAAAAAAAAAAAAATCAACAGAGATTCAGATGAAGAACATTTTTAATTCAGGAACAAGCACTGGAGGAAAAGTTAGATTTAAGACTACAGCATTTTTTCCTTGAAATGAAAAGCACCTGGAATTACCAGCAGTGATGCTAGGATTTTTACACATAAATAGCTACCAACAATTGGAAGTTAGAGTACTTCACAGGGAGTTCACTAATACTGAACGCCAAAAGTCTTACTTCATTGCTTACCCAAGCTCATATTAAAGGGTGTTCTTGCAGACAGTTTGACTGATTGATCACTAGGGACCTCAATCACTCCACAGTTCAAACCTCCTCTAGAAATCCCCTACACTGCTCAAGTTTCCCCATTTTATTTTTTTAATATCAAGTGAAGAATAAGCAGAGACAGAAAAGAGATGTGTTTGTCTAACAGGCACTGAACAATAATAAACAGCAATCTTTCAAAGCAAAAACTTTCTACAGTGTTGAATGCCTAAGAGCAGGTAAAGCTTCCACCTCTGCATTGCCAAATAGGCATTACAGCATTGCAGCACAATGAACACACAATTCTTGTTCATTTTGTGTTTTCAGATAAGTAGGTCATGCAATAAACACAGCACTACAGACAGGTTATAGCAGTGTCATTCTGCTTAACCCAAACTGTAAAATCTGTAACTCCAAAACTCAATTTCAACAAGCATATCACAGGGAACATTCAAAATAAAGTAAAATTATTTCTTTCCACCATCAGTTTATTAAAAACATACAAAAAATCATCACCTAGTGAACTGCACATTCAAAATGAGATCAGATTTTTATCACGGAAACATGGTTTCCTTTGTATAGAATCCCCCATGAGCAACACAACATGGCTCTTGTTAGCCAAAAATAAGATCAGCTAGGAGCATTTAACCTTAGACAGAAACCACAGCCAGCCATGAAGCCCAAATAATGTATGCTAAAGTCACGTGCAGGTGCCACTTCTCAAAAGTTTTATGAATCTAGAAAATGCTGATAGAGCAAGACTTGCCTCTGACACCAAAAGTCAAGTGTGTCACCCATTTTATTTTTTTCTCTTAATGGTTGAGGAAAGGGAGAAGAAATGGAAAAAAAAAAAAAAAACCCAAACCAGAAAAAGTAACAGTGCATTTTGAGAATACTGTTTCGACCATACTCTTATCTGAAGAGTGAGTAATGTTATTTGAATGAGGGCTTTTCCCCATACTCTATGCTCAAACTAATGCAAGAAACGCAAGATGAGCACAGCTACACAGGATGGCAGATGCTTGCCTTTCCTGCCCTATTCTCTTTTTTTTTTTTCTTAAAAACCTTAATTGCTGTAACGAGTGTCATTCAACTAAAACAATTATTGTACCCTTTTCCCCACCGGGGCACAGGCATTCTTGCTCAATTCTTGTCTTCCCAAAACAATGACAAGGGTGCATGCCAAATCTATAACGTGAGAGTGAGCCATAAACACAGAACACCCCATGTTTTCACAGACAATGCCTTTTTCAATGGCAGGATAAAGACAATACACACAACGCTTATTCACATTCACAGATCACACACTTAGATCCACAGAAAGCTTTGGGGAAAATAAGTAAAGGGTGAATCCATCCAGACAAGGTTAAAGCCATGATATGGGATCTCACAGAGGTAATAAAACAGTGCTGCTTTTCGAAAACCAACATACTGTGTTGTCACAACCTGATCTGAGCTGCGGCAGCAGGATGTGCCTAACATCAGTAATATATTGACAAAGCCAGGTATAACCTCACCACAGATGCCACCTGTTTTTCTCACCTGTTGCTCCTATAGATTGGACAGAACCTGGACACCACTAAAGCAGTAAATCAAACTACTTGTGAAACACTACTTAAAGCCTCATACACAGTTACTTGTGCAACCCACAGACTTGAATCTTCTTTGGGTACTGTGGTCAGCTTCCAACTTTCCCTTAGCAGTGCTAACAATGAACATGTGAACTAATGCTGCCCTTCTTTTCCTGTACACAGTAACTGAAAGCTCATGCAAGTCTTTAGGGGCTCTGGTGAATGTATGGTTGTTTATTTCCCCCTCCATGTCCTCCTTGCCCCCCTGCCCACAGTTGTCTGCCAGGAAAAAACAAGACTCCTGCGTGTCAAAGCCCAGGTATGCTCTCAAACAAACTGTACATTTTTTAGCTGTTTTCTTTCCAAGTCAACAGGCACTCTGGGATTAGCATTTGTTATAATGTACCAAATACAGTCTGGCAACCTTATGCTAAAAACATCTATACTGAGAAGGAAAAAAGTTTATTACAGGTCAAGGAATAGGCTAAACGGATCAACATTTTCCTTTAGAAGACAATATGTAGAACACACCAATCTCTTCACAATCACAATACAGCTGAAAAATTCAAAGAAATTAAAGATACAGGCAATGGAAGCCTCAACAAAAGCTAAATGAGCTGAAGACTTACTCCAGCTTCAGCACGTGCCAGGCCCAATTTAGCACTGACTGATATCAGTATTTTCAGCTGAAACAGACATGGTTTAAGTGTCAGAGAAGATTTTCCTACAACTGAAGTTGTGCAATACCCTCCAGAGCTGCACGCAAGTTCCCAATTTCAGGTGAAGATGAAGGGTGCACTTCCTGGCATAAGGAACCACCAGAAAACTGCCAGTGGGTGAGAACTTCTATGGAGAGTCTCAGTATTCTGGAAGGAACTCAGTAAACTCTCCTGCAGCACAGACTGAGACCTGAGCCACTCGTTCATTAGAGTCTTACAAAAATAGGCTGCAACGTACCCTTGTACTTAACCTTCATGTAAAAACCCCAGTGATCACATCTTATGATGTGAAATACTATTAGAGAGCTTTCTTACAAACTTAAATACAGTCTAGGAGGAAAAAAGCATAAACTGAACGATTGAAAGCAATGAACTGCGAAAGCTGGGAGGCGATTCTTCCAGGTAAGCCTGGTAAAAGCCAAGTAAAGCACCACCCAAAGAATAGTGGCTATGCAAACATAACCAGTCAGAATAAGAAGGCATTTCCCAATAGTCAGTGACAAGGGTATTTCCACAGACCATTACTGACATACAAAGCTCTGTCTGAAATACCAAACATGCAGCAGGTGCTGATGTGTCTGCACAGTGAGCAGAGTGAGCTGACAATGTGGTTAGGCACTCTGAGCTAACAGGTTCTCTGCTTTTTGTCTCACAGAACATGATACTAGGATGTATTCACAAGCTAAAAGGAAGAAAAAAAAATGTGATGCTGATAGTTTGAACAGGGAAATGAAACAACGCCAGAGATGTAGGTTGAATGGTTATGTTTTCTCACAGGAAAGACTGAAGAACTGTAAACAGAAAGTATTAATAAATCTGTATAAATAAATCTGTATAATCATCAGAACAAGTTGTATTCCACTTTCTAGAGAATAAAATATATACTTTAGAAATCCACACTTAATTATGAAAATAAAAAAGCCTTTTATCTGCTTACTTTAATGAACCCTAACACGAGTGCTCCATTACGCTCCGTAAATTATACTTCATTTTTCATATTGCCAAGTACAGAAACCATACAGTACATACTTAAAAACACTACGTGAAGGATTTGTAAGGAAGAAGAAATGCTGGCCATGTCAGCACAGCATGCTATAAAACCCACTACCTTGAAAAAGGTATTCTGACAGGAAACACAGGTCAGGAACAGCACTGGCCTCAGCCCACAGCTGAGCAGGGACAGAGAACTAGTTTCCTGTCATCAGTCTCCTGCCTTAGCCAGCAGACCACACACAATTCTCTTCCTAATCAAGAACATCCAGCTAGCTTTCAGCTCCAAAGATAATTGCTAAGCACATTTGCCATCAATGTGCACAAAATTACCACTAGAATTACAGTCAAGTGCTACTAAATTTCGGATAAACATGGATTGATCCCAATGGCAAGTCACTCTGTTTTTAATACTGAACTGCAAAGAACTCCTAGCATGGGGAATAAAGATTGCTGATGCCCAGGCTA
Source organism: Odontophorus gujanensis (assembly GCA_013399175.1). Taxonomy (NCBI): domain Eukaryota; kingdom Metazoa; phylum Chordata; class Aves; order Galliformes; family Odontophoridae; genus Odontophorus; species Odontophorus gujanensis. Next base: position 27,118 of record VXAB01010934.1, on the reverse strand, counting down.
ACACAAGTTGTCAGCATTTCCAACTGTTTTCCCATGCTACACTGAAGCAAGAGGTAGGCAGGCTTTTTTTTCTTATTAAACAGGTCTAAACCTCCGTCAGTCTGCAATGACACTGTGCTACCAGCAGGCACCACTTGCTGCTGCACCAGTTAGCTGACCTCATTCTTGGAGATTACTCACCTCACTTTAAATACATTAAACCATTTCAACATGCAGCACTTAATCTCTTGGCATCAGAAGTTCATTTCCCCAGAGCGATGGCAGGCGCCAAGGAGTTAAACAGATTTTCATGAGCAGTTTTCACTATTTGGTGAGCAAGCAGCTGTCAGGTATTCTGAGCAGTGTCCTTGCTGGACTGACTGATGAGGGAAATCCACATTCAGACACTTTCAGTTACTCTTTCACAGTTCCCTTACACTGCATTAGCATTCTGATATCAGTCCTTTTTGGTCAGACCTTCTTTGGCTTGATACAACACACACGCAACTACCAAGTCGACAGCATCTTAAAGCTAAGGAGATGAAAGCTGCCTTGCCAGTATTACTCACCATTAATTCTGTGTTGACACAGTGCTACAAAAAGCTTCGCAGCAGACAGCATTCAGGTTTTCTTTTTGCTGTCAACAGAATACTGAGCACATCCAGGCTCAGAAAGGACATTCCTGGTTAGTTATTTCGGTTTGTTTTTCAAACAGATGATAGTAGGAGTGCTTAATAAAGCCATTCCTTTGCTGCTTTCTTTCTTGTTTTACACACCACCTTTTTTTCCTGGTGGAGTACTTCTCCCTTTTAAAACATTCTGCTTAAATTCACTTTTCCAATACTTTGGTAAAAGCTATTGTCCATCAGTTAACTTACAGCTTCTGCCTTTTCAAGGGACCAAAGAACTGCTGCAATTGTCGATATCTCTATAAAGCACAGTAATTCCATACTCTAGCTGTTGCTGATTTATGGAATGGGAGAAGGTAAACCAAAAGGTATGTTTATTTTTACAGTACCCTTCTCCTGATACCTTGGAAGATGTGTAGCAATATGAACAACGGACCTTATGCCCACATTGTGTTTTACAAGAAATAACTCTCCTAATTCTACATCATCAGAAGAAAGAGAACCAAGCAGTATTACTAGTATCTCTTTCCTCCAGAGCACTTCTCAGGAAAACTCCTGCAGATGAGAAAACAGACCAAGAGGAGTGAAGTGAGTGGGCAGAGTCACAAGCAACAATTAGCTCGCAGAACCACAAAGAGAAGGCAATTTCTAATTCCCAGTGAGGCAGAAAAAATGGCATTCACCCCCTGAGGTCAGTGAAAGTGGTGAACTGTTGAAGTAAGAACAGTTACATTCTCCAGTCTTTGCAAACACAAGGAATACAGTCTCCTAAACAACGGCTCCAATTATCACTCTCACAGTAGTGGTAGGAAAGCTATACTCCAGTTCTCATTTGTTCTTCCCACCAGCTTCAAGGCCATACTGTGTGTCCTCACAACATGAACACAGCTCAAGAAGAGGTCTACTTTGCTAAAAGAACCTATAACATACTAACAGTCCGTTAACAAATGTTTAATTCCAGCAGAAGACAACAGTCAGCAAGTCACCAAAAGCTCTCAGCACATTCTAAAGATATTCTCCTCCACATGTTAGATAAAAAGGAAGATAGTTTACACCTAATTATTCCAGACCCGAAAGAAGAAAGACAGTTTTACTATTGCCTGCATACTTCCAATCTCACAAGGTGTCCTGAATGTAAGACTCACATACCACCAGTATTACTCAATTTCAGGAGCAGATACCCACCGTATGAGCCTGGGGTCTTATCCTCATAAGTAAAATGAAGTTGCAGTTCTTCTTCTGACATTCGACTGATGAACACTTTCAGCAAACAGCAGATAATAAATAATGCATTGTGAGCCTGCCAAATAAAGAGGTGACTGGAAAGGAAACAGAAACAGGAATCAGTAACCCAATTTGGAAACATGTATTAAAAAAATAAACAAGATACATGACATTAAGAAAAGAGTTCTTATGGCTGAAGCAAGGAAAAGCTGAAGTGCTCTAAACCACTGAGATTATGCCATATGCATAAGCTCTTGTTATTCTTTCTACTACTGAACAGCAGTTGCATGATGGAGGTTGAAAGCAGTACCTGTATATGGACATTTCTGCTCAAACCCAATCAAACCTGAAAATGATTTCTGAGGATCTTCATAAATTAGGATTTAGTTAAAAAGCCAGGTGATTTTTCAATATCTCAAAATCAATAACTTAAGACTAAACATTTCCTTTGAAAAACAAATATTCTCTTACCTGAACATTTACAGCTATCAATAAGGAAGAAAATTTCCTACCATGTACTAGTTGCCCTCCCCTCATAAAATCACCCCCAAAGGGCTTGGGGCTCTCAGCTCCCAGCCTGGTTACACAGCAGGCTTACTGCAAATGTGGGGTCTGCCCAGAGATAATCAGGACAGCAACCCCCCAGAACTGCACAATTGGGAAGGCAGAAATAAGCCTGAAGTCACATCATTTTCACATAGAAATACGCTTATGTATCACAGGACTAACATTCCTTTCTTCAGATCATACATTTATCTGTTACACTTCATACTCTGTGCTTGATAAGTTTAACTTTGCTCAGTGACTGTGTTAACTGGTAGAGCATAACTCCAAAACTAGTAAAAAAAAAAGCAAAGTTTAAACGTGAAATGGTACACCCAACATTTTTCCCAGCACTTACTTTTGACATTCTGCTGATATTTTTAATTCTTTGGTTCTAGAAAGAAAGACTTTAATCAATGACCCAAGGTTTCCTGTTCGGGGATTCTTCTCAACTAGATGAGAAATTCCAAAGATATAATTAAACAGTATTTGTAAGATGAGACAATTTAATTCAGACTGTGTGTAGAATGAAAACAAATGTGAATGCCTTAAAATATTTTTGTATCAAGTACAATGCTTGTTTTCCTAAACAGCTGTTATTCTATTTCTAAGATTTTCCAGTCCATGCTTTACTACACCATGATTGTTCTCTAATTTTCATCCTAAATTAAAAATATTTCAGTGTAAAGCTTCTATGACTCTCCTTCCAATGCCTGCATACAGCACAGCAGCTTTCTATCAGGAAACTGAGCAGGTTTCCACTACTTGCTGCCTCTTTGTATATTACACTCACCACATTTGTATTATTCCTTCCTTTCACCCCTGATTAATTATTTTCTCTCACTGATTATCTTTGAGTGCAGACGGAAAAAGAGGTAGCAAGGACGGAGTTATTTGTTCTAAACCTTTCAATCATTTTGTGTTTTACAAAAGAAAATCTAAAGGCTTGGAATATATAAACACACTTGACACTATTTTAATCTTACTAGTAGAACACATACAGAATTATGTATACAAAAGATGTGAATGCATACACGTACGTTCTTAACTTTTTGCTCAACCAGATGGAAAGATAAGATGTCAGTTTCTCACCTAAAGACTTGCAGACTGAGATGGTTGCTTCTTCCAAAAGTTTTAAGTCAGCACTACAGGGAGGGGAAAAAAAATGGTTCCGTTAGCAACTCAAGTTTCATTACTTGAAGAGAAAATTCACTACAGAACAGTAAAACATCGCTATGCAGTGCTTCATTTTAACAACACATTAGCTAGTTCACATAGATACTGAGCAGTACAATACGTATCTGAAGTACAGCAACTACTAAAACAGGAAATTAATATTCAAAAGTGAACTGCCAATGAGACATCAGTAAATCACTTGTTAGAAGTACTACCTCTATGGGTTTGATGCTGCCATGCTTGGTTTGATGTCACCGCAATTAGGCATTAGCCTAATTCACAGAAATCAGATATACAGCAAGTTTCATGCTTTCAAAATTACAAATATTATTGAAATATACTGATGAGGTGCAATATGTAGCCCACTGATTCTTTGGATTTCCTAATCTAATTTTGTACCCAGACACTGTCCTAGATTTTTGCATATTCTCAGCTTGTAATGGCAGCAATACACAGTAATCACATATCAGTCCATATGATCTCAACAAGAGAAGGCATTAAAAAGAATAAATTAAAGGGAGAGGATGCAGCAGGAAGACTTCTCTGTAAGTTCTCTAGTCGACTCTCCTCTCCCATTCACACACAATTCAGAGACCATGATAAAACTTGTTAGATTTGGTCAGTTCAATTCTCACGTTCCTAGAGTAGGCTGCCAGAGCCACACCCAACCTGGCCATGAATGCCTCCAGGGATGGGGCATCCACAACCTCTCTGGGCAACCTGTTCCAGTGCATCACCACCCCCTGAGTGAAAAACTTCCTCCTAACATCCAACCTAAATCTCCCCTGTATTAGTTTAAAACCATTCCCCCTTGTCCTAACACTATCAACCCACGTAAACAGTTGTTCCCCCTCCCCTAACAGTTTCCTTAGAGTTTGTGAAGGCTTTATTGTTGGGGATGCCCAAAACACCACAGGGCACAGCCCTGGACATCCTGTTCTGGTTGACCTGCTTTCAGCATGACATAAGGTAAGACAAGCCCTAGAGCTCCCTTCTGCCCTCAGCAGCTCTGTAATACTACTTCTCCTCCAGCTCTCCTTTTTTCCATCTTTCACTCCCAGCTATTATAATAATGACTTAATGACTCATTTTCCTCAACTCCCGCCAAGACATCTTCCGTATCCAAATTTTTATATAATTACCTGTTAATGTTTCTTTTCATTAATTTGCAGCTGAAATCAGTAATAGCCTGGACAGTCTCAAAACCCAAGCAAGCCCACAGCACCTAACATCATTCTCAATATCATTAGTTTTAAGCTGGATTAGGACTCATGGGAGGATACATACAGCTGATATGCCATTAAATGTTAGAAAGGAAATACCTCCAAGCAGAAGTATGTTTCAGTATGAGAAGCATTTATTAGTTTTAAATCATCAACCTGATAAAAATAAAATTCTTCAGCTCCCTTTACAAGCTTTTAATTACAATGCTTTCCACCAGAGAAGTATCTTTCCCTGTTGGAAAGGTGTAATATAGTAATATCACAAAACTTAATACTGCCATAATTAGATTACCAAAATTGCTGTTGCTTCCTAAGCATTAGGATTACATTTTCCAATGACTAACCTGATTAATATAAAAACAGCTGAGACTGAAGACAAAAGAGATAAGGATACTGGTGGGAACAGCAAGGGACAGAATTATTTCAAGGATTCTGAATAAGAGAGACTTCAAGACAGAAACCAACACATTTTTAACATGTCTGCAGTTACTCTGTAGATCAGAATAACTTACTGTGGGCGCTGTGTAGTGAGTTGATAGCATGCAGCTCTGCACCTACAGCTGAGCATCTTAAGGCAATTTTATACTACGAAGACTGCCTTCATTAAAATCAAATATCGGCACTTCTCTTTTAAAAATTGCTGTCAAACATGCGTCTCAGAAAGAGAAAAACATACTTAGATATGTGCTTTAAAACATTACAATTAGTCTCCAAGGTGGTCTGTCATGTCAATGCTAAAAACATGGAGAGTAATTAAAAGCAAATGGCATAAAACCAGAATGACTTGTCAACAACTTCTGACAATGTTATTTGCTAGGTCTGGGAGAGACAAAGATATATCTATTTTAGGCTTCTAAATTTGTCCATCTGGCTGCTTGTCAACAGGACGTGCTCCTCCTGAGCCATGACAAGCACAGTGAGCATTACGCTGGACAGCAACTCACAGGAGAGCTCTTAGGCACTAAATAATCATAACCCAACAAAAACTGTCCACCTCCCACTATCCAAAGATGCTGATTATTTTAATTACTTCAGAACTTAAACCATAAGTGTATACATTAATCTTAATTACAGTTCATTTTTCCCCCCTAGAGCACTTAACACAGTTGTGTGTTTTTTTTCCCCTCCCTTAAATTATTCAAGCACACAATACTCGAATTCCAAGGAATTGTCAGAATCAATAACAAAACCAAACAAGACCTTCAGAATTTCAGCAAAGCTTTTAAATATCTCAACAGATCCTTCTGCTACCAAAACAAAACTAGAAAAAAATCAACCCACCCCTTTTCCTTCACATGAGGACACAGACCTGAACTCTGCCAACGCAATTACTAGGCAACAACATCCACTCAGCTCAAGGAACAGAAATACCTAGTGAGAGCATACTGCAGCAGAACAACACATGCACAAAGGGGAAAAGGCGTTCTGAAATCCAACAGAATTAATGTTGTAACCTCCGAGAACTGATTCACAAAGAGAGATGTGGGGATGACATCTGCTTAGTGAATAAACATAGAACTAGAAGCCTAACACTAAAACATCCCTCCTTTCTTTAATCCATATAACAGCACTGGTAGCATTCAACTTTTTCAGCAAGAACATTAATGGAGTGGAGCATTAATGGAGTGAAGCTCTTATACTGTACCAATCACAAGCAAGTACCAACTCCCTCTGAAAACCTCACATCCAAAGAAAGGGATTGCCTTGTTAGATGCTCTGAAGCCCACCATCTGGGACAAAAACATCTAAAATGCATTTAAATTGGTCCTCGTGAACAAATTACATCTAATTGCAATGAAGTGACCACAGAACGATCCCAGAGAGTATGCGGAGGGAACAGCCTTTCAGAAAAGAAAGGGAAAATATGCCATGTTTTCCACTTCAATTTTACCTTGCAAGAACTGGGAAAATGGAAAAGCCACTTTTTCAGAACTGTAAAGACAGTATTCTCTAGAACACAGAAATACAGACTACATTCATCTCCAGTGGAAGAGTAGAATATCACCTGTTCCATGAGAACTATTAGACAATTTTCATCAAAAATCCCTTAAGAAAAACATCATCAGTTTCTAGTAAAAATGAGTGCAGCAAAATAAGGTAACTTGTAACATATCCCAGTTACCAGACCCGCAGCTTTCCCAAGCAGCAGCAGCTGAAGGTAGCTCCTGGTGTGCAGATTCTGCAAGTGACCACCACAGGATCTGAAGGGTTCAAAGCAAATTATACATAACCACACAGTTATGGTGGGCTGACTTAGGTCCAGATGAATGTGAGGGGTGGGATTACCTCTCTCACACCTGAGGAAAAAGTTCAAGGCTTCACAGGAACTCACTCTTCCTCTGTGGTCTGGAGGCCAGCATTTTCAAAGTCCTTTATTAAAGCAAAAATCTGCTCTCTCATGTTGAGGGAATAGTCCCAGACTTCAACAAAACTGTCATTAAATGTGAAATTTGCTTCCTGACAGCACAGAACTCTTTGAAGTAGTTTCATCTAGTGGTATTTTAAAGACATCAAGACTCCTGTGGTAACAAAGACATGGTTTACTGATGGGATTCTGCAGGTCAGGATGGTGGTTGGACCTGATGACCTTGAAGGTTTTTTACAATCTTAATGACTCTGAAAACACACTGGCAGTGATTATTGCTTTAAAACACCCCAGCACAGTAAGCAGTAAGAACATTTTCCATACAGACTGTCACTACGAACCCATCTAACTAAACACATACGGCAGATGGTTACATCTTTTCCTCCCTAATGAGGAAGTCAAATCCCTCAAAAATTGTACCACCCTATAAATATCATTTGAAGAGTTGGTGCACACTTGAACATGATTTATACAGGAAAACTAATACCAAATTGTGCAGTGAGAAGTGTGAGGTCCAATAAGAAGATTCTTTTCCCTACCACCTTCTTTTTTTTTGTATTTTTCCTCTTCCTCTTTCCCTGCAGCACTGCCATACATAGAACAAACCTACTTCCAAAGAAGCATCCAGAGGACGTGAACCTGTTCTACTCAGTCCCATCTTTGCAAAAAGAGGACGAAATTAGTTCTTTTGCTCTACCTCCATGAAGACAACACACAGCACTTGTATGGCTCACAACAGCACTTGCAAACCATCGCCTGCTATAAACACACACATCTTACAACAGCCTAGTGTAAAAAGTATCATTCACAAGGAGGAAAAAAACCCTCTAAATTCTGTCTTGACAACAGAAAACTGGCTCCCTTCCATAACTGCCAAAAATCAGCACCTTGCTCCTGTCAAATGTATGACCTCCAATCAAGCCTCATTAAAACAGAGTTAACTTGATACTCCGCAAGCTTTCCATCTCTAAAATGAACATTGACCTCTATTGTTCTTCTCCTGTAGGCAAGGTTATCTGATTTAGACAACGGCTGAGCTGAGGGTGCTGTGCAGCCAACATCATTTGACATCATTTGTCAAACTGTTCTCTCAGGTAGATGCGACTTAATGGGAAATATCAGCTTCCTTTCAATTACACTGCGCAAAGGAGGCCTCTAAAAATACATCTCTTCTGGCTCCCAGGCAAGAGCACCATCTGGTGTTCAGCTAATTAATTCTTCAATCTGCTTTTGGATAAAAGTCTTAAAAAATAAAATACCAAAAACATGTATCTTTCAATTTCATTTTTCAACAAGCGTACTCTGCACTGGATCTGACAGCATGAAATAGGCAGGTCAAAAGCTCCAAATCAAGCTGTGAAATAGTCCTCTGCTTTGGAAGAGAAAGGGGCTGAAGAACAAACAAAATAAACTGCTGCTGTTTGACACATGACTAAAAAAGCCAAACACAGTAAGACACAACTTACAATGATTTCCATTGTGTTTACAGTTCACTTGTGACCAGCAATTCTTGTTTTCTCAGAGAACATAGAAAAAAAACACTGCTTCCTCACCTATTGCCGAACGAGAACAGCCCTTTTCAACCTCCACAACCCTTCACTCTTCTGCTGTTAAGTCAAAATCCCTCCTCTTCCTCAATCACTACAAAAACGGAGGTTTTTATCTCTACCATTTTCCCTCCCAAGTGTCTGAACTTCAGCTTACAGGCACTGTAATTCAAGCAAGGTAGATTATCTAACAGTTTTGCTAGTTGCTATGAAAATAGATGTGCTTTTTTGTCTTTCAGAAGCCACTGTGTGCCACACTAAGACACTTCACAGAGATAAGTCATCGCATGTGAGCCGTACCTCACTAGAAAATGTATTCAATCACTGACTTGTATTAAATTCTCAGGAGCTCACAGTGTTGGTTAATTTGTGTCAGTTCTTAGCCTTCTTCCAAAAAATATCTGGTTAACATTTATTTTGACAGGAGCTCTGTTTGAACAAATTGAAGAATGACAATAAAATTGGCATTAAATTCTACAGAACTTTCAGAAAAAGTGGATTATTCAGGAAAAAGCACTTCAAAACAAACAAAATAAATTAAAAAAAATAAAATTGAACTCGTACACATACTCACATCTTCTCAAGCATTACAGATCCTACTGCTGATTCTTCTTCTAGCAGTCAGAGGGAATTAATAGCAGTTACAACCACAAGGAAGAAAGGACTTCAGAAAAAGACACCATGATGGTACGAGATTTCAAAACCAGAAATAACAGTCCAGTTTACACAGGCATTTACTCCTCCACAATCTCAAACAGGAATAATGCAAAACAACTCATCTGCTTTCAGATTTGTCACTTCTGCGGCTACGTTAACAAGGTTTATTCAGCCAACAAACATCACCACTGTACCTGTTTGTTGGAGTGGTGAAGCTGAAGGACAGCAGCTGATTCCAGAAGGGGTCATTCTCAGAGATGGGCTCTGCTCCGGACAACTTCTTCAAGTACTCATTGTCTGGGAGCTCACTGATGCTGCTGCTATTTGCTCCCATTTTCTTTCTCTGGCAAATCACCTTCTAAACTTCCATTTCTTCAAGGAAAAAGATAAAAGAAACATTTAAAGTCCAGGGTACAAATAAAAAACATACCAAATTCAAGTGCCAGCAACACTCCTGTCGTCCCAGGTATCAGCTTCAACAATCTTCCATATTTTGAGAAGAAATAACTGTGACTAATAACTTAGAAAAACAAGAAGTTTTCCCACCATCCCCACCAAGAGGTAAAGCACTGCATTACAGTGTTCAGTAAATTCTTAATGCTACAGCTTGCTTAAGTAAAAGCAGGAGTAGGTCTATTAGAAGATGCAAGCGACTTCCTAGAGGAAACTCTTGACTTGTTTCAACAGAGGTACAGGATCCATTTGAAGCATCTCCTTAACTCGTTCCCTCATCTTTGCAGAGGCCTCTGCTTCTGGAAAAGACCATTCTTGTATTAGTTTATAAAGAAGAGTATACAAATGAGGAAAACTAAGAACCAAGAACAGGTGCAAGCACAGTCTGCAGCTGCAACCTGAGCATCTTGTATTAGAGATTTAGTGCAAATCCACAGTACTCTAAGACATTAGAAACAAAACGCTAGCGCAGTCAAACTGCAGAATATGGGAGGTTATTAGGAAATTAAGACACGCTCTTCAGCATGTGGAATCCTACAATAAGGAAAAACGTTCAGGAAAAAACATACTATGCCAATAACCCTTGAACCACATATGGAGTCTTTTTGTAAATGAGACCCATCTGCATCACCTGCAGAAGCAATTTTGTCATAGGAACCACACGCAGGAAATGAAATTCTAAGCTCCTAGCACTGAAGGACTGCAAGATGTAATTAGATAGCAAAGATTTCCAAACTCAGTCTGAGGGTTTACTCAGAACAGGACAAATGCATCTTACCTGAACACAGATTTTGCCACTTAAAAAGAAAAAAAAAATGAAAATGCACAAGCGTGCATTAACTCCGAAATCAAACCAGTGAATACTAAAGCTAGAGGAACAAGTGGCTGAGAAATAAATCTGCATAAAACACAAGGATATTGGATCACCATTTATATGCAGAAGAATTGAGGTTCAAGAATTGGGGTTCAGGTTGTACACAGACATCTTAGCCCTGCTGCCCCTGGATGTAAACACCCAGTTACCACAGAAATCAACAAAGCTGGGGTCCACAAAGATATCTGATCAGAGGGCTGGAGCACCTCCCCTGTGAGGAAAGGTTGAGGGAGTTGGGCTTGTTCAGCCTGGAAAAGTCTCTAGGAAGAGCTCCCTTCCAGTACTGGAGGGAGCTTACAAACAGGAGGGGGATTGACTTTTACATGGTCTGACAGTGACAATACAAGGGGGAAATGGCTTTAAAACAAAGAGGGGAGATTTAGGTCATATGTTAGGAAGACAGGACCTCAGGTCAAACCTCAACGTTATCAAGGAAATCTATTTTTTTCCCCTTCCAAATACAATAAATAAATTCATGGCTCATTGAAGAAGTTAACTGCCTTTTAAGAGAAGACCAATCTAATTGTTTGCTTAAAAAAAAAATTACATAGAAATTTATTAGCAAGAGCAAGACGTTAGTTTAATGCAGTAGTATCAACACTAGCAAGAAGTCTCTCCTTTAGGAGAAGCTGTGAACATCCCCAATGGTTCATAACCTCCTCTGTAAGAGTTGTGCTCTATTACATGCCACATCTGTTTGGTCACACCACGTGGCCCCACTGTGCAGGAGCAGTTGCTTCAGACCAAATGCAAGAGAGTGCCTTGCACATCAGGACCTATTTCAGCCTCAAGCAGCTGGGAGGAGGATAGATCTTGAATCCACTGTCCCTTCTAAAAGACTTCAGTATTAATTATTAACCTTGTTTACAAGAATCGCATTTTGTCTCCTCAGGTTAAAAGCAATTCAGCAGTACACACTGTGTTTCCTCATGACTGCATACCAAATCTTTCTGGTAGGAGCAATACCGATGCGAGAGATGGAGGTGAAACGGATGTGCAGTATCCAACTGCATACCCTCAGTCTTCTTAGCCTGTTAAAGACTCACCTGCTTCACAACTTCTGCTGTTTTATTGAACTGCTTTGGCCAACCTTCAGCCACAGTTGTGCAGCACTCCCAGCCTCACCTTTCAACACACAAACACCTGCCATCAAAGCACAAAGGTATCTCAAACACAACAGCAGCTTGCAAGCTTAAGGCGTGCTGCTGAACTTGCAGCAAGCTTGTCACGCCCTCAAGGCTTCTGTTTAAGTAATGCTATAGCAGTAGTTACAGTTCCACCAAGTCTCCCACTGTTCTCACCATGTTCACATGTCACTAATCCATCCAGCCAAGCCAGCTTAGAGCGAAGCACTGCCCCCTGCCACAACTATCCCCCACATGGTTGCCAGGCAAAATCTGCAGACAACCTCACTAACACGTGTATACATACATATAGATACACAAATACCAACATACAGACACACAGACATTCAAACGTCCTGTATAATCCTAGAATTAAAACTTCCTAGAATCAAAACTTCCTACAAGCAGGAGACTTACTACAAGTAGGTATTACTTAGCTTCACTATTTCAATTCTCTCACAGTCATTCATATTCTGGCAATATTTGCAATCCAATGGACTAAGTATACACAACACTCATCTACAGAACTGAAGAGATTCCACCCAAGTACTTAAGTCCAACCAGTTACACCTCAGAGATGGGTGCAGCATCAGAGCCCTAAAGCCGTAGATCCCCACTGAAAGCATCAGTGCATCTGCAAACTCACCCTTACTAGGTATTTTCTAATCTCTAGGACAATCTTGTTTCTCAGTGAGCAGCCTGAAAGCTGATGGCAATGGATACTGAAAGCCTGAAGCAGTAGGACAGCCCTCAAGTTTGCTCCTGATGATGTTTGCTAAATGTGTTTCATCCTGCTCTATCAGGACAGGAAAGTTCCAGTACACCTGAAGCCCTGCAGCTTCTCTTACCAGTGCAGTCTACTCTCTTCTGCTCACTTCTAGGAAAAAAAAAACAAAAAAACTCAAAGAGAAGAAAGTAATCTGACAGTTCAGTTTACAGTTTAGTTCTCCGAAGTATTGATAACCTGAAAGCAAGAGACAGCAAAGTGACAAAGCTCCCTTAACACAGATGCTTTTGCCCCTGCCTGATGTAATACACACCCAGCTCAGGGAATAGTTTTGAGGGAAGCTTTGCTACTAATGAAGCTAAAAAACAAAAGCAAGGAATATGATTAGATCCTTCTTCAAAGGCAAAAATCAACTACACAAATATTCCACTAACACCAAAAGATGGTTCCCATTCACTCATACTCCAAAGTGAGGCACAGAAGCTTACAGATTTTGAGCTTTCCCATTAAACTGAACAAGAATCCCTGCCAAATGAGATCAGAGATGTAGAAACATACTACAGTGAGAACTTACGCCCCTAAACGCAACTGCCAAAAATACAACCCTCAGAATTTAAGGTTTCTTCTATTTTTAATCAGAAAATGCATGAATATATATATATATTATTTCAAAACATGTTAAAGAGTCAAAAAAAAAAAGAGGTAAGTCAGCCATACCTCAATGCCTGCCAATGAACAAATGCCATCAGATCACTGCTATCAATTCACCTTCCCTTATCTGAGTTCCCCGAGAAACTGTTTTTGCTCATTTTCTTCCTCAGGGCACTGACCCATGGTTGCCCCCACACCTTTCCTGCCATCCACACACAACTGACCCTTCCCCTAATCCCAGACAGAGCTGTCCAGAGTCAGACACTCTCCAATTCTCCCCTACCCACTCCTTTTCGGACTCCAAAACATCCTCAATTCTTATGTCAAAGAATCCAGGATTATTCATCCGAGTTCTCTGCTGTTTCCTCCTGTAGACAAAAACAGTATTCTTTTTTGTTCCTCCTGTTCAGCAACTCATCCTAGTGTCCATCCTGTTCTGCAGCAGCAGCCAGCACTGCTGTGATGTAAAGCAGCCCCTACAGGTCACACTGAAGCTGGGAGTCCTGCACAGCAGCAGAAGAAACTGAATGTTAGAGAGCCCAGATGCTGACAACTGATGAAAGTGCTCTGCAGGAGATGCTGAGCACCTCCAGCATTATCACTGCATTCCCAAGGTAACCCTGCAGCTGGTTGATTTATAATGAAATATTCTGGGATGGAGGTGCCAAGAAAGGAAAAACATACATTCTGTAAGTGACACGGAGATGTGTGGCTTATGTAACTCCTCAGTGCCATCTCAAGAACCTACAACCCTTTTTACTTTATAACAAGTAAAGAAGCATCAGGCTGCAGGACCTGCAGCCTCAATCAGAAAATGATGCTGACTGACACAAAATGTAGGTTTCCATTAGTAATCATCACACAGGGGAAAAAGACAGAAGGAAACACAGGGTCCAAAAAAACATCACAGAGTTACATTATGGCACTGGATGGCAAGAAGGAAATACATGTTTGTGCCAGTGATGCATGTTCTAAGGCAGCATGCCTTTCCACCTTCAAGATCCAAAAATTAAAACTATCCTATTTTTAAGCACCAGCCCTTGTATTAGCACTCACTAATTTGCATTATGCTTATTTGCACTCCCTACTCTCAGTCACTGGAGGCAAACAGCAGGCAGGAACTTAAGAAGGAACTTTGCTGACAGGACACGAGTCTGACAGACACCTTTCTGTTAAGAAGGTGATGAAAAGTCAAAGCTTTCCTCTACCTTGTAAGGGTAAATAAGCACTGACAAGATCTAAGGCCTTTACCATGTCACAGGTGCAAGTCTGAGCTCAAACACAGCACATGTTTTCTGTCACAGAAGAAAGTATTTTTGCTTCCATCTGATGAGCAGAAGATCAGAGGGAGGGGTAGGTTGGGTGAAGAACAACTTACACTTGTGTGTGAGAGGTGGAGCCCAGCTTTTAGGTAACTACTGCAGGTACACAACATTCTCCAGAAGTTTCAAGTAGAAACTGAAGTACTAGCTCTGCTCTTCACAAAGGAAAAAGACTGCTTTTCAACTGCCATCGCCGGATTCCTGCACAGGAGCTGTACCAGAACTATAAAATTAGATGAACAAATCTAACTTTACATGAGCATACTGTGGGATACAGAGCACATGCAGAAATAACAGAACATGCACACTGTGTTTTGAGATCTGACTGTATAGCTTAAAAACACACAGAGTACCTGCACTATCATCACTCACTTGGCCATACCTTCCTCCAGTGGCCAGAAATAAGCTTTATTACAAGGGAAAACAGAAGCACTGTTGTAGGCTGCCATGATGTTTCTCTCAATTCAACTATCTTTTACATTTCACAACAGTTTTGGTGCAAATGAAACCACTTGGCAAAGCTGTGCAATTACTATCAGGTACAATAAGCTTCCCATTGCAGAGAACACACTTGGAAGAAATATCCACCCCCTCTGACAGCAGTTCCTCAGCCACCAAACAGGACTGCTTGCTTTTAATAAGTCCTTTGCACAAAAAGTCATGTGACTTAATAACTCTGCAAGCCCAACTGTCAGTCATTAGCACACTAAGAACAGCCTGGGATCTTACATTTCATCTGGTAAAACCATTGTTAAGCATTAAAGCCATCTATCTTCCATATTCACTTGCACTATATACTTTCCTAGTGAATTTAACTCAGCATGCCAAGTGCTGGGAAGAGCAGCAAGGAGCTGACAGCTGCTCCAGCTGCACGGATTCCAGCCCACGTTGTGCACAAAGTAACTCAGCTCTTGGCAATCCAAGCAGCAATGACAGTTTTCCATTCAAAATCGCTGGTGCAATCTCAGACATTGCTAAAATTAGGAATTACACTACACAGCAGCCTTCAACATTACACTCAATGACCCAGGAGCTTGTTTGCACCCCTCAGCACTCAAAGAAGCGTCCGACACAGGGAAGAGTAGTCCTGTATTTCTATAAATCATAGAATGGTTTGAGGGGGAAAGGACCCTTAAAGGCCATGCAGTCTCACTCCCTGCAGTGCACAGGGACACCCACAGCCCCTCCAGGAGCTCAGAGCCCATCCAGCCTGACCTCGTGTGCCTGCAGGGACGGGGTACCACCACCTCTCAGGAAACCTATGCCAGTGCTTCACCATCCTCAGTTTAAAGGATTTTTTCTTGATATCCAATCTAAATCTCCTTTTATTTATTTAGTTAGTTAGTTAGTTTGAAACCATTTCCCCCTTGCTCTGTCACCAGAGATCCTGATAAATACTCTGTCCCCTTCTTTTCTTCCCCTTTTGATACTGGCAGGTCGCTGTCACGTCTCCCTGTACCATTCTCCATGCCGAACAAACACAGCTCTCCCCACCTCTCCTCAGGGGGAAGGAGTCAGACCTGCAGCCCAGCACCTTCTCCCTCAGCACACGCAACGGGAGAAGAACTGCTGTCACGGAAAGTACGCTTCACGACCTTAAAATGCTTCACTAAATACCGTCCTTCAAAAGCAAAGAGACCAACGTGGGAAGCGACCAACCAGGAAACGGAGTCACACTGAGAAAACACTGCGTAAGGTGAACTGCTTCAGCACCTCCGAGCACTCCCGCGGCACAAAGGAGAACGCAACCCCTCACCTTCCTCACCACAGCCCTATACGGTCGGAACGGACCTCCAAGATCCCCCAACCCACGGTTCCCGCTGACCACGTCCCACGAGCGCTCCGAGGGACGGGGACCGGCACCGCACCCCGACTCACGAACAGCCGGAGCGCCATCACCGCGCAGGATGCGGCGCCCGACCCACCCCCCTCCCCCGGACACCGCGTGCCCCGCAGCCCGGCCCTACCGCTACGGCCCCGCAGCGCTGCCCGCCGCTCTTTACCGTGTGAGGAACCGCCGCTCCAATGGCTGCACCGCACACGCACTCACCCCGCGCCGCGGGGGCGCTGTCCGCCGCCGCCCCCTCCCCGCGCAGGCGCACACGCGCCGCTGCCGCCAGCCCGCGGCCTTCCACGTCGCCAGCGGTGCCGCGCTGCGCATGCGCGAGGGGGCGGGGCCGCGGGGCAGGCTGGGAAATGAAGTCCGCAGGGACGCGCGGAGGGATTGCCGGGCACGGCCGCACTTGGCGGCCTCTCAGGGTGACTAAAAGCAGGGCAGCGCAAATGTATGTCTGTATGACCACAAAAGGATTTCTGTAATTTTTCCCTGTTTTTTTTTTTCCTCAAACACAGCTTTGTGCAGTTCTTTGCGCTGCAGCACAGCATCCCCTGCCCGACAGTGTTTCTTCCACCTCTTTTAAAAACAAAACCAAAACGATTTGTTGCTGTTGTTTAGCTGCTCACAGGGCAGTAGGGTTACGGACCTAAACTTGGGAAAGCAGAGTGACAGCTTTGCAACAAGTGCTCTGGTGCTTTTTGTCAAGCACACAGCTCTTAGAGGTGATTACACAGCACATCTGTGAGAGGTTATAGGAATGCATTATCTTTTATTGAGTGAATTATGCCACACGTGCGTGCTCAGAATAACAGAACCAGGTTTTGTATCGCAAAAGGTACTGCAATAGTCCAGGAGAAAGATGTGCCAGTGAAAGGTGCAGCTGCCAGGGCTCACACTCCAAGGGCAATGCAAAAGCTGATGAAATTATACAGAATTCACCTCCTAATCAACTGATTCATGAAGGGAGATTAAGCAGCATTATGTCCTACATCTTAAATTCTATGAACAGAAGGAATTTTCTATGCCTGAACTCATTACAAAGATAATAGAACAATAGTGGTCCAGCATCCAGCTGTGAACACTGCACGCTGATTCATGCAGGCCCTGAACAAATCTGAGCAGTGATAGGAAGCAACATACCTCCCCAGAGGCAGCTGACAGCACTCAGGTGAATGCTTCTCTGGCAGGAGTCACAGTGCCAGAAGGAGCCAGGACTTCAGTGACAGCTGAAGGGGAGCAGTATGTCTCTCACCACTCCAGTGCACTGCCCCTCCACGTGAAATGAAGACAAAACCATTTATCAGCTTTCCTTGCTATCATAATGCCCTCAAGGTACTATCCACCAAACATCTGTCTATAAAAATGTCCAACTGTAAGACTTTTGTGAAAACAATATGTAGCAATCCCAAAGTGCTGGAATGGTTGGTTTGGGGTTGTTTTTTGTTTTGTTTTAATCTTGTAGACAGCCTTCTGGTTTGGCAGAGAGGACATAGCAGGAATTGTAACTTCCTATGAAGCACAAAGGCATCATTTTGGGAACCAGAACACATCTTCCCAGGAGGAGGCAGAGCTGGATGCGTGGAGATTATTTCATTTATCCTGCAGTCAGTAGTTTTATGGTAGCCCTCAATCTGCTGACTGCCTACAGGTTTTCCAAGATTTTGTTACCACTCTAGAAGTTTATTCTACAGAAGCCTAAAAACAACCATATGAAGCAACTAATTTTTAAATAAAGTCCTGCTTTATTATAATTCAAATTATATAAGCATGTTGAAAGAGATTTTAGATTTTTTTTTTCCTTAATGATACACGTGTATCATTTGAAACCACCACAACAGCTTATGAAGTAACAATTCTCTTGCATCATGTTCTTCTCAATCCATTTCAGGAAAAAAAAGGTAGAGCATTAAGGAAAAAATGACTTAAAGTATGAAATCAAGACTTCCTGATTCTAGTAAGCTAAGTAAACTTTGAGCACAGCAAAACTCCTTTAGCTTATCCCCAAGTTTCAGACGGTAGGCTCTATTCTTCACAATTTTGACCATAATAGTTATGTTGCCACAATGTAACGAATAGTTCTTTAAAAAGGTCAAGGCTACAATTTTCAAGTTGAAGCCTGAAGTATTGCACTCACAGCAAGAGAAACTAAGAAGCAACACGTTTAGCCAGATTTATCCACAGACTACTTAATCTAATCTCTAACCACATCAAATAGATTATAGATGCAAAGTATTCGTGGTGAGGAAAACAAAGAATAAGTTACTGCAGTTTTCAAACATTTCGTATAAGAAATTTGCTAGCTGCTATTTTAGTGGCAAAAGAAATCTTCTAAGTGGTAAGGGGTTTTACTCAGCTGAAATGTGCAAAGTCTCAGTGTGAGAAAAAGCAATCACCAGTTCATGTTGGACACAAGGGAATGAAATCTATAGGAATGAATTCCTTCAATCTGCTTTCTTGTCAGACACTTCTGTTGATCCCTTTTCAGCAATTCCATTTGGAACCCCATTGCTTTCAAACTGCAAATGAAAAACAACACCTTTAAAATGAGATGTAAAAAACCATCTTTACCATCTTTACACCCAGGACAGTAATATTTAGTGAAGAAAACAACTTTTGCAATCACAGCAATGAAGACTCATGCAGAATCTGTCCTAAGAACCAAACTCATGGAATTTCTTTAGATTTACATTGATCATTTGGGGCAGAGGATGAGGACAAAGACAACTTGTATAAAGCTCTGCTTTTTGTTAGAAGAGATACATAGTAAACGCACAATTTTAACACATGGAACGTTTTATCCTATTATGAGTGGCAGAGCTATCAGAACAGTTACTTTTCATAATCTGTTTCATGCATCAGGTATGATTAATAACTTTGCTTCCTGCTTTTCCAAAAGAATAGCCAAAGTAGTCTTCAAGCTTTATCAGAATCAGGTGCAATTCCTGTCCTTCCAAAACCTCCCCCAACTGGGGGAGAAGCTGTCTGGGAGAAACTGCTATTTCCAGCCAGCTCAACACTGACAGCTCCCTTTTAGAAGTCAGTGGTTTATCTGAAACTTTATCTGAAAACACCCAACTTCTATGGTGCCCACTGCTGCACTGTCTGGAGATTCCCTCATTAGTACTCCCCCATAAGCACATTAATCTTACCTTGTAAGTTCCAGATTCATCCCCCTTAACTCTTTGTATGGCTGAAGCTGCCTGTGGATTTTCAGCATTGCCTCCTTGACCTTGTTTGGTGACAGTTTCTTTCACAGCTCTCTTGGACCACACACGCTTAATGAAAGGAGCAATAACAGGATAGATGTAGGGCTCAAGAAACTTCTTGTAGACCCAGAGAAGAACTGGAATGACAATACAAGGGATGCACACCATGGCTTCCTCTTCTTATGTGACAAAGCTGAAAAACAAAAAAGTTCACAGTTTTTGTATGCCTCCAGTTAATGAAAAAGTATTATGAAAAGATTGTAGTTAACATTTAAAGAAAAAAGATCTCTTAAAGGTAGATTTTTAAAGTTTCAAAATGCTGATGCTATTCCCTAAGTTGAGTGCAGTTGTGTGTTCCAATCCTATAAAGTCCTCAGGAACAATAAGGGCAACATTCTTGACATTTACACAGCAATCTTGGCTCTTTTTTGTTAATTAATCATCCACACAACTCCAAGTCAGGAAAATGCATTCAGAAAATCAATCTTTCTTGGCTGCCAACACCTGAATTTTTACAAAACACACAACAGAACTTTGCACAATCTCTCCACAAAGATGCACACCATCACTTGGGACATTCTTTACTCTTTCCACATTATCCCACTGTAACCCCAGGCAGGCCCTGTGAAATAGTAGAACATCAACTTCTAGTTGATTCCTTGCAAAGACAGTTACGCTCTCTTCCACTCTAGCAGTACAGGAGCTGATGGACTCTGAAGTCAGATACACTGGAAAAATATGCATAAGGCAATGAATTAAAGCCATCTGAAAAGACTTATGCACTCTTGGTGCCTGACATCTGAGCTATCAAATCTTCTGTGAAGAACGACTGAAATGACAGGCTGTCTTTCTGCAACAACATCAAGTACCTGTGCAGGCACTTTCCAAACACACACAAATGAAAGCTCTGCCAGATGCAGAAGAATGCCACAGGAACTAAAACAACAGCCCTAAAATACTGCAATATCGTTCCAAAGTTTACTCTGTGCTTTCATGTTGCCTTCTTGGCTGGCTGGTAGGCAATCCATTTTTTTAGAAAAAAGAACGGAGTGGCAAAGGGTGGAGCTGCAATAGCAACCTTACCACTCTGTCAAACGCTCTTTTGTCGGTCTTTTAATACGCCCACGTGAAACTCTGTGGAGAGAACAAGCATGACACGGCACATTTAAAAGCATCTGGTCTTCGTTTCCCACTTCATGTCTATTAATATCTAACTACGCTTATATAAAAAACAAAGAAATCACAAAGACGAGAGGTTTATTTCCCCGCAAAAAGGATAAGCTGCTCCAGAAGGGCTCGCTCGTCAATTCTGCCCTACACTGCGCTGCTACCGGTGCTGAGGCCGGCAAGTTCCTAGAGCCTGCCCGGATCCCTCACATCGCTGAGCCGCCGCCGGATGCATTTTCCCTCAGGCGCACGGACACAAAGGCCGCGGAGCCCCAGAACGAGAGAAGCTCCGCTCCAATGAGCGCTGAAACAAACTGCTCCCACATCCGGCGCGGACTGCTCTCGGCGTGATGCGCGAGGGGTTAAGCGGGAGAACAGCCCCGGGGACCTCGGGCCGGGCTGGCACCGACAGCAGCGAAACCCGAAGGGACGCAGCGCTCACCTCAACCGCCCTGCCGCAGCCGCACCGGAAGCAGTCCGCCAAAACGCATCCGGCGGATGTGCGCTACGGCCCCGCCCCATCAGTGGGAGGTGGGGAAGCGTCACGTGGCCGCGGTAGTGACGTAACAGCGCCCATCGTGGTGGGCGGGACTTAGATCCGTAGGATCACGTGGTTGATCCTACGGGGTCTCTGGACGCGTTCCAGGGTTTCCGTGTCATTCCTGTTGCGCGGGGCCCAAAAGTGAACACAGTACTCGAGGTGTGCGCTCACCAGCGCGGTAGAAGAAAAGCAAGGCATGGCGGTTTGTCAGTAGGTTTCAGATCCACGATCTAGAGCTTTGCTGTTGTGACGTTCCTCTGCTGAGAGTACTTCCAAGTCCTAAGAGAGGCTGCACGTGGCCTGGACCAGCTAGCAGCTCACCTTGCTCCCATGCTGTGCTGGTGGTTCTTCCCTCTCCAGCGGCCTAGCCGAGCTCTGGGCACTCACCCATCGCTCAACAACCAAAACATCATCTCAGGAGAATTCATCTCCGCTCAGTGTAGCCCAGGCAAGCTGAAAGATTGGAAATGCACAAGTGACAGACCACGGATTAACATTTATTTTTTTTTCAGAACAAAAAATCTTCATGCTTTTTTAAGATTTCAGTGTGATTTACTTGGATGGAGGTGCTGTTCAGTGTGCACGTAGTAGGAAATCTCCACTTTTCTGTGGAGATCAATCACACACATTAAGACAAGAGCACCATTTAGAATGACTCTTTTTTTTGTTAAGAACTAAGCAAATTACTGGTGAGGTTTCTGGTGTTTCTTAGGCTTTCCAGAGGACATCGAGGTGTCTGCTGCTTTTCCTTCACGGACTCTCACTGTTCTGACTTGTCGTCCTTCTTTTTCTTCGGTGGTGTCTCACTGCTCGCTTGGTTGTCTGTAAGGCTGCCTTCACTACTTGTTCTCTTGAGGCCCTTTTGTCCCTTCAGACCCGTGCTCCCCTCCCCTGCATTCTCCAAGTGTCGTGTTTTGTATTTCCTCTTTACGCAAGGCTTTTTGCTTCTCATTCTGTCCGTCTGTCCGGAAGAGCTGCTTGATGTGGTGCTTGATGGACTCCTTGACCTGCATCGCTCGTAACGGGAGTCCTGTCTCTCACGGAGTCCCGACTGGCTCTGCAGATCTGTCGTTTCGGTGGGGGACTGGATCCTGAATTCTGGATCAGCAGTCTCACTTGAACAGTGATCTTGAGACTGAGTCTCCTTACTGCAGGAGGAGCCATCTCCGGCTGTCTTTTGACTGTAGGAAGGGTAATCCCACTTGCATCCACTGCAGTAACAGGCTTTTCTGTAACGACAGTCACTGTGTCTGCAGCTCGACTTCCTTTGGCCATGGCCTTCGTGGGGAGACCGTGATCTGCTTGAATCTCTGGAGGTAGTGCTCTCACAACTGCTGGAGTCTCTCTGTCTTTTTAGAGAGAGGCTAGTGCCACGAGGCCGTGACCTCCTGCTTCTTCTGCTCGGATGTTTGCTACCATCTCTGCTTCTTGACCGTCTCTTTTTAAGCTGGTGTTCACTGAGACACTCCCTCCAAGGCCGATGGCCATGACTGTCATCCCTGTTCTGAGGACAGGCCTGCAGACTCCCGGTCTTTCTGGACAATTTCTGTCGACAAGAAGAGCACGTGTCGTCCATCCCTGGAGGCAGGCTCCAGACGGAGTCATTTGGAGAAGGATCTTTTATTTTCTGCTGGTTCTTCTGTTCATGCTTGGAGATTGTCCCCTTGACAGCTGAGGGCAAGGGGCTTTGACAGCAGCTTCCATGGTCCCGGTACAGGGAGGAGTGAGGTGATGAAGCCCTGCTCGGTTCGTTGTCACTCCAGCTGCAACACCGGTTTGACTCCCCTTCCCTCACATCTTCCCTCTTCTCGTCCTCGCTGGAGTCCCCCGAGTCTGAGGACAGCATAGACAGTGACCCCCCAGCGCAGAAATCAATGCGGACACCGAGACCGTGATGCTCTAATGAAGAGTCGCTGCTACTGAAGTCGCTGTCGTGTAACTGAGACTGCAGCGTAGTTGTCGTACTAGCAGAGTCCTCATCAGAGTGCTCTGATAACTCCCACAGAGAAACTGTGGTTAAAACGAAGGACGAAGGCCCTGGGGTTTCATCATCCCAGGGACTCTGGCCATCACTAGAAAGAGATGAGCTGTGCTCCGACCCATGCCAAGTAGTACTAACTGATGAGTCTGAGCCGCTTCCTCTGTCGTGTGATGGCGTAGGAGAGTCGTCACTGTCATGCAGATCATCTAAGTCCAGGTTCCAAGGGCTCTGGGGAGAAGTGATGGTGCTGCTCTCAGAGCTGGACGCAGCGTCCTCTTCCAAAGGTCTGACTTTGTATTCCTGAAAGTCGTCTTCAGTGTGAATCGTATGAAAAATGGAAGAGAAGGGCTGTTTGCAGAGTGGGCATTCCACACTGGTCTGTGACCATTTTTGGATGCAGCGAAAGCAGAACCTGTGCCAGCAGTAACCTAGATAGGCAACGTTGTCAAACGCGTCCAAACAAATGGGGCACGTAGAGTCAGAAAAGGTGTCCCCCGGCATGGCCTGCATCTTGCTGGAGCTAGCTTTGGGCCAACAGCAGCTGTCCTCTGCAAACAGGCGGTGGAAGCCGAGTTCTACGCAGAAAGAGACAGAAAGATCTGTGAGTTCCCGAGAGAACACTCACTGAAATGTGCAACAGCCACCTTTAAGGGTGAAAATAGCAGCCTCGGTTCCGAGGGAGCGCCAAACAAGGACGTGGTACAACCTGCCTGCTTCACGTGCTGTGTTGGCAGTAATGTCAGGCTTTTGAGGAGCGTGTTTTTAGGAGCTGCAGCACAAATGGTGCTGGTGGACGTGACTCTTGCAGGCAGTAACTCTGTCTTCCCCCCATTTCCTATTGACCGCTTTGGCAAGATGAGTAAATTTAGGAAACTTACACTGAATCTTCCAAAGCACGCTTCCCAAGGAGACCACTTGCGTGTGAAAGACAGGAGAAGCTTCCACTGTCTTTTGAGGAAACAGGTTCACACACCCTGTACAGCTGTGCTCACAGCACTGAGTGAAGCACACGCAGCTTGTTGCACCAGAACACCTGGGCTCCCGTTTGTGACTTCAGCAGCCACGTCATAGACAGATGCACCCACCTGCACACACCCTCCGGCCCAGGGCGGGAATTTCTCAGCTGGATGTATTTTGAAAGGCTGAAGCTGAGTGATAGGACAAGATGATGGCTTTAAACTAAGAGGGGAAATTTCGCTTGGATGCTGCAAGAACTTTTTTACTCAGAGGGCAGTGAGGCCCTGGCACAGCTGCCCAGGAGAGCGGTGGGTGCCCCATCTCTGCAGGCACTCCAGGCCAGGATGGATGGGATCCTGGGCAGCCTGATCTGATGGGTGGCAACAAGCCCATGCCCAGGGGTTACAGCAAGATGAGCTTTAAGGTCTCCTCCAACCTAATCCATGCTATCCTCTGATAATTCCTACATCCTCAACGACTCAAAGCTGTCGCCGAAAATCATAAGCAATAAAACTCTCCAAACCAAATGGTCGTTCAGAAAGCTGACATTGGTTTATCGCAGTGCTTGGTGCGTTGAGGCACCATCCCTAGCGCTGTTCAAGAAGCCTTTAGATGAGGTGCTCAGGGGTTTGGTTTGGTAGCTTAGTGGGTAGGGATGGTGATAGGAGGATGGTTGGACTAGATGATCTTGTAGGTCCTTTCCAACCTAACGTATCTATGAATCTATGTGGGGGACTTTCCACAAAACACACACAACCTGAGCTCAGTCACGATAAGCATTGAACATAGGAGCATTTCCCGGAGTTTCTACCTGTTCCCAGGACTCTCACACGCACTAAACCTAACATCCAACCTGTGTTGATCGATTAATGGGGTCTTGCAGAGTCTAGGTTNACTGCTGGAGTCTCTCTGTCTTTTTAGAGAGAGGCTAGTGCCACGAGGCCGTGACCTCCTGCTTCTTCTGCTCGGATGTTTGCTACCATCTCTGCTTCTTGACCGTCTCTTTTTAAGCTGGTGTTCACTGAGACACTCCCTCCAAGGCCGATGGCCATGACTGTCATCCCTGTTCTGAGGACAGGCCTGCAGACTCCCGGTCTTTCTGGACAATTTCTGTCGACAAGAAGAGCACGTGTCGTCCATCCCTGGAGGCAGGCTCCAGACGGAGTCATTTGGAGAAGGATCTTTTATTTTCTGCTGGTTCTTCTGTTCATGCTTGGAGATTGTCCCCTTGACAGCTGAGGGCAAGGGGCTTTGACAGCAGCTTCCATGGTCCCGGTACAGGGAGGAGTGAGGTGATGAAGCCCTGCTCGGTTCGTTGTCACTCCAGCTGCAACACCGGTTTGACTCCCCTTCCCTCACATCTTCCCTCTTCTCGTCCTCGCTGGAGTCCCCCGAGTCTGAGGACAGCATAGACAGTGACCCCCCAGCGCAGAAATCAATGCGGACACCGAGACCGTGATGCTCTAATGAAGAGTCGCTGCTACTGAAGTCGCTGTCGTGTAACTGAGACTGCAGCGTAGTTGTCGTACTAGCAGAGTCCTCATCAGAGTGCTCTGATAACTCCCACAGAGAAACTGTGGTTAAAACGAAGGACGAAGGCCCTGGGGTTTCATCATCCCAGGGACTCTGGCCATCACTAGAAAGAGATGAGCTGTGCTCCGACCCATGCCAAGTAGTACTAACTGATGAGTCTGAGCCGCTTCCTCTGTCGTGTGATGGCGTAGGAGAGTCGTCACTGTCATGCAGATCATCTAAGTCCAGGTTCCAAGGGCTCTGGGGAGAAGTGATGGTGCTGCTCTCAGAGCTGGACGCAGCGTCCTCTTCCAAAGGTCTGACTTTGTATTCCTGAAAGTCGTCTTCAGTGTGAATCGTATGAAAAATGGAAGAGAAGGGCTGTTTGCAGAGTGGGCATTCCACACTGGTCTGTGACCATTTTTGGATGCAGCGAAAGCAGAACCTGTGCCAGCAGTAACCTAGATAGGCAACGTTGTCAAACGCGTCCAAACAAATGGGGCACGTAGAGTCAGAAAAGGTGTCCCCCGGCATGGCCTGCATCTTGCTGGAGCTAGCTTTGGGCCAACAGCAGCTGTCCTCTGCAAACAGGCGGTGGAAGCCGAGTTCTACGCAGAAAGAGACAGAAAGATCTGTGAGTTCCCGAGAGAACACTCACTGAAATGTGCAACAGCCACCTTTAAGGGTGAAAATAGCAGCCTCGGTTCCGAGGGAGCGCCAAACAAGGACGTGGTACAACCTGCCTGCTTCACGTGCTGTGTTGGCAGTAATGTCAGGCTTTTGAGGAGCGTGTTTTTAGGAGCTGCAGCACAAATGGTGCTGGTGGACGTGACTCTTGCAGGCAGTAACTCTGTCTTCCCCCCATTTCCTATTGACCGCTTTGGCAAGATGAGTAAATTTAGGAAACTTACACTGAATCTTCCAAAGCACGCTTCCCAAGGAGACCACTTGCGTGTGAAAGACAGGAGAAGCTTCCACTGTCTTTTGAGGAAACAGGTTCACACACCCTGTACAGCTGTGCTCACAGCACTGAGTGAAGCACACGCAGCTTGTTGCACCAGAACACCTGGGCTCCCGTTTGTGACTTCAGCAGCCACGTCATAGACAGATGCACCCACCTGCACACACCCTCCGGCCCAGGGCGGGAATTTCTCAGCTGGATGTATTTTGAAAGGCTGAAGCTGAGTGATAGGACAAGATGATGGCTTTAAACTAAGAGGGGAAATTTCGCTTGGATGCTGCAAGAACTTTTTTACTCAGAGGGCAGTGAGGCCCTGGCACAGCTGCCCAGGAGAGCGGTGGGTGCCCCATCTCTGCAGGCACTCCAGGCCAGGATGGATGGGATCCTGGGCAGCCTGATCTGATGGGTGGCAACAAGCCCATGCCCAGGGGTTACAGCAAGATGATCTTTAAGGTCTCCTCC
>VXAB01010931.1:402562-422536 GCA_013399175.1 Odontophorus gujanensis | reverse complement strand
AGTAAATAAATAATAATAAAGAACACTGAACTTAAATTAGTCACACAAAATTCTTCTCCTAAATGGAAATGATGAGGAATTGGAAAAGTGAAGGAGCCTGGGGAGCATGTGAACTTAAACAAGAAAACAAAAACAGAAACAAAATCAACAAAAGATTAAAACTGTAAATGGCATGTCCTACTACGTTTATGCAAAGAATAACTGAAGATTTAAAACAGCATTTTTAAAAGCTTGGACATAGAAAAAGTGTAAATGAAAAAACTCTTGTCTTCGGATTTGTGGAAAAGAGTAACACTTGGATCCATGCTCAACAAAATATTAAAGAGTTTTTGGTACATTATGCACAGGAGATACTAGAACTAGCTCAAATAATCTCTGTATGATATACCACAATTAAAACAAATAGAGATAAATCATATCATCTATATTCAAGTAAGAGATACTCATGTGAAGCACTCCAAAGAAAATATATACACCAAATGATAAAACAGAGCTTAAAAATCCTTTTAATTCACTAAAATAAGCAGCACTGAATTTTCATGCTACATAACTATTCTGTCCAGTTCCTTTAACTATTAAGATTGTTCTTTCTTGCTCTTACTGCAGACCAAAGACAATAAGAGAAGGTGGTTTCCATTCAATGTGAAAATTAATATAAATAGTAATAAATAATACTCTCAAGAACCTGCTTTAGCAGGGGGTTGGACAACATGATCTCCCTTCCCAAATTCTACGATTCTGTGATAATGTATTAAAACAAATACAAATCAAAACTAATAAAATATTTGTAAAAATAGAATATAGAGAGAATCAAACTAATTGCAACCCCTAGTTTTAGAAGACATTCATATCTTCCTACAAGTGTAATATCAAAAAGTCTTCCCAGATGTAGAGGTTATGGATATAAAAACAATGAAGTAATTGGACACGTGGTAGAAATTAAAATGCAAAGATTGGAAAGAGAATTGGTAAATAAAAACAAAATTGAAGAAAAGCAATATAAAGCAAGACCACACAACATACTGTAATCATAAAGAAAATGCACATTTATATAAGTAAGAGCTAATTAGCTGAAAAAGCACAGGGAACTGAAAAAGGTGATACATTTCCCTATTCTCTCTCAGCATCTCCATTACTCTCATAAAAAAACAAACACACACCTTTCTTCAGCTATTAATTTTTCCTACTCAACAGATTTTGACAAAGTTTTTGCTTTCTTTTTAAAGTGAAGTTCTAATGCTGAAGGAGAGAAGAGTAAATGTTTCAGAAATTGGAGGTGCAATCTACATACCTCTAGATCTGACATGATTTGGGCTCCTGCTTGAAAACAGGAATCATTTGAAGTAAGATAACAGTTTCAGAACTTAAATTCTTTCAAATCACGGTTATTTAAGGGACTGCAGCAGCTTACGACATTACTCTGGAATTTTCTTTAACATAAATACTACTTTCTGGAACTGGGTATTCCATGTAGTACTCACATATAAATTCCAGAAAGCAGCATTTACCCATTGCTCGCTTGGCAAAATATACTGGAAAGTTTTAAGAATTCTTCAAATGGTGTAATGTATGGAAACAAGGATTCATCTATAATATATATATTTATTTGTTATGAAGAACAAAGTAATCAGCACTCAGTTTTTATATAGATATGTAAGTTTGGCTTTCCAGTGTTAAGCTTTAGTTTGTTAAATGAAAACTGGAAGAAGGCAGTCATAGCCTACCACTGTGATATGGTGTCTGTGGCAAATATTACTGAGACTGGTTTGTCAAGAGATTTCTAAGAATTCAGCTTTACGTACTGCATTCAGCTATCTGCAGATAAATTTAAAATTTGATAAATATAATTTTCCAACTAATATGCAGGCAGATCTAAAGCTGGTAGATTAAAAGAAGGAAAAAAAAATCCATTATAGTTTTAGAAGGTTATTGACTGTAAGTACCTGATGGGATGGGTGGGGGTTGGGGAGGAAGTAGGGTATTAGTCTTGCTGTGGATAGTGCTAGATAAAAGAGGAGATGTGGCAGTATCTTTCATACCATACAGTTTGGACTCTTTGGAAAGGGTTCTTGGCAAAGAGGATCCTCGAGAAGTATTTGGCGATTCAGTCTTTAAAGTCTTCGAGTTGTAGTGTAACTGAAAGTAAAAAAAGATCAATTTGCTTCATACAGCTGGCTCAATTTCTCTATGGAAGTTTTGTGTCACTCTTTCCATTCTAATTTTTTGTGCACTACTTACAAAAATATTGTTGTAAGAAATGTTACATTCCAGTTAATGTTCTACACATACAACCAATGCACAGAAAGATCTGAAATCTTTGTCCACACAGCTTTTTCTTTCTGTATTACTGCGTGGTGAAAACACTACTACACATCAGCATTTATAAAACTGCATTAAAAAAAACACAGACCATTCAGACCTAATATGTGTGAATAATACACTGCCAATGAAAGCACACAGTATAATATGAGCTGTAGATGATATATGTATTAATTACTAATTTCAGACTAAAAGCTGTAGGCAGGGTTGAAGTGTAACTTATTTCTGAAGATAGCCTGGAATAAAAAGGATTGGATGAACATACAAAGCATTTTCACATTGAAGGCTAGAAAAAAGGCTAGTTCAACTGAAGAGCATTTGATTTATTTATACTAAAAGGGCATGCAATATAAATTCCCTGTCAGAGAAAAAAAATATCAGGATAAATGTCTTCAGTAGTTTTCAGTATAGTACTACAGGAATTGTTATTCCTATACCAGCAATATCTACAGAAGTGAAAAAATTTCCACGAGGTGCTAAATATATATAAACTCACTTACACCACAAAAACAGATGTGCTTTGAAATCATATTTGAGCAGAGAAAAAGACTCCATGTTTGCATGCTCAATTATGGATTGCTTTTACCTTTACATCCACGCCAGGAATATAAAAAACTGTTGTTTCCACTTCACTAGATTTTGTTTGTAGAGATGATGGCACTTTCTTGCCAGCAAGTAAGTGACTAGTAGATGCATAATTTGTTTGGAATTTCTTCTTTTTTGAAGGAGACTCTCGATCCAAACTTCTGGAACTCCGATCATAACTCCTAAAATAAATATACTGCATGTTATTAAACACACCTAATATATTTATTACAAAGAGTGTATTTTCTGATATAAAAAAAACCAAAAATTTTATAGATATAAATCTTTAGGNCAATTTGCTTCATACAGCTGGTTCAATTTCTCTATGGAAGTTTTGTGTCACTCTTTCCATTCTAATTTTTTGTGCACTACTTACAAAAATATTGTTGTAAGAAATGTTACATTCCAGTTAATGTTCTACACATACAACCAATGCACAGAAAGATCTGAAATCTTTGTCCACACAGCTTTTTCTTTCTGTATTACTGCGTGGTGAAAACACTACTACACATCAGCATTTATAAAACTGCATTAAAAAAAACACAGAGCATTCAGACCTAATATGTGTGAATAATACACTGCCAATGAAAGCACACAGTATAATATGAGCTGTAGATGATATATGTATTAATTACTAATTTCAGACTAAAAGCTGTAGGCAGGGTTGAAGTGTAACTTATTTCTGAAGATAGCCTGGAATAAAAAGGATTGGATGAACATACAAAGCATTTTCACATTGAAGGCTAGAAAAAAGGCTAGTTCAACTGAAGAGCATTTGATTTATTTATACTAAAAGGGCATGCAATATAAATTCCCTGTCAGAGAAAAAAAATATCAGGATAAATGTCTTCAGTAGTTTTCAGTATAGTACTACAGGAATTGTTATTCCTATACCAGCAATATCTACAGAAGTGAAAAAATTTCCACGAGGTGCTAAATATATATAAACTCACTTACACCACAAAAACAGATGTGCTTTGAAATCATATTTGAGCAGAGAAAAAGACTCCATGTTTGCATGCTCAATTATGGATTGCTTTTACCTTTACAGCCACGCCAGGAATATAAAAAACTGTTGTTTCCACTTCACTAGATTTTGTTTGTAGAGATGATGGCACTTTCTTGCCAGCAAGTAAGTGACTAGTAGATGCATAATTTGTTTGGAATTTCTTCTTTTTTGAAGGAGACTCTCGATCCAAACTTCTGGAACTCCGATCATAACTCCTAAAATAAATATACTGCATGTTATTAAACACACCTAATATATTTATTACAAAGAGTGTATTTTCTGATATAAAAAAAACCAAAAATTTTATAGATATAAATCTTTAGGTATTTAATATATAATAAATTATCAATAATTTAATATATATTAAATACCTAAAGATTTCAAAAACAAACGTGCAGCATCAGTTATATAAGGAAGCATATCAACATCTTCCTTCTTTATTTTCTGTGTCCTCTACTATTCTGTCTGCCCACTCTGGTTTTACCATTTTTATTACATAATTATTTCAAGCAGTATAATAAGAAAAATTGTTAAAATTGAGAAAACTTTCAAATACATTAAAGACATCCAACACTCTTCACTCTTACAGTCCAGTTCATGTACTTTATCCAGCATTATCTAATAACAATTCCTTGATGCAGAGAGAACACTTATCAATGTTATATTTCTGCTGTAAAGCCTGTCCTTATATAAATTCATACAAAATTCTTTTTCCTTGTGTATTGCAGGAAAAAAAAATAATATGGGAGGAGAAAATTCAACCTGCTTTCTAATTGCAAATCTCTGATGCACACCTCTCAGTAAGAAAAATAATTTCTCAGTAGCCTCTATTTCTCAAAGTTGAAACAAGTACATTTAATTTATTTATACCATGTTTTTAAGTTATTTATGCTGAAAAGTAATGAATTTCTGAAAGTTCATGATACTGTTAATATCCTACCAAAGTTAGAATCCTATCTAAGAAATGCAATGCTGCCTCTAGATACTCAGCCATATCCAAATGAAAATTAACAGGAAAATTTAAAACATGAATATGAGATCACAACTCATTAAGATCAGAAGCAAAACACCCACATCACCTTAGACGGTATAACAAAAAACCAAAAAGTCTATTTAAATAAGCAGAGCAACATGAGAATATTAACATGCTTTTACACTAAGGAAATAATGTCAGCTTTCAGAATAATAATGGACTACTTGAGTACTTCCTTATTACTCAAATCATTGTGTTGATTTATTAAGTTGTACAGTTACTTCTTTGGAGGCTGAAATAAGAAAAGAATCTATGCACTTTGAAATCCTTAGATTTTGTTTACAGAAGATAAAGCATGATTTAAAAAAACAAAATAATACACAGAAGAGAAGCATATACTGATTCTGTCCTTCATGAAGCAATTGCATAACATGTCTCTTACCTTCGTAAACTAATGTCATCATGTTCTTGCTGAAGTGTTGTGGGGTGCAGTACACATTTTCCACAATCAATTTCAACTCTGATATCAAGTTCAAAGTCAATATTTCTCTCTGTGGTTGTACCAGTCATACTTCTGTTTGTAGGTGTTGTTGGCCAGCGCTCAGTGAAGAGTTGGTGGACGGCAGCAAAACCTGTTGCTTTCTTGCGAGATGTACTCCTGCACCAGCACAATAATGGATTAGATAGTTGCACAGCATTCACTTGAACAAATGGTAGGAGACATTCTTAGACGTTAATAAATCCACTTTGTGGAGGCATTATCCTGGGTAAGACAAAGTTATGCCAAATTTTAACGTCTGTTAATCTGTTCCCACTAAAACCTATGCTGTGCCTCAAAATCTCACTTCAAGTTTTATTCTGTTCCCAGTCCTGAAATTTCTAACAGCTATGTCTTTATGAAGAGCAGCCACTTTTTCTAATTAGAATTCCTCCTTCCCTCACAATGACCTTTCAAGAATACAATTCCTGGCTCCATCGCATAAACACTTAATGAGAAATTCAATCTTCCATCAATAACAATTTTCACAGAACGTCCCAAGTTGGAAGGGGCCCACAAGGATCCAGTCCAACTCCAGGCTCCATGCAGGACCATCCAAATTCAAATCCAATATCCTCACATTGTATTTTTCCGAAAGATTTTTTGTAGATTTAAAGTCAAGATTTCAAGAGCATTCTCTTTATTTCTGTGTTCTTCCTGGGACTATTACTTACGGTGGTTTCCTATAAAAATACGTTCTCTCTCGTTCATGATCATCCTCCTTCTCAGAATCTTCACTGCTTGATGATAAGCTGTCGTCCCGACGTCCTTCTTCAGGCTGGAAGGGAATGCCAGGTGAGAAGACTGCTGGAGTTTTAGGTGAACCAAATACTGAGCATGAGCCTTCACTAGTAGATGAGTAATGGGAGGGACCATCAATAATTACAGACAAAAGGTCCATTTCTGTCTCCTCTGGAAACTGATTGTAAAAAGAAAAAAATACACATTAAATTGATAGAGATATTTCAATCAAGAATGTATTAGATAGCTCTGGAAAAAAAAAGACCAAGAGTGTTATGAGAAACTTGCAGTCCCAAGCTCTTCATAATACAGCCATATGAGGTACAGAAATCACAAGATGGATTATGAAAAAGAAAGAAACAAAAGCTTGATATGGAGACATTTGCCATTACCTACTGATTGAGCTTAATCTGTTAGCTAAAGATGTGTCATGCTCTGATCAATTCATTCAATCAGAAGGAATGGAAACATTTTATATAAATTGTCAAACATTTTGAAAGAAAAGAGCAGAAACAAAAATCATCATGAACCTTGTAAAGGGGTGAAGTAGTCAGAAGCACTAGTGATGTGCACATGCAGAATGCTAATACAGAATGTACAGTCTTGTTTTGCAATTCTAGGCTGAGATCTTGGATAATGTGTTGGACAAGGGATTAAAAATGAAACAAAGTCCAGGCTGCATTTTCAAAAAGGGCCACTGATGTCTCCCATAAAGCACAGCACAAGCAGTTTGCACACTCTATCTTCTTTAATACGCATGTAAAAAATATCTAGAAATTTAACAGCATCACTAGCTACACAGTGTTACTATAGAGCTACAGAGTTGTCTGCAAACTAAAATGAGATCTGTGCAGAAATTAAGAACTGGCTTTGTAAGAACATGGGGGTGGAGTGGGAGCAATGTTCAAAATTTGACAGTTTGAAGTATTTGATAAAATTTTGCTACATCAGCAAAACTTAACCTAAGTAGGCTTATGTATATATATATACACACATGTATGCACATGTACATGTATGTACACATTTTGTATTTTACACAGCCTACTGCTTTTATGTAACAACAACAGAAAAAGGCAAGATCATGAAAATATTCAAGTGTACAAAGCACATTTTTATGTTTCATTTCCCCTTCCCCCTCAGAATTAAGGATTTATTCCTGGAAGGGTAAGGTGAGTTGGATGCTAGAAAGGGTATGTCTAGAGTTGTTTGCATTTTTGGGGAGTGCTTGTATTTATTTAAAATAAATTTCAAAAAAAACCCACAACACCAAAACAAACCAACAAAACCTTTGCCATTATCCCTAAACACGTTATTTTTAAGCATGTAAAAGAAATCATACGTGTACAAAGTTTTGAAAGATATCCTATTCATTATTATTTGAAAATGTCTTTCTCTGCATGAAATACAGGAATTTCAACAAAAAGTGTGAGCAGACATTCTCCTACTCAGCAATTACTTCGTACTGGTGTTGATACCTACAATCTTGGAACACAGATGAGGACAACAGCACAGACTAAAATCCTCTTCTAAAGCACATTCATAAGTTTAAAGTTTGGTTACTTTACATCAGCCTTAATCAGTCTTTACAAGAATATGAGCAAAATTCCAGTAAATCAGTTTTAAAAGGCTACTAAGTTTTAGGGCTATGTAAGGACATACCTGGGGAGTTCGTGAACAGCTTATTATATTCTTCTGTTTACTTTAAATGTTCCAGTGTAAATAATTTTAGATTTTTATATACATTCTGTTTAGCTGCATGCTAAAGAGATGAAATAGTGAAAAGCAGGTCCCTGCTAGAAAAATTAGTTCTCTGGCAAAGACTGTTTCTTCTCAGAAATACCTGAAAATACCCTTCCCCAGGACAGCTGGATTGTTGTGCAATCCCCAAAACCGTTTTATTCAACTTAATTAGAAATGAAAAAGAAAAATTAAAATTAAAACAATTACAGTAATCTCAGCCATGAAAAAAAAAACAACAAAACAACGTAACAGGAACATTTTTAAAGTGAAAAAAAAAAAAGGAAACAACCACTTTCAAACACACAAAATGGTAGATCCATTGCTACAGCAAACTTACTAACATCAATTTCTAAAAGGCTAAAGGTGTTCACAGACAAGATGATTTTCGTGATTTTTGAATTGTATTACTATTAAGCCAGTTAAAAAACAAAAACAAAAAACAAAAAACAAATTAAAAAAAAAACAAAAAAACAAAAATAATTCCAATATTATTCTCAAGTAACTTCTATATTAGGAACTCAAAGCACATCTATCTTATGTCAGAACATACCTGTGTTCCAAACATGAATAATTTGAGGCACACAAACAAAACATATCAGCAACTCAGGTTTGCCTAGGCATGCCCATTTCATGAACTTGTGACCAAATGACATGGGATATAAGATGCTAAAGATATGAAGTAATACTTACAGAATCCTGTATGTTGAAAGTTACTCTTGGCCCAGGAGATGCAGCATCTACCCGGATATCTGGGAGATCTTCACTGTCTCCTAGTCGAGAACTACAAACAAAAACAAAATGCAACATCTTATTTAGTTTTACTACAGGATTTTATGTTCATCCAAACATTTAACTACCAAATAGAATGCAATACAACAGTACAGACAGTACTTAAGATTTTGATACGGATGCAAGCATTAGATCACAACTGGCGCACTTAGAGTACATGAAGAGGAAAATTAAGGGGAGAAAAGAAGGAAGTTGCACATAACTCATCCAGTAGTCTACTACTAAACAATCCTTGCTTTATTTATTTAACTCCTTCAATCTCAAGCCAACATGCAGCCCTTTTCAGAATCAGATGATTAAGAGACAAGTAGAAATCGAAACGATTTACACTGTGCCTACTATCCTTATGTGCAAGTTTCTTACATGTCTTAAAAGCGGGATTCTATAAAAACCCTGAAATTTTTCTGTGTATGTAAGAAAAAATTTTCTCACTTGACACAGTATTAGGACTGCTAAAAAAAGAAGTTTGATAAAAGACAAAGAATTACTTTTTTGGAATAGATATGTCCATCTTCCAAAATGAACACAGAGAGTGTGTGAAGCAAAAGTGAGCCAATGAATTCATCCACGTGGAAAAAACAGTACCCCACTGACATTCATCAATGCTTGCTGAGTGCTTATAAAGAGCAACCAGTAGAAGTGAGCACAATGAGGTAGTGAGTGGTGCATTTCAGAAGTGGCAACTGGTAAAAATGCACAGCTAATAATGGTGACTGTAATTTAAAAAAAAAAAAATGTGTTTTGTAGCTGAGATTTTGCTCAGCTCACATTGTTACTCTGCTCTTTGTACCAGTTGTAATTTCCATGGAAATAATTAGGAGGTATCACTTTTGGAGGAACCTTTGCATGATGCAGCCCTAGACCATTCCTTTTCACTCAGTGAGGCCCAAGCAAGCCAAAAGGTTGGACATCCATGGTTTGTGGAGACCAGGCAGGGGATATAAGCACAGTGAAGAGGTGCATGGACTATTTCAGGAGTGGCAATGTGAAAGACAAGCCAAGTTCTGGAAAACCATGCACATTTGTCATACCACTAAATGAAGAGTGTCTCAGTAAGCTCACCTGCACAAACTGGTGGATTATGACCAAAGAACTGTGTATGGAACTAAGTATTGGCTTGAATGCACTGGAAATGACAGTGGCAACATTGGAATATCGTGGAGTTTGCATTTACGTGGTTCCCACGAATGCTCACACAGGAACAGAAAGAACACTATATATAAGTCTGTCAGGACCTATTAAATGAATACAAGGCTGAAGGTGACAGTTTCCTTAATCACATCATTACAGATGACAAGACGTGGTGTCACCACTATGAGCCAGAGTTAAAACAGCAGTCCAGGGAGTAGCAACACATGAATTCCTAATAGAAAAAGTTCAGATGCAGCCCTCAGCAGGTAAAGTGATGTGCACTGCCTTTTGGGACAGGAAAGGGATGATTCTTCTGGATTTCCTGGAATCTGGACAAACCATCAACTCTCACTGGCACTGAACTTAAAGTAGACAACAACCTTTCTCTTGAAACATGTGAGCACCAAACCCCTACCAGTTTGAAGACCATGGAGCACATCATCAATCTTGGCTGGACTGTCCTACTGCATTCACCCTACAGTCCAGATTTACACCTTCTGACTTCCATCTGTTTGGGACAATGAAGATGGACTGCATGGGCAACATCTGATGCCATCACAGCAGCTGTTAAACAGTGGGGCTTTTTTTTTTTTTTAATGAGTGCAGCATGCAGGCTCTAATGCATAGCTAATGGCAGTGACTATGTTGAAAAGAAGCGCATTGTAACTTAGAATTTGCTCAATTAAATAGTGTTATAGTGCTTTTTGTAGTTGTTTTCACAGAAATAAATAGGAGACATTACTTAAACGCCTAAGTAGAAACAGTCTAACAGCCCAAGTCCAATGTTTCCTTCCTCACATGTGCTGATGCTACCATCACTATTTACCTTGTTCTGTCCATTCTCTTGAGAGGTGGTCTTCCTGATGCTGAAATACTCTTTGATCGGCTGTAGCTAGGTTTGTAGCTGAGACCCCATTTGTCTTTCAAGGAAGCGGCCTAAACCAAAAAGAATATTTAAGTACAACACTGAGGCTAGTGGAAAAAAAAACAGGAAAGTTCAAGTCTTGCTTCATACAGGTATGCCAGTAATAAAAAAGATATTTATGTTCTACAGTAATGAAAATGCATCTCTTTATCAGCATTTGCCAGCACCTTCATCTTGACCTCTGGACAAACTTTCACACTCGCTGGAATTTGTAAATGTCCTGTTGCCAAAAGCTAATAATCCAATCACTCTGACACATATCCTTCCTACATTCCAGTATTACAACAGAGGAAAATGAGCTAAAATATAGAGCTGCAAACAAATTACTATTTGACTTCTTCGTGAATGAAGCATCACACTTGAAGCTCATGAACTAGTGCACAGTGAAAATAATGTTTTGCCAGCTTTGTTACCAGGTTCTGGGATAACAGCCATATGTTTGTGATTTAGCTGCTAGACTGATGGGGCTTTTTTTGTGTGTATGTCTAGTTTCTTCTATTGTCTCTCCTTAGTAGCTCATTTTTATTTCTACTTCAGTTAATTCTGGAAACACGTCATTTATTTATATAGAGAACAGACAGAAAATACATGTGCCAAATGGAATGCAACATATATCTATTGCTTCCCAAGCAACTAACACGCCAGCACTTTCATTCATCAGTCCTATTAAGAATTACTTTAAAATCTTCTGCAAGGAGTGAACTACATCTTCAAACACACATTTTCTGACATGTATTTCTGATCTCGTGAATGTGCAAATAAACACATCCACGTTACATCATCTGTGAAATTTCCATTTTTCTAACACTGTTATTATAGCTAAAGGGGTACCTAAATTAGTGGATAGTCTTAATCTTTCTTATACTGTATCTTCCTTTTCTTAAAAAAAATAAAGCATTTTCATTGCTTTAATTAACAACCAGAATAGAAATACACGATGCAAGAGCAACCATGATTTAAAGTAACTTCATCCTGCTCACCCTCATACTGGATCGACGTAGCTTTTTTCGAACATCTCGGCGGATGTCATTCACAGCCACCGACTCCAGTTGCTGATAGCGCTGAATTTCTTGATTTATAGTTCCTTCACTTGCACCTAATTTTCTGGAGAGAAATTACAGTTGAGTTATCTTACAAACAGATAGCGCCATTTCCACCGTCTCAAGATCTGTGTTGCAGCGATGTTCTGCTTTTACTGAAAAAATGGGATATTCTCCAGGAGTTCGATCTGTTTTGTCCTTGAAGAGGACTCTCTGACTTTAAGGTTTTAGTCTTCAAATCAATTAGCAAAGCGGACAGAGAATGTAGAACAAATTAGCATGGAAGAAGACACCAAACAACAGTACTAACACAAGGCTAACTAACGTGGAGAATAAGTGTGGCTATGCAGCTCCTATTTCAACATAGTAACACTAGGCTTAAGAACTTCCTGTACACTTTCAATCACATGACAGTTGATAATTAAGAACAAACACAATGGGAAACTTTGAGAACCCTCCATAGGATGAAGAAAAATCCTTTTGTTTTAACAGTCCAGAGTTCCGTCAAAATCAATGACAGTCTTCCACAAAAGATTATCTTTTCCAGAAAAACACATCACTAAATAACTTGGACAACTCTGTAAAGTACATGCTATTTTAAAAGAATCACAGCTTACTCTACTTCTTATTCAGTGACCCAAAGCGTATTTTGATTCTTGAACTTCCAATAAATAAATATTTAATCTAAAATCCAAAGTTCAGATACAATTGGCCTACTAATGCTGACAGCAATTTTATTCCAAGTACAAGTGAAGTGTCTCCATCCTACTATTTAAAACCTAATTACCAAGCTCTATATTCCTCTCCATGACTGGGCCACAAATACATCTTAGTCTGCCTTAGGTGAGAAAAAAACAAAAGCCCAACAAACCATCGAACTGTACCTGTGAAAAATAATTAAATTTAAAGAAGAAATTTCTGAAATTTTAAACAATTCTTTTAATGTTCTATTAAGTACGTGAGATTTAATTTTAAAATATCACAAGATGCAAAAAGAGTTAATTTATTCTTCCAGTGAACAAGACTAAGTTTATAACAGATACAAAATAATAAACTTGGTTAAAGTCACCACAATAATAAATTAAGAGGGAATTATAATTTTCTATCAGCAAGAAATTGACAATGATTGCCATTGTAATGGAGAACCAAAGATAATGTAGATTAATTTGACACTTGGGAAGGAATGTGAGAAATTTGATAAGATACTTGCACGTATCATTTTTTTTTGTAGGGAATCAGAAAGGACCTTTTTTTCTCCCTCTTTTTTTAAATAATAATAATAATAATAAAAATCACAACGCTGCAAAGTTCATGATAAGGAAAGAAACAAGTCAGCTGTAACTCCTTAATCCCAAACTTTGTGCGAGTTAAAGGAAAATCCAACTTACTTTAAGTCATCAATAACTTTAGCTTGCTCATTGAGTTCTCTGATATCAACTAAACGTTTCACAAATTTTCTTCCTCGCTGTTCTCCAGTCTGAATACTGGAAGCTCCCTGCCGCCGGTGA
Source organism: Odontophorus gujanensis (assembly GCA_013399175.1). Taxonomy (NCBI): domain Eukaryota; kingdom Metazoa; phylum Chordata; class Aves; order Galliformes; family Odontophoridae; genus Odontophorus; species Odontophorus gujanensis. The sequence continues at coordinate 409,238 of VXAB01010931.1, read as the reverse complement.
TCAACAATCTCCTATTTAAAATGAAGATGTATCAATGCCCTCATCAAAAACTGGACATAAGTAAAATTTAACAAAAACAGTGAATTTCACACCTAAAAATTTGGACTAGAGCATGCAAAAGAATCACTTTCAACTCGAAAGGCAGCTGATTGGAATTCTTCCAGTGATCCAAACCCCATCATTCAGTTAGACACAATTTAGCTACTACATACATGTCCCCATGAGCAGGATCTGCCTGCTTTCATATGTGATCTGCTAGACTGAAGAGAATCACACTTCGCTGACCCCAACAGATATTCTACAGGAACAGAGTATCGTTGGTTTGGGGGACTCAAACCCAGCAGGTGATTTACAATCCGCTGCCCAAAAGTTAGCTTGCGTGCATCTCCATAAAATGAACCTCCACCTGATTTCTAAACAACAAACAGGAACATTAGTTTTCTGAGATGAAATCTTCACCACTGGCAGGCAAGAGACATTTAAGGCAGCCATTAAAGAACACCTATTAAAACAGTTTTACGCAAAACCAAGAAACAAGATTAGTAGCATTTTAGGTAGATGTAGCAAACAAATGAAAAAAACTTTTTATATGTTAGTAACTTACTCTACACATCTATAAGGAAATCTAAGAAAACAGCTACAGCTACAGCTTTTCCAGTTCAGGCACCTTAAGTTAGTTATCATACCTCTATGTTTCCAAATCCAAATTCTAAATAACACCAGTAGAAATACAATCTGTGACTACTTGAGTTTGAAATACAGCATTAGAAAATGAACACAATTGCTTTGGTTAGTTTGAACTGTGAATCATGTAAGCTATGAGACTAGCAAGTTGAATTCAAAAAACTCAAGACTAAGACCTTTCCTTTTGACTGAAAATTTTGTCAAGCTCATTGCAATCAATAATACATATTTAGGTTGATTCACTTACTGCATGTATAGTAGGAGACATAGTGTCAACTTCATCCTCATCTGACAAGTCAGCTATGTTTACGGAGTTGAGGTCAGCAATATCATCAATATCTTCTTCTCCTGTCAGTGTTGTAAGGGTGTTGCCTAAAGCATTCAATCTTTTCCCAATGTTTGGATCCATATGAACATCGATACCGCACATCTTCCATAACACATTCAGTGTCCAGGTTCCAGCACTACTACTTTCTGAATTTATTAAAAGAAAGAAAAAAAAAAAGGCATGTTTAGCCAGTTATATAGGACAGCATTTACCAGTTATGAAGAAACGACTTCACTGCCCACTTGGGAACAACTTTGAGGAAAATCTATTCCACAGCTTGCTGCTACAACTTCATAGCTGTTAAGTTAATATTTCTTCAAAAAATGATCTACACAGACAAATCTAATGAAAATACATAACCTTCAGCAAAAATAATGATGAAAACTGGATTTCTAACAGCAGGAAGTCAAAAGGATGCTCAACTGCATGAAAACAATACTGACTTCTTTTTAATCCTCCCCCCCCTTCTCTTTTTTTTTTCTTTTAACTGTTTCAAGTCCTTCAACAGTGAGGTTAGAAGATGATATATATATAGCTTGTTGGCTAAATACCATGTCTTTCCAGGATTTTTTTAATGAGTACCACCTTATATCATCAAAATCCAGATCTTGCGAAAAGCAGAATTACAGAAGGAAAAATAACTCATTCTAAGTGAATTCACCCTGTTTTTCTCCACTCAGAATTCCACCCAAGATAAATTTTTATTAACTGTAGGTATGTGTTTTATTCCTAAATCTCTTCAACATAGAAAAGCATGTGAGGGATTGTCGTGAGCAAAACTAGGGGTATAAGGGACACTGCAGATGCAACATTTGGGCAGATATGAGAACCACCAAGTAGCAGGTAGCATGACTAAGACAGACAGTGTCACTTATTTTTGAAGCATGTCAGAACTGAGCAGGAGTGGCTGGGAGGAGAAAGCTTAGGAATAAGGAGATGCCTCAGAAAGCACTAAGACAGCACTGCTGTTACAAAGAACTATTCTCCAATCGAGGAAAAAACTTACACACACAAAAAAACCCACACCAATTAAATTACAACATGGTTATCAAAGGATTTAATTTTCTTGTTTTATGAATCCTTTATTTATGCATGAATTTAATTATCAAAAAAGTATACTACCTGCTGCAGCTTGTCCTGTTGTCCTAGAACATACTTCATACGTACCATCTGGCACAACACCTACATATAAAGCACATACATACATACATAGGTTAGGCGGATAGAGTTTGAAAGTTGCTTTAGACCGGACTTCCCAAATTCCCCCTAAAGTCTCTGGTGCTCCATAATCAAAGTTGAAGCATAGTGGCCTACATTTTTAGTTTTAATTCCCACTGAATTACTTCATTCATAGTAGGTAAAGTGACTTTACACAGTAACATCCAAGTTTATATCAAATTGAAATTTCACATGAATTCTAGAACCTTCAGTCTGATGTAAATGAAAATTATCTATATTAAAGCACTAAAAACTTACTGGGACCTTATGACAACATATAAAAGCAATACATGTAATTCTTCCAACATTTCTCAGACAAAACTTAAAATTAATGCTCACAGTAAGACACAGTCCCTTAATAAGGGAATGCAACAACTTTTAACAGTAATACAACCTTATAGAGCCACATTATTTTGCTTTCAAAGGCCAAAGGTTTTTCTTTTTCTTTGTGGGGAAAGCTCAGGATTTTAAAAGGCACAACAAAGGGTAAAAGGAGATTTATATCTCCAATTCTATTGTGCGGTATGAAATCAAAGCCACTTACATGCATTCATTACTAGATCTCCTCTTATTTCTGGTTTCCAGTCATCCCAACTTGTCTCAAAGCCATCAGCAAAGCGGATACAGAAGTTTTTAAAATGACCTTTGCTAACTAAAGACTCTGAGGAGCAGGCAGTGATTAATGTGCTCTCGATGGTCAGGACTAAAGCAGAGCCAGTGTCAAGATCAGCACTGTGGTTAGACTGGAAAAGAATATCAGAGAGTTTACTCAAGATGGCAAAGTTGAATATTGACTACACACTTTATGTTTATCTTTCCCTATCAGAAAGCTGATCCCCTTCTCATAGCTTCTTGTATTTTCCTTTCTCTGCACAAAGTTTCAAAAATATCACATCTGTCCATATAATGCCTTGAACTGCTGTTTTTTATACCTATCTTGCAACCACAGTTGGGTTAAGTAGAGCTCTTCTGGAAAACGAAAGAAAATCCACATTTGATCATGGACTAGATACTAAAGTGCTATCAACCATTTAACCCTTTAAACATAGAACAGAAATTCAGGGCTTTATTCTGTAAAAAATAAAAGGTTTTTAGTTGATCAAATGATGATGAAAAGCAAATTTAAGACTTGCAATACTTTTTGATGATTATTTTGTTATGTACAATGATGCAGAGTATTGAATACACAGGTTCTCTGATTAATTTCCAGCCCTTTGTATATGATAGTCTATCATTTTGCTCATTGGTAAAAAAATTAACAAAATAAAAAAGCCCATACCCTCCCTTTTCTAAAGCTATATGTCTTTTCATTCAATGTATTTATTGCAAATATACTGTTTTATATACAGTTTTATTAACTAGATTTTGTTGAAGATTTACTGTCATTTTTTATCATGAAAGCATAAAACGCCATCTGCTTTGTCTGTGGCTGCCAGAAACAAGATCATTATGTCATTATAAGTTCTTGGTTATTGCCTCATTACTCCTGCACATTTCAGTGTATTATGACTACATCACTAAAATGATTCATTTCTGTTCTGAAATTATTTCCCTTTAAGAATACTCCCTATTTGACACTGTAACAGTCTCTGAATCCAAGGTTTTCTCTTGAAGCTATCTAGCATTATCTAGTCTTAAAATGCTCCACTGCTATGTGTTTTGTTTTTTTAAATTGCTGCCAACTGGCAATGTAATGTTTTCCATTTTGTAGTTAGGAGGTGTTGATCATACTCTTAAATATGAAGAGTCAGACACAACTGCAGTTATTTCTAAGATAAGAAGAACAAAAGGAATACAGATCTACAAAGAATTGTTCCTTCACTGAGAACAAAGCTTCACACTTCCAAGAAAGCAAGGACCACCAATTTAGCTACCTCCCTACTGATCTGAAGAAAGAATCAGTGTTCAGATTGACATATCGAAACCAAGGGACCGTCCTGCACTATGCCGTACTGGTCGCCAAAAACTCAGAAACCTGCAGAGCCTGTGAAAGGACTGCTGTGTTGCCACAAAACATGACACTACAGACACTCCACCGAGCCATTTTTTGTTAAACTTAAGACTGGAAGGGACTCCAGAAACATTATACAATGCACATTCCCTCACAGAATGAGTTGCATTAACACACTGCACAACGCACTGTGTAGGCATTACTTTAATGCATAAACTAATTAACAACACATGAAAAAATACACTGTAGTGTATAACATAATAGAATTCCCCTGCCCTACAATGATACACTTCATGTCAATGACTACAGTTACATCTCTTTCTATAATCCAGTCTGAATTCTTAAATGACAGTAACTGTTTGAAAAACACAAAGTAGTTATTCATACTGTCATTCCTTGTGTTGATTAAACAACAAATAGTTATAATTTGAGCAATTCGAAAAGGTTTTCTGTTTATTACCATACGAAAAGAAAAGATTAATTGAAATTTTTGATGTAAGTTTTCAAGGAAATATGAGCCACGTGAACATTTCCATGGAGTTTCCAAAGTGCATGCAGGTATGCGGTGTAAATGAGAATTCAGTACATTCCCCCAAACAGGGGAACCATGCATGCATACCTTAGTCTGGTCATAAAGTAGAACACCATTTTCATAGTGAGCAGTGTCACTACTGCAATAATTAACATCCTACAACTTTTCACTGGTGTAACAAAAAATCACATTCATGTACATAAAAGCCATATAACACGTAAAAATGGGTATTCCAACAGATTTAACAGTCACATTGCTTCAGATACTTCAATTACCTGAGGTGTGTTTGTGATGGGCAGGCAAATTCCTAAGTCGTTTACAGTCAGCTGAAGAAATAGGGTCCCAAACGCCTGTGCAGAGGTTTGCTGGATTCCAGGCAGCATGTCTACTACTTCTTTCGTGGCCATATGAATATCTTTATGCAAAGCCATTCTCTGCTCATTCCAGTTGTCATATGCAGCCTTGTAATTTAGCCAAAATAGCACAGCTTTAGGAAGAAACCAGAACGCTTAGTGGAAATGAACTCATACAAAAACAAACAAACAAAAAAACCCACACTCACTAAAAATGTTCTTTTTCCTGCACAATTTTACTGTTATTTTTACTATTATAACTACTGTTAATTTTACTATTATTTTTATGCTGCGAACATGTAACAATAAATATAATTGCATATACACACACATATACACTCAGGATGTACTTATGAGGCTTATGTTGCAAAGGACAAGATCAGTAGAGTTGGTTTACAATACAGAAAACAATGCTGTTCTCAGCTGAATAAAGACTTACAAAAGCATATTACTCCAAACTACCTGAGAACTAATTATACCAGCAAATGGAATTTTTGACATGAGGAATTTTTAGTAGATGAAACATGAGGAATTTAGTAGATCTCCTATAAGTATCTCAGCTAGCATATTTCATTAAACATTTTGGTTTGGCATGAAATAAATTGAATCTTGAACAACCAAGCCTGTTTGCAAAAAAAACCAACAAAAACAGAAATAAAATAGCTTGCTCTATATGGAAACAAATTTTGTAGCCATTGTCTCTTCCATACCTCTATCAAAGGCCACAGGCTGAGCAAAGACAATTGGTCTGTTCAAAGTAATAAGGACAGCTTCTCTATCTGATGAGCCACTGATTTCTTCTCGGAGAGCATTTCTTAATCCTATTCTTGTCTTAAAATAGGCAACTTGATGGAAGTCTGAGCCAGCTTCTTCATAAACCTTAGAATGTTCAGAAATAGAGAGGAGGAGTTTGTAGCAGAGAGGAGGTCAGGGAGGGGGAGAAATAAGTCAGTTTATTTGACAAAATGTAGAATTACAACAAGAAGTAAAAATCTCTTCTTTTCCCTTTTCCTCTTCAATCCAAACCTCCTAGGAGGATAACCAATTTCCTTCCATTAGTTCCCAACTGTAGTGTTATTTTTCTTATTTATCATAAAACATTAACTAAAATAACTATTCAGATTATTTATTGTAATACCACATCTGTAGATTCTAAAACTTGTATTTCTAGGCATCACAAAATATTTCTGTATCATAGAACTAGAGATTCCAGGTGACACCTCCTCCATTGTCTGATCAGAACAAACAAAACAAAATAATCAGTTGGCTTGGTTCTGTGTTTCTAAATCATGTTGCACTAAGACTGAACAGCACATGGAAAGATGGTGAGCACCAACCTGGTGTTTAACAATCTGTCCTAGTGCCAGATTTAAATCCACCTGGCATTTCCCAAACAGTTTGAGGTAGCTGCTACTTCCAGGCATTGCTTTGGTTTGAAGTCTGTTTGAGAGTTCAAGTTCTATCAATCCAGTTTCAAATCTCACAGCTCGCATTGAGGGAGTTGTAGCTGTGACTTGAATCCCCTAATGAATAAAGAAGGTACAGTTGTTGAAGTGTGATTCCAAGGCAGAAAGAGAACTGGGGGGGGGGGGGGGAAAAAAAAAAAAAAA
>VXAB01010931.1:319852-402554 GCA_013399175.1 Odontophorus gujanensis | reverse complement strand
GGGGAGAATAAAATAAAAAATCCTTTTCACCCTGCAGCTTAAAAATAAAAAAATAAAGCATAATGATTTTTCAAAATGAAACCTCAATGAGCTATCTTAAATGATTACTGGAACCAAACTCAAAATTCTATCTTTCTCTTCATGCAAAGTATTCTTGATTCAGTTAGCTTTCATGTACAAACCAAACTATTCTGCCATTAAAACTATCTAGAACCATTGTTCTATCATTATAAGATTACCTTAAACTGTAGGCTCAATGAGTAAAGAAGAATTTTTGGCTTTTCTCCATCACTTGTGCCATCATGTTCATTCCAAAGAGGTATTGGCTGCTCACCTCCTATAGACAATAAATACAGACATTCAGAGTTTTGACACAGAAAACACCATAAAACAAAAAGGTTTTAAGAAAGTGACACTGAATTAAGCCTCATTTCCATCAGTAATTTGCTGAAGTTTTATAAAAACAGATATGGGTTGAAGACACGACACACGCAGGTGCAGATTCAGCTCATTACATATAGATCATATTCCCCTACTACAAACAGAGATGAAGAGGCATGAACCTCCCTCATCAGACTTTCTGTAGGAGGACTTAAAGCCTGTAAGTCAACTTGAAAATCTCATTTTCAAAATACACTGGTGCAGGAAAAAGAATACATATCTCAATTATTTGATAGTAAAAAGTAGACAGTAAACAAATACCATTCATGGAAAGAGGAACTGAAACATCAATATCTTTCAATAACAGAGAAGAAGGTAATCTCTGTCAATTTAATTTAGTACTTAATTACTCATCCTGGCACATTTCATGCCAAGTTATACATTCCTAAGTTTAAGCAGCAATCTTATCTTAGCTACCCCTTGAGATCTGATCTATGTTCTGTCCTAGTTTGCAGGAACAGGTTGTAATGGGGAAAGGCTAAGGCTGTTAATTCTCTTGAAAAATGCCAACTCTTCTAATTAGTTGCTTGGTGGTAAGAACTGGTAGTTAAATCACAGATTTTTAAAATGCTATACACAGTAAATTTTTATTCACCCAATATTTATTGAGTATCTTTCCTCTCTGCAGTGAGGTTGTGAATGCCCCCTCCCTGGAAGCATTCTAGGCCAGGCTGGATGGGGCTCTGATCGAGAGGGAGGTGTCCATGCCAATAGCACTGGGGTTGGAACTTGGTCCTAAATGCCTTTCCAACCCAAACCATTCTATGATTCTATGATTTTGCTTTTTTTACCATCCTTAAGCATTCTTAACCATGACCATGCAAATCTACAGTAGTAACCTGAGGGCTCTGAGGATCAAGAGGAGTTACTATTCTTCCATGAGTTACTATTATCCACACAGATACTGAAAGCTATTTTTACAGTGCTCTATTCGTTAACTAGATTGTAGTCTGTGAAACTCCACCTTACATTGTTTGTACTTTGCATATTATCTTTGCATAAGAACAAGCTATTGGTATTTTAGTGAAACAGAAACCATATTTAGGAAATCCACTTCAGTCTATTAGACTAATTGGGAAGCTCAAGCCTTCTAAATTACTTTNAAGGCTAAGGCTGTTAATTCTCTTGAAAAATGCCAACTCTTCTAATTAGTTGCTTGGTGGTAAGAACTGGTAGTTAAATCACAGATTTTTAAAATGCTATACACAGTAAATTTTTATTCACCCAATATTTATTGAGTATCTTTCCTCTCTGCAGTGAGGTTGTGAATGCCCCCTCCCTGGAAGCATTCTAGGCCAGGCTGGATGGGGCTCTGATCGAGAGGGAGGTGTCCATGCCAATAGCACTGGGGTTGGAACTTGATCCTAAATGCCTTTCCAACCCAAACCATTCTATGATTCTATGATTTTGCTTTTTTTACCATCCTTAAGCATTCTTAACCATGACCATGCAAATCTACAGTAGTAACCTGAGGGCTCTGAGGATCAAGAGGAGTTACTATTCTTCCATGAGTTACTATTATCCACACAGATACTGAAAGCTATTTTTACAGTGCTCTATTCGTTAACTAGATTGTAGTCTGTGAAACTCCACCTTACATTGTTTGTACTTTGCATATTATCTTTGCATAAGAACAAGCTATTGGTATTTTAGTGAAACAGAAACCATATTTAGGAAATCCACTTCAGTCTATTAGACTAATTGGGAAGCTCAAGCCTTCTAAATTACTTTGTTGTAAACCCAAAGGACAAAGCTGTCCTTTTTTCCCCATTGCTCCACATTCAGCACCCAGGCCCCAGGTCTGGACTGCTACCGCCTGACCACAGTCCTGCTGAATTAGCACAGTACAGAAGGCAGCAGTCACATCCAAAAGAACAACAAGTAACTACTCTCAATACAAATTTATGGTCTGAAAAAGCAAAGAACCAGCAGATGTTAACAAATCTCTCACATAAAAACAGAAGAGATTGAATATATGGGACTGAGATATGCTGTAAAAGATATATTATACCTTTCCTATTTTGCTGCCTTATGTTCTATCAAAAAAAATAAAAAATAAAAAAATAAAAAGGGATAATGATAGCTGTTAAAAGTTTTTTCTTTCCCCACGTATTCTCTTACTATGCAACGCTGATGTACTTCGTCTGGAACAAACAAAAGGTGGTATAAAATTAGTTTCATCCTACCATTCAGCAATTCTGACATGCTTTATTTCCTTCACTGCATCTTTTGAGTGTATCTGGACCTGCAGAGCTATATTATGTACATTCACGTGTGTGTGTTTAAACATGTAAACACACAAACTCTCCGTTCACTTTAACACCACTTGCTAAGTTACTTCCCCAATGTTTCCAATTATTAATGATTTTTTTTTCCCACTAGTCACTTTATTTCTATAGCAGCCTCTTCAGATACCTAAAGGCATATTAAAATCCAACTACCTGAAATTCCACCCACCTGAACATGTGTTCATGTTTGTTATTCAGTAACATCTTTTATCCTACATCCTTCTGCCTTCAAAATTTTAACTAATAAAAATTGTATTTCCTTTATTTCTCATGGTTACTTTGTCTGTTTTTCTTTATTTTTATTATTTATTAATAAACAGTTTATGCATTTTGCATATTGATATTGCTTATATTAGCTACCGCTTTCCTTTTTAATATCACTTGTTTATTCCTTCTACTAATTCTTATTTTGACTCAAAGAGCACCAAAACATTTCCACTGTTCTTTACCTCTTGGCTTTTCTTTTCACATCCTCATCTATTGTATAATAGCCACGGTAAATACTGCATATTTTTTAAGCTGCTGAAGGATAACAGATTTGTAAAACAAAACTTCCAGTCTGTGTTTTTCATTTCAGAGTAGTTCGATACCAATAAAAAACAAAAAATCAATTAAAAAAAGCCAATTAAAAAGCCCCAAACAACAACAGCATCAACTTCGTAACTGTTCTTCCAGTCTTTGGAGCGTCAGAAGTTGTTTGCTGAAGTGAAATCAGCACTGCTTGGCACAAGTTATCAGTTTTTGGGTTCTCCTGCTTTTGAAATGTTCTGATTCTCTTTCAGATTGAGAAGATGAAGTATCTAACAGGAAGAGCTGGAAGGGATTGGAGCTATTATTAAATGCTGTGCAAATTCTGATTCAGCCTACACACAGAAAAACCCTTTAGTCCATTAGATTATGTTAAAAAATAGATGCTTTGTAATTCTGACTGTGCCTAAACAGATAAACACAAATAATTCCTGCACACTGATGAGAAACCAAGTGATTTTGCAACTTTGGATTACCATGTCAAAACTATCGTGTTTCCCTGTAAAACATCCTGTCCCTGGAACACCTATGAAAATTTCCAGAGTCTCAGTTCTTACCCGAAACGCAAACTCTGTTGCCTGCTTCTATGCAGTGTTAGACACAAAATGAGGGTGTTTGAATTAAATAACAGATTCAGAGAACCATAAAATGTTGTCATCAAACAAGGTTTAATAAAAGTTTGTTGTGTTCTGCTTACCTGAAACTTTCTGTATGACTTCATTCACTTCCTTCATGAACACTTTTTGTACAAATACTAAATGATTCAAGAGATCAGTTGTGAGATTATGTTCAAAGGAACCAACCTACAGAAATAAAAAAAGCCACAACTGTAAAACAGTTGTCATACCTATGTTTTTAAAACAATATATTTTTAGCTCTTTGGCTTTGAAAATACGTATGCCTATTACATCATTCTTGACATAAAAAATACCAGTAGTGTGGAAATGGGAGCACACTAGAACTTGTGAGTAGAACACAGTGTACAAACAAAACTTTAAATGATTTGCTGAAGTTGCACTTAGCTGTTCCTTACTGTTATGCACCTACCTACACATCCAAATATGTATTTTCAGATTTAAAAAAATACATATTTTTGCAAAATGTACAGCAATTATCTGATACAAAAGCATAAGCTATTAGTTTAAAAAGACACTTGAACAATCAACATAATATGCTTTTACTTGACTGATGACTAAGAGAAAAAGGAAGACATATTTAGAAACTAACTTGTTTACACAAAATAACAAATTCAAAATCTTCCAAATATAGTGTTTCTGTCTGCTTACTATGTTGGCTGCTCATCAGACTACACACAGTTTCTATTTCATGCAATTACAGATGTTATATGAACTTGTAAATTTGAGAGTTCTGGAGAATGCAGATAATTAAGTTAAGATGAACATGCACAGATAGAAATACAAAGAACAGTTATCAAAGATGTCTTGTTTTCAGCACCTACTTCAGCCACACAACGTAAGTAGTTCCCTTGTAGGTAATAGCCTTGTTTAGCAGGCAGTTCATCTATACTCCATATTTGGTCTGAGTAAGTATCATGCTCTTCCATGATATATTTGCCTGACATAGTGACAGGAGGAAGGTTGAGACTTGCTGAAGGAGGAATGGTTGACATATCAGTGGCAGAGACTTTTGAAGTGAAGCGCAATCTATGACTTGGAAGTTCAAAATTAAATCTTGTCTGGGCACCTGTTAAAGGAAAATGGGTAATAATATCAACCAGAAAAAGAATCATTATTTACGCTAAAATAAGAACACTTTCAGAATAAGAAAAGAATATTTCTTTCGTTATTAGAATTAAAAAAAAATCAATACAATTAAAAATGTTATTGAAAAGTGTATGTCCACAGAGCTATAGATATCCACCCATACGAATCTGAGTTGCCTTTACTTTTAAAGAAAGTGAAGACTTTATTCTTTGATGGAACAGAGGGTCAAACCAATTCATCAGCACTGAAGTCTTACAAGAGTATTCCTGAGTAGCCTTAACAATCAAAATTTAATTAATCAAGCATAAACTGATTTTAACAGTGGGAGAAAGCTGTATCTATCAATGCACACATCTCTTAGTCTATTCTTGTATTCTGCGTTTGACAACCATCTANGATGAGAAACCAAGTGATTTTGCAACTTTGGATTACCATGTCAAAACTATCGTGTTTCCCTGTAAAACATCCTGTCCCTGGAACACCTATGAAAATTTCCAGAGTCTCAGTTCTTACCCGAAACGCAAACTCTGTTGCCTGCTTCTATGCAGTGTTAGACACAAAATGAGGGTGTTTGAATTAAATAACAGATTCAGAGAACCATAAAATGTTGTCATCAAACAAGGTTTAATAAAAGTTTGTTGTGTTCTGCTTACCTGAAACTTTCTGTATGACTTCATTCACTTCCTTCATGAACACTTTTTGTACAAATACTAAATGATTCAAGAGATCAGTTGTGAGATTATGTTCAAAGGAACCAACCTACAGAAATAAAAAAAGCCACAACTGTAAAACAGTTGTCATACCTATGTTTTTAAAACAATATATTTTTAGCTCTTTGGCTTTGAAAATACGTATGCCTATTACATCATTCTTGACATAAAAAATACCAGTAGTGTGGAAATGGGAGCACACTAGAACTTGTGAGTAGAACACAGTGTACAAACAAAACTTTAAATGATTTGCTGAAGTTGCACTTAGCTGTTCCTTACTGTTATGCACCTACCTACACATCCAAATATGTATTTTCAGATTTAAAAAAATACATATTTTTGCAAAATGTACAGCAATTATCTGATACAAAAGCATAAGCTATTAGTTTAAAAAGACACTTGAACAATCAACATAATATGCTTTTACTTGACTGATGACTAAGAGAAAAAGGAAGACATATTTAGAAACTAACTTGTTTACACAAAATAACAAATTCAAAATCTTCCAAATATAGTGTTTCTGTCTGCTTACTATGTTGGCTGCTCATCAGACTACACACAGTTTCTATTTCATGCAATTACAGATGTTATATGAACTTGTAAATTTGAGAGTTCTGGAGAATGCAGATAATTAAGTTAAGATGAACATGCACAGATAGAAATACAAAGAACAGTTATCAAAGATGTCTTGTTTTCAGCACCTACTTCAGCCACACAACGTAAGTAGTTCCCTTGTAGGTAATAGCCTTGTTTAGCAGGCAGTTCATCTATACTCCATATTTGGTCTGAGTAAGTATCATGCTCTTCCATGATATATTTGCCTGACATAGTGACAGGAGGAAGGTTGAGACTTGCTGAAGGAGGAATGGTTGACATATCAGTGGCAGAGACTTTTGAAGTGAAGCGCAATCTATGACTTGGAAGTTCAAAATTAAATCTTGTCTGGGCACCTGTTAAAGGAAAATGGGTAATAATATCAACCAGAAAAAGAATCATTATTTACGCTAAAATAAGAACACTTTCAGAATAAGAAAAGAATATTTCTTTCACTTTTAGAATTAAAAAAAAATCTTAAATTGTTATTGAAAAGTGTATGTCCACAGAGCTATAGATATCCACCCATACGAATCTGAGTTGCCTTTACTTTTAAAGAAAGTGAAGACTTTATTCTTTGATGGAACAGAGGGTCAAACTGATTTTAACAGTGGGAGAAAGCTGTATCTATCAATGCACACATCTCTTAGTCTATTCTTGTATTCTGCGTTTGACAACCATCTATTGAAAGTGAAAATCCTCTGATTTTCACTATCTGACTGAAGTCCAGATTAAAACAAACAAACAAAACAGCCAAGAGCAGTAGTCAAACCTCTCACAGTGACTCTACAGACATACCCAGTCCTCTTGGATCCTTCTGCCAAGANCAAACTGATTTTAACAGTGGGAGAAAGCTGTATCTATCAATGCACACATCTCTTAGTCTATTCTTGTATTCTGCGTTTGACAACCATCTATTGAAAGTGAAAATCCTCTGATTTTCACTATCTGACTGAAGTCCAGATTAAAACAAACAAACAAAACAGCCAAGAGCAGTAGTCAAACCTCTCACAGTGACTCTACAGACATACCCAGTCCTCTTGGATCCTTCTGCCAAGACCAAGCTAAAAGCCATAATGTTTAGTTTCAGAGAATTCTTACCTGTCATTCCATGACTCCGCATTCTTCCCATCTTATATTCTGCCTTTAGAGAGGGCAAGAGTGCTGCACCAATAGCTATACCATCTATCATGGCACTGAATTTAAGAACTATGGGTTTCTTTTCTAAGCCTTCTGGCAGCTGTGGAAATTCATTTGTTTCAACAGGTGTTTGATTAATACTTGTTGGAGTCTTTTCAGAGGGCAAAGGAGTCGCAACATCTTCTTTTGTGGGTTGAGAGCTATATATGACAAAGATCAGAAAATACGTGTTATTCTAACAGGATACACTCACACTTGCTCAAAGTAGTGCCATGCCATAAACGGAAGGCATTCAGTGAGCGGCATTCTGATGTGCCAGGCAAACAACACTTACGCAGTCGATGGCTGCCTGATGAGATCTGAAATCTGCTTGGAGAGCTGGTGAGAACTGCGCACCATCATGCTGTGCAGCGTGGCAGGGTGCTGAGGAATGTTGATGCTGATGGCTCCAACTTTGACCACAGCAGCGTTGTTTGTTTTCAGCCCTCTCTGCGCACTATACAAGGCTTGGGATTTGGCAATACTGCATTTCACTACAGTTCTAACAGAAAGGGAAACAGGATTTATTTGCAAGGTTTTCAAAATAGTTAAAACTATGTCAAAATGGGTTTTAGGGACTAGCTTAATTTCCTAGTATTCAGACAAGTGATTGTTTATGAACTACATACACACTACTTTTCCGTTCATTTTATGCACACAGATGCACTACATGCCACAGACAACTACATTATAAGAAACCTACAAGGCATGCATTGCAAAAATACCAATACCTGTTAAAGTGTTATTCTTGCACGATCTAAGATCGATTGAATTTACACACATTAGGTTGCACATCCAGAGACAAGTTTTCACACACATAAACAAGAGCCTTCCACTTCAATTCCTTCTCAGGAATATACTCAAATCATCCTTTTTATAAGATGACTTAGTGAAATCTGATTTCAGCATCCAAAAAGGTCCATGGAAGGAATACTCACTTAGCAAAGAATACATAGGAATTGATAAATGGGTTAGTCAATTAATACTGATGCTTATAAGACTTGGTATTTTGGACTAGTATGAGCCAAAATTTTATTTTAGTATTATTTTAATGAAGATATGGTTCACAATGGTTATATAAGATGAAAATGGAAACGCACGAAGATGACAGTTGTTGATTGTACAATGAAATTTTGGCATATCAGAATTCACTAAGCTCCTATTAAAAAGGATGCAAGGGGTAACACATTTACATTTCTAAGTTCAGGTTAATTGCTCGTGGGTTATCCAGGGGGAATAGGGAATATATTATGTAGACAGCAAAGAGTATTACAGCCTCAGAGAGAAAGACAAATAGTGCTGCATATTCCGAACATTAGCTAAAACCTGCAAAAACTAATTACTCTCTAAGCAATGTTTGTTCTGTAAGATTCTAACACAGGGCTGATTACTATGTTAAACTCATTAGCCCAAAGCTAACAAAAAAAAACCATCATCCCTCTGCTTATAACAAAGAAGTCCACAGCACTGTTGTGCAATCACAGGCCTATCTACAGTGGATTCATTCACTAAAGTTCCAGAAACAGTTTCAGATTTTCACTGTTATGCAAGAGCTACAAGAGACCTAAAGCAGTTACAGATTAAAATTTTAGGATGGAAGCTCAATATGAAGAAGGAAACAAATCTTAATCTGCAAGTAATTTCAGGAAGAAAACATTTATACAGACATACTACATAAGAAAAGGGAAGATTTATTTGACTCCACACAGCAGGAAGAACACAACTAGATGACCTTTAAGATCCCTTCCAACCTAAGCCATTCTATGATTCTGTGATTATTTCTCTGTTGACGTTTCCATGCTCAACTCCACCAGCTAAGCTTTCTGATAGAACTATTGTGAGGCCAATCAAGAATATATTTTTCTTCCTTCAGTAATGCAAAACACTACTATATTAACTGCTCAGGGAGTTAGGGCTTGACAGACAACACTCAAGGGAAGTTGCAAGATCTCTTCCTGAGGTCTACCACATAGTATAATCTTAATCTAGATTTGCTTAAAAGTGAAACAAGTTGAAGTCGGTACTGAGTTTGTAGCCAAATCGGAGCACACGCTAATTCATACTACGGTACGCATTTCCTTAATTAAAGTAAGTAAATAAATAAATGAATAAATAAATATGCTAATACAGCTCTCATGGAAGAACCAGATGACTGGAAATTAACATTCTCAGTCTGGACCTCCCAAGTACCAAGCAAGATCAACAGTGCATCTCTGCTAATATACTTGCATATTTTGTATTAACTAATGAATTTCACTTTCACTTGTCTGGTCTACGTAAAGCCTACGTCCACAGCAAAGTGAAATAGAGAACAACTGGGCTGCTATGCATTTATTCTGAATGAGCACTGCATGCTACACATCTGTAGTTTGCTTACATACTGTGAAACATCTATAACAGGTCTGGTGGAATACTGTTAAAATATTTAATTAACAGTTAAATTACATCCAAGTAACTAATTCAGAACTCTATGTTACTTTGTCAATTCCAAAAATGATGATTCTCCCAATTACGTCTTGAACAAACGCTTTCTCCCACTACACAACAGGCTATAAGGCCTCCAAACAAGAAACTACTTTCACACCTAGGGAACTAAGGGACCTGAAAGGGTTCACCTTCATTTGCAACAGATGCACAAGCAAAGTTTTAAGGAAAACATTCTATGTTAGCACAGCCTAGTCAGCACAGCTAGTAACTCAGCACTGAAGTAAATAAAAATGGTCCTCATCGTACTCAGATCACAACAGGTACTACCACTGCGAGCACAGCACTTTCTAACCAAATTAAAAATTCTCTCTCCTTCCTGTCCTCCGCACTTATCAGCATTATTTTCACTCATTAAAATAAGCACAGAAGCATACCTAAAGAACTTAATTCAGTGAAACCACTCTAGCATTACAGTATTGACAGTATAATGTAATAAGCCAGACTGTTAAAAGAAAACTTACTAGTTGGGTTTTTTTGGACACGTATTTGCAGGCCACCTTACCTAACTATTATTAGATGTTAAACCAAAATGTATTCAAGCAACATCTGCCTACACAATCACACACGAGGAATGCAGCCATTAGCTGTAAAACACAGTTAATTGCAAGACTATTAAACATAATAATGTAACATACAGAAACTCTTGTTTGGCTGTGCTTGTAGGAGATGTAGGAAAATCCTCCAGTCTATAGATGAAGATTGAAGAGAAAGCAAGAAAAACAAAAACAAAGCAAATAAAGAATAAACATTCATGCAAAATTAGTCAGTTAATTATTTGTAACCCACAATATGACATTTATTTTCAAGTTAGCAACTTTAAGGTTTGGGGTTTGTTAGTTTTTTGTTGTTTTTTCAAAGATTTATTCAACATTTTCCCCTTTTGTTCCACCATTTCTGTATTAAAGGTCTGTAAGATTATGGCATTAAAAAAAGACATGAAGAACCTCAGCCATCTTCAGAAACACCGCACGGCTGTCAGATCGGAACTCCTATTCACCCTTCTGAAATATGTTTATCAGGTACAATTTAGCTGAGAATATTAGTAAAATTCCACACATTTTAAGTTCTTTATAGTATTTTATAGTATTATCTGAGCAGGAATAAAGAAATAAAAGGAAAAAAGAAAAAAAGAGAGACTCAAGTTATTTATCTCCTTTTCCACAAAATTATTAAAAATCTAAAATCAGATCACATACTGAGGGTTACTCAGCTAACATTCGAACTGCATGAGGGTGTTCCGCATTACAAATAGTTGTACATTAACTGTTGTTTTGCAAATCAACGGATTTCAGCTAGCAACAAAAAAATAATGCATGCCTTTCTTGAGTGTGTGAACCCAGCAAAAAATAATAACGTGGATGTTGAGCAAGTCATTCAAGATGTTCATGCACAAAAAGTGATTTTCTTTCTTATCTTTTTTCAATTATGTCAATTATATAAAGTGCAGAAAATGGATATTAAAATGGTAAAAATAAAGGAATCATGCAACAGGGGAGCCCAAAAAGATTTCCATCGGAGTAACAATACAGATCTCAAATAGAATAAATCAGCATTAGTAAGTTAAATATTACATATGAAATCTTGTATTATTTAGGGGAATATACAGGTTTCCAAAAACAATTAGAAGAAGTAGAAACATTAAATAATATCTAATGAAATTTCCACATGTGCATCACATCAAATAACACTGGTGCAGAAAGGTCTGACTGTATGATTTATTAATTTATAGGAAAAGATCTGCTCCCTACGATTTTTCAGTAAAGTCATCCACTTACACTGTGATCCTACAATCAGTTCAGAACTTCCTAACACCTGACATTACAAATAGAAAGAAACAAGAATATTTTCTGTTCACAGAACGGTAACTAAAACTTACACAACTGGGTGCCCTAGACTGAAACGACCTGTACGCTATAACCCTCATCTCACTCAAAGATGCACCTTCCGTAGAAAAGCCTTCAGTCAACGAGAACACACAATTAGCTTCAGGAGCCAAACTCAGGCCAAGTGTTACAACAGCTGTATAGCTGCCATCAAGACTGTAACTTCATGGATTCTACCCAGAATCACATCATCAAGGCTTACTCCATAATAAACTATATGCCTTTACTGTCACAGAACTGATACCGCCTCTAAGCAGTGTTACTTGAGATATTTTAAATCATCAGGCATCATACTTACTGAATATTTGGGGTAATTCCCTCCAGCAGGACAATATTGACACCTCCTATGTGAGCAGTGGCACACGTCTCAGTCATCTTTTGATGCAGTACATCTTTAAGAAAAAACAGAAATTAACAGCACGTCATTCTGCCTAATACTTCCAGGTAAGCCTACTACTTTCAAAAACATAGAACCAACAAAGTAATTAAAAGATTACAGTTTTAGTAATCACATTATGCTATATCGCATTTAAACTGTGACCAAAAAAAGACATTTGAAAATGAAAGGAGTAGCTTTATCTTCTGAAAGATTTTTTCTTTTAGGTCATTTTATGGAAATCATGCTTCCTTTTAAACATCTCAGCATCCCAGTAACAGTTTTTAGAAGAACATAATGAAAATTATTGTATCACTCAGACACAATATATATCTATCGATAAATAAAATGTACTACAACTACACAAACATTGGTATAGGTATGCACATATTACATTGTGTATACACAAAGTAAAGCCACTATTGAAATTAATTACAGTGTACACCTTAACTTATCACACCTTTCATTTTTTCTTTCAGAGTGAAACTGCCATGGATTCTCTTCAGCTCGGATTCCATTGTCAGACCACCAATATCTGCCTCCAGGTGGGTTCGATTCACCATGCCTATCCCAAAGACTATGAGAGTCACGTGCTGTGGCTCTGAAGTCACCAGGCTGCGCTTCCTCTGTGCATCTCTGCCATTATCCTGTTCGTTCTCAAACACCACTCTGCAAGCAGGTTCAGTTGGGCTTCGAACACCTACAAAAATACTGCTGAGTTACTTAAAGATACTTTAGCATATCTGATGTAGTTTTGTATTCGAAACCAAGCACAGTATTTCCTGCATATCTTTCGGCAAATCACCTGAGCCCCACTTATTCTGTTTTAATAAAACAGGCACCCAAACCAAATCCACGACACAATAGGGACAATAGTAAAACTGGATTACCTGTTGGCCCAAAGGTTTCAGAAGACTTTTCCAAAATCCCAGTTGGATCAGAAATGAGTGAATAAAAGTTCAACAGTTTATACATATTTTGCCAACACTCAGCAGAAGGTTCACTCTGTTCTGACACAGTAATAGAGTCAGAGTCATCCATATGAATAGTCATGTCAACCACATCCTTTGAGCCTTTCCTGGACACTTTAGAAGTTCTTCTCTCCGACCTGCCCAGAGAATTCTTGTTTCTAGACTCTTTTTTATTGTTCTCATTATTTGTTCGTTTGTTCTTGGTGTTGTTCACTCTGTTACCTCCGTTAAGACTTCCTCGAGAGCTTCGGCTAAAATCAGAGGAGCGGAAGTCTCTGTGTTTTCGGGTTTTAAAAGTAGGTGTTGGAGAGGCTGAACCAGCTGTGTACCTGCTAAGTTTGATGTCTGTTTGTGTGGCTTTGATATCATCAACCATTGTACTGAATTGATGAATAAGACGAACCAGTGCCATATCTACATGCTGGCTTATGGACTGGCAAGATATTGTGAAGTTACAGTGAAAAGTATTATAATAGCGTTTATTCAAGTCATGAAAAGAGAGGGCATTGGCGGAGTTATGAGGTGTGCACATGGATTTCTCCATTACAACTGCACTAATACTGAAAGTTTCCAACATCAAAGCTGGTTTGAATTCAAGAGGAGGAAGGTTGACAGCTCCTTGTCTAGGAAAGAAAAGGTACAAGTTACACTTTATTTCTCTTTATAACTAGCATAGAGTCAAATACTTTTTATATGAGAGTACAACTCATCTACCGAATTCAACCTTTCCTCTTCTGGTACTGCATTCATACTTTGTTTTGAATACTGGAAATGAACTTTTGTACTTCCATATAACATAGTAATCATTCAGTTCGTTGAAAAATTAGTTTGGCATGCAATTCTTCTACCATATCCTAAAACACTGCCCAAAACACTCAAGGGGGGAGAAAAGGAAAAAAGAATAAATTAATAAATAAATAGGCATTTACACTGAAAATAACAACCTAATTGCTGGGTGAATTACAAAACATCAATTCAGACCATCTCAAATTTCTCCCACATAATTTCCAATTTACTACTCTTCTCCAGTCTTCAAACAACAACAAAAGAACTGCTTCTTGTTCTATCCAAGTGCTTTAGAATTGTATTTGGCCTCTTCACAAATGAAAGCCCTAATTTCCATCTTTTAGCCAGTATCTTCAAATGTATCTTCAAATATTTAAGAAAATACCTTCGAGCTCGCTTGCTTTTCCTTTCCTTTGCTGTATCTGAATCAACTATATCTGCTCTGAGGCAGTCCAAAGTTCCTGAGAATGAAAGGTACTCTCCAAAGTACATTCTGTAGCAGAGAGGCATTGCATCCTGAGACTGAATCCCCGTGTAACTTAGAAGAGGTTTGAAAACAACCTATGGAACAAATAAAACATTTACTTCTCATTGTCTAGATAATTTTTCTCATAGATTCTCATTTCCCTACACCATCATTTGTTGATCTGTATTTACAGTAATACAGAAAAATACCCCTACCTGTGCATCTGCCAACTGGACAGCAGGAAATCCCTGGTTACCTTCTTCCACACCTGCAATGTCATCCTGACTGGTGCTGTGCTGTGAATGTGTGCCATCCAGGGTGTTCTGGTCACTAGACAGAACAGTGTTGAAGTCTGAAGCAGAGGGTATGGTAGGAAGATTGGGTGCAACACCTGAAAAATAAATACCCTTGGAACACTAACACAACAGCATTTTTTTTTAAACACAACTAACTCTATGAACTCAGCAAGGTTTACAACACATTATCAGCATAGGAAGTTAGCCTCCTAATCTAGTCCACAACCTTGCAAAAGTGGCATTCAGAAACACTGTGATATTGTTCAGTTCAAATTTGAAAAGCACAAACTTTCCTCCCTTTCTGTCCTCCTTCTGAAGGCCTGTACTGTATTCTACTGGGTAGCTAATGCATCTGTTTACACCGCAATAGAAAGCTACTTGCCTGTATCATTACAAAAAAACAAACAGAAGATTCACCACAGTTACAGATAGTCATGTCTAGCTTTCAGTGTGCTATAAACATCTGGGTTTTATGAGTCTCAATACAAGACCTGCTAGACAGATACTTACGGATTAGGAGTAACCTTTAGACAAAGATGCTCTGCGATACAAAATTACTAGCACCTTGAGTTTGCATTGGACTTGCCTGCTGTGAGACAGAGTTGTTCTGCCAACATACGCTCAGCCTGATTCTTCAGAACTAAACCTTACAGCACTTAGCAGAGAGCCATGACTACCCGCTTTCAGAGAAGAATGATTTGGGTATATCTGCATCTGAGTCACAATCGCTAAGTGTAATTTCACAGATGTAAGTTTGTGAATAAGCCTTTACAATTTCAGCAGAAAATAAAAAATACAGCTTTCTCTGAAAGCAAAATTGAAACTTATATTTCCACCGTATTTCTTTTTGCAGAGAACAACATAACAGTTCACTGTAGAGTCACATCAGTTAAGCAGGATGTACAGCACAGAGACGTTTTGGGGGATCAGTCTATTTGTTCAATATTAAAAACAAACAAGAAAAAACTCTACAAGTTATCACCAACAAGTTGTGGTTGGAAGACTGTTAATCAATGAAACATTCAAATACAGTGCCACAGAAAATGAAAATTAAGACATTTCAGAAAAAACAATAAATACAGGAAAGCCAATCCAGAGTAACATCTTAAACTCAGTTGCTGCTAACAATACCTGTTGGAAGACTGTTGTGTCCAGATTTGGTGGCTGGACTCTCTTGTACTACACTCCCTCTGTTGCCCACAGCATTTGACATCCAGTTGTAGAAACTCACAGAAGATGGTTCAGACAGCAAAGGATGTTCAGATAACATGTCTGTGGCCACAGTGTTTCCTATACAGATAAAATAGAAGCTTTCACATTTGAAGTAACAAAGTCAGCCAAAAGCAGGAACACAGCATAATTTTACTGAGAATACACATCTACTGACAAACAAATTCTGTGTCAGGCCTTGCAAACTACACACTAACACAGAAACAATACTAGGACATTAATAGATGTTACTCTACAAATGTCTGCATTTGTTCATTTCTACTATGATTAGGTGAAAGCAGTCATTAAGAAACCAAAGTATCTGCCATTCAAAACTGATTCCTATTTTAGAGGGGGATCTTAAACAGAAACGATACTGAAAATACAGTACCTTTAATCATTAAAATATAAATCTGCCCTCTCTTCCTACCCCATTAACCCCTTCAGCTACATCATACCTGTTCTTGTTAAAGAACTACTTTTAACTGCAGTTGTACTTCTTTGAGGAGTTCCTTCCAAAAGATTATGCAAGCTAGGAAAACTTCCAGTCAGATAGCTGAGCAGACTCTCTTTTCTTGGACTTTCCTTGACTGCCATGCCAGAACGGCCAACATGCACTGGTGAATCCGTAGCTGTATCTCCACTCGTGTAACTTAAGGAATGGTATGGATGTATGCCCTTGTAGACAAAACATAAATAAACTAATGAAGTATTTGAAGACTAAATCCCTTGTGCTCCTAGTATAACTATAACTAGTCCAACCTCCAGGGAAGGCAAAGAATGGGAACTGGGGACTTGTGGCAACAAGAGGAAGGCTCCTGCTCCATTTAAATGCTTACAATTTCCAAACAGCATCTCTGCCCTCACAGCTGAAGAACAGCCTGATGTGCAAAGCACCTGGGATACTGAACCTCAAAACATGCAAGACCAAGAGGAGGCAGCAGTGAATCACAGGATTCAGTGACTTCCTGCTACAGGGGCAGAGGCACATATCTGCTGATCTGACTTCTCATCTAGAGAGGTTTGCTGATTGTGGGGAGCCCCAGCTGGAAGACAACAGATGGCTTCAAATCCCCAACACTTTCTGTTCAGAAACTAGAGGCAAAAACAAAATCTTCCAGTTTTCTGAACAGTTTCTGGAGATAAAAACAATAACACAGCAATTTTGCAAGTTAATGGAGTGCTTTGTCAATCTTAGATTTGAGATAATGAAAGATTCAAATTTTATTTCTGCTTCCATAAGCAAATTAAAAGGCAGTAATTCACATCCTTAAATGACATATATAATTGTTTTTAAGTGTGGTTCTTAAGTTGATTGTCAAGAAAAACACTAAAGAACAGACATAGAATGATCATTCTATGATCATTCTAGAATAGCACATTCTTTATGTATCGGTTACTTCTTAGACTAGTATTTACTCACCTGCAGCCTACATAAGTGATTCTAGACAGACTAGTTACAAACCATTTTTTCCCCTTTGCACATCATGCTATAAGCTTACCTTTATTTTCAGAACAGAATCACTATGAGTGTGAGTCTTGGACAGTTTCCTCATGATCTCAGCCCCAGTTACAGGCCCAGAAGAGCCACTAGTAGGTGGAGGGCGATTAGCTGTTCCTTCCAAGAGCATTGTATGCTCACTGACAGTAGCTGGAACCAAGAAAACAATTCTTCCTCAATTGTATGTATTGTAGGGAATCAAGATTATCTATTATTGGACACTTAATTACAAGTAGTCCTGAACGTCCAGATTCTGTTACATGCCCACTCATAGCTGTCTAGGGAATATTAAGACACATAAGAAAACCTCAAACACTGGCTTACTAGAATTTGTTCAGTAATCCAAGTACAAATCTTTTTGTCTTTCCAACATCCTACAATTGGTACTACACATAGAGATTCAAAATAAATGTGCTATACTCCAGGTGAGCTCACTTGCTCCCTAAATTCCTGCTCATCTCCCTCTCCTAATCCATTTATAAGAGTCCTCACAAGGGACAGCATCCCCCACAGGATTCCTATCAACTTATTGTATTTCTGAGGACAGTAACACTGAATGTAGATGCTAAGACCCAAAATAACTGAGTCTATTCAAAATAGTTAAATAGATTGTTCTAACGACAGATATTTATGCCCTTAATTCCTGTAGTTCTTATTTAACTCAGCTGTAAATCAGATTAAGAGACAGAGTAGTATTTTTTGTTACATTGGCAATGTTTAAGTCAGCGATAGAAACCTACCACAGACACATAAGCAAAAATGGAATAAAACAGATTTATGAAAGTATGTCTTCATAAAGGAAAGATGTAGATTTGAAGCTGCTCCTGAGAGAGATCATAGAATTGTGTGTTACAATCTTGAAACAAGATTAGAATCTGCACAGCAAAATTATAATTGCAAGCTAACATAATAAAAGTTGATGTATTTCGTTCTGTGAATAAGACAAGGCATGTGAAGCAAGACATGAGGTTTCCTGTTTTGCTTTTCCCCAAATGATGTATGATTAAAACATATTAAACACTATAACCAGTGGTTTCAAAGTGAAGATGATTTTATAAAAGAAGCCTGATGATTCTAAAGAAAGAACATTATATCTTCAAGCATTAAACGCTCTGAGTTATTTGTCTGTATGAGCTTTTAGGAAGAGAAAAGAACACTAAAATACCTGCATCAAATTCAAACTCTGCTCCGTCAGCACTTGTGTCACTCTGAAGACCCCCTCCATCCAGTCCAAGCCCATCCTCGTGCTCACGGCAAATATTTGCATGCAGTTTCACAGGCTGAGTTGGTCTGTGTAAGCTGACTCCTTTAAAGGCTGGGGTTACCACAATGAACTTCATCCACTGCCTCGCTAGGGCAACTAGACCTTTCTTTAAGGTAACTAAGGCAGGAAGGCCATCACTCTAAAAAAAAAGGAAAGAAAAAAATATGCCTATCATAGTGTTTTAGAGTGAACTGTAGAAAAAAAGTCAGCATTACAGAATTATTTTTTTACACAGACAAAACTCTCCCATTCCTGCATGCATGATGGAAGTGTGCTGGTACCACGCAATTTCCATTTATATATATGAAGTCAAAGCACTAAGAGACAAAAACTGCAGTTTCACCAAACACAATAAACTAATTAATTTACATGACCTGAGGATCAATCCCAACGAGACAAGAATAAAGAACAGGAAACAGGGTTGCTAAATATGAAACTAAAAGTATTCAAACAACTATAAGACTCTAAACTATGCACTGAAAATCAGAGCAGCCGCAGAGTGACTGAAAAACAAGTAAAACATGATTTTCTTTTTTGTTTGTTTTGTTGATTAGCAGTAATTTAAAAACAAATTTGAGGTAAAAATATGGATTGTTTCGACTGCATCACTGAGTATGCCGAAGAAAACAAACCAAACCAAACAAACAAACAAAAAAAAACACCACATATTTCTTATGTTTAACCACAAATCAAACAGTGCTATTCTTGTCTCAAATTGTGCTATTTCTGATCACTGGAATGCACAGGAAACAGTGCTCAAATCTGGCAGGCATGTAAATGGATTATGAAAATGACACATAATTAGGGACAAACACTCTTCTTTATGCCCAGTGCATTTGTCCAAATAATTATTTACCATTACAATTCAGATACTTAGATTCTAAAGTCACCAAAAAGACCTTCAGTCTTAAACATTTCTATGATTCTAGCCTTTTGAAACCCATGAAGCTATCTGCATTATTGAAGCACTTCTAAATGACAACAAGTCTAGTTCTGGGGAGAATTTGTGAAATATAATCTAATTAGTGCATAGATTTACGTCCATAATTGAGATTTATTTCTTTTTAAAACCATAGATGCAAATTTTTACTACTTAGTCATTACCTTTAAGCAAAATGAAATTTGATAAAAAGGCCATTAACAATTTCAAATAGATGCTTTTTTGATTTAGGATGTTAAATGCAGTTAAGTAAAAATAATGCAGATACACAGGACACACAAAAATACAGCAGATCTAAAAGAAAATGATAAGGATACACAGCAGTTTGGGTTTTTTTTCCTCATTTCTTAGCTTTCTTATATAGTTACCTAATTTGAAACATTAGAATTGGTATATTTAAAATGAATGTGCTGAGTTATTTACATTTTTACAGAGTGACTCACCATGGTAGCATCCTCAATAATTGAGTAGTTTGCTTGGTGCAGGTAATGATGCAATATGTTACACAGTAAACAAGAAGGATTTTCTTGCAAGAAACGAGCCACTTTAGTGAGCCTGTTGTACTTGCTTCTCAGAGGAAAGTGCACACTTTTATTCTAGATTAAAATGCAACAATTTTTCACACATGAATATACTTGCTAACAGAACATGCACAAGAACAACAATTTCAGGTTACTTTTAGTACAATATCATTTTGAACTTCTACAATAAAATCTTGCTATATGGATATCAGCCATACTTTAAAAAGTGGCACATAAAAAAATATCATTTGAAGTTTATTTATACAGTAATAAAACAGAAGACAAAGTTACTTCTGGACTAAATGACATATATATATAGCCAGCTGAGATTTCCAAATGTCTATTCTTAAAGAAAAATAGACAAAGTAAAACACATGAAGGGAGTTTACAAAAGGCGACTGCTGCTAAGATTGATTTAGAGTCCAGCACAGAACTAGTCTGACACTAAACGCTCACTCTTGCACAGGATGGGATCTAAACAGGTACCTTCTCTCAAAGTCTCCCCACTAGATGGTGCTAATTAAACCAACAGCAGAAATCTGCCTGCACACACAAAGCTCCTTATCTAATCACAGTAAGACCCAATTCGTCATAAGAAATTTACCAATCCTAGTCCTCAACAACAAGAAAAATGTTTATTTTGCTCTTCTCGCAGGAGTTATTCACTCTCGGTTCATTTGTCCTCGTTTCTTTTAATAAGTGGATACACACAATTATGCAGGGGCACAAAAAAGTTCACATTTTTCTCCCAGAAGATAACCTGAATAACTCACAATTCAAACCTTCAAATTCCATAAATTATACCAGATACTATAGCCCTACATCTTTCAAGAGAGAGAATCTCCACTTTTACACGGAGATGCACTCCTGTGAGAAGCACAAGACATAGTCACTAGTAATAGCTGATTTCGTTCCTCCCACTTAAATTTAAATTCTCTACAAAAAGCAAAGGCAGTAAATTCTTGTAACCAATTCTTGCAGGTAAACCATCATAAAAGGCACAGCAAGTTTCAGTGAAAACATTCAGATCTCCAAATGAATATATATGAAGTATTATACTGTTCTGATTTCCATATTGGTTTTATAAAGTTCATTTACCTCTAACGCTTCTGTCATAATGCAACCCATAACAGCACAAATTCGCAGGGTTCCTTCAGTCTCTAGTTTATTTAAAGATGATTTCACTTGATCAATGGGAACAAGCCAAGCACCAACTGCAGGAGTTGCAGTACTCAGGAGGTTCAGCTGCCTAATTGAGGAAAATAAAAATCAGGTCTTCACATTTGGCAACAGTAATTAGCAAGGGTTTTTTTTACTACTATTATGAATTAAATTCAAACAGGTAGAATACAAGAGAACAATGTTAAAAAGCAGTGAACATAAACTTATAACCCAGAAAATGACAACTAGCAAAACGTACATAATTCAGATTTTGTCATATGTGATTCTGTACAGTCCTGTTATCTCTGTTCCCCAGGTTTCCTACTTGTGCTCTGTACTGTAATCCTAAAGTTTAAAATTATCAAAATTCATTGAATTCTAAATTAATTGCTATACAACATGTCATAAATAATTTTTGCTGAAGGACTGAAACAAAAATACTAGGAAAAAAAATTACAAAAATATTTTCTACTTTATTGCAAAAATGGTTTGTTCTAC
This sequence comes from Odontophorus gujanensis, assembly GCA_013399175.1. Classification (NCBI taxonomy): domain Eukaryota; kingdom Metazoa; phylum Chordata; class Aves; order Galliformes; family Odontophoridae; genus Odontophorus; species Odontophorus gujanensis. The sequence continues at coordinate 380,731 of VXAB01010931.1, read as the reverse complement.
TACATCTTTATACTGTATTTAATCTAAACACATGCAATCACAGTTTCATCAAGTTCATTTTGAGCTTTAGAGATGCTTAAATACCTATTATAGAGTACCTAACATTATAAAAGTTTAAGCGTTCTCACAAATACAGTGTATGAATAACTCCTAGAAAGAGTGCAATGGTAATAAAACCACTGTTTAAGTACAAAGTTGAAGACTAACCTAGCAAGGGGTTCTCCAATCTCACATCTCTTCTAAAAAAAACCAGTGTTCTCCTCTACACCCCTCTTCTCCTTCATAAATCTCATTCTCACTGCAAGTATTTCTTTTTCATTTTAATCATATCTAAAATAATATCTAAAAATTTTCCTGCAACACATCCATATACATGATGGCAATTACAAATTGAAGTTACTGCGACACACATACATATATTCCAAAGCCATCTTTTCCAGAGAAGTGTCAATTATTGAAGTTACATTCAGAATCTACTAAATATAACTGTAACTTCCTGAAGCAGAACTGATGTTATTTTCTTTAAGTCAGGTGAAGTCATACCTTGAAAATACATGGGCTGGAGATCGCACATTGGTGGGAGCCGCAAAGCTAAACCAAATTTCTTTGATCATTAGCTTCATGCTGCAAGAGTCAGGTGGAGGAGGCATCAAAGGGATATCTTTTTTCAGATCATCAGATTCAACCCCTTCGTCCTTAAAATATGAAACACAGTCAAAAGTCTTTCCCAAAGCAGTTAATGTTAAAAGGCAGTAACACATCCTACAGTGCACTGTCTGCAATTAACTAGTTTAATATCCATTTAGGCAAAGAAAAATAAAACTAATTCTCTCCACCAACTCTTCCAAGACACTACCTAAGACACTTCACAGAAAGCTCAAAATTTAATGCACAAGATGGAGTTTGAATTCAGTTGGTACAACAAATCCATCTAATTTTCAGTTTTAGACTATGAATTATAATATATACTTTAAAGAAGTACAACTAAAACCGATCAGTTCAAAGTATATACATACCTGTTCATCTGAAACTGAGTTTCCATTGACATCAGAAGAGGGACTTATTCTATCACAAGGAAGGTTATCATCAGACACATCAGTATTATAACCACTACCAGTCGGAGAATCTGAAGAGTTATTTGATGCAAGCAATCCACCTCTCTCTGTGGCACTTGATTTACCCATGACTCCAAATGTATTATACAATACTGCACCAGATTGTCTTCCTCCTAAAAAAGCACACACACCAAAACTGTAAATGTCTGCCATGCATGTACTTCTACTGTTACATCCCATACTGTACTTCATAAGAGAAATATGTATGATTTTGATTAAACAAGATGCACTACCAATTTACATACCAAATCTACTTCAAGAGCTTCTGTAGTTTGCTCCAAGTAGATTTCAGAAATTGAAGCCAATTTCTATGGAATTAATTTCTACACTATGATGAGTAACATTAATCACTAAAAGTACATTTATTATAGAATCTACAGTGTTACATGATTTATGTACAATAATTCTTATTGTACATATTGTACTATTATTTAGTATTACCAATATTCTGCAATTTTAAATCATAATTCCTCAACCAGAAGTCCCAACAGCACTACTGTTACCAGTACAAAGAATATAAAGCATGCATAGTCTTACCTTTTATAGTTAAATTTTCAATTCCACATTCAAACATTATCCAACCCCATTTCTCTTGACTAGGACCGATTCGAGTTACATCTGGAACAGCTTGTTGGTCTGTTTCATCCACAAAAGTAAACTCATCCAACTCTTCCAAAGTAAAAAGAACTTTTGATTTCCCAAATGGAATTGCTGTTATTGCACAAGTCCCAATATCTGGAAACAAACATGTTTAGTACCAATTACTAAATGAAAGGAAAAGTCAAGTTTACATTTCTTGAGTTGTAATAAACAAGCAACACCTCCAAATCAGAAGTAAAGAAAAGATAAAGAAGGAAAAATTCAAGTATAAGTAATTTTTAAAAAGATGTATTTTCTTAAAAGTCTAAAAACCTTTCTCCTAGAACGTTTATTTGGGTCGGGTAATTTCTAAGCGTGCAAAAGCAAGGAGAGAGTAACACCAAGTTTGACTTTCAAGACATTCCCAATCCTAACATATAACTGCTTTCTTCATCTTTTTATAGTCACGGTTCCAAAGATACGCATACAAACAAGTTCTTCATATTTTTATCTAAAAGTGGCAATCATTCTGAAAGTTTTTTATCAAGTAGAATTCCTAGTAAGTACCTGAAGTTTAACAGCAACAAGTGATAGTGATACTGACAGTGCTCTTGTATAAGATGTGTATGAGTAGAAATTCACGGACTATTAACTATAGCATACTTACAGATATTTGAAAAGAAACTTCTGATTGTAATTCAAAGACTGTTTCTTGGTCAGATGCATGCCTATGTCTATAGTGAGACAATGGAAAGCACCAAGTCTCACTGGTTCCTAAGAGAACACAGACAAGCAGTTTTTGATTCCCTACGATCCTTGCTGGAGGGGATCCAGGAGGGGACAATGCTACCTTGATTTCTTTGATATTAGGACACAGTCTAAATATAAATACTTTTTTCAAGTGACATTTCTGAAGGAACATTTTAAATAATTTTTCTAACTGCTTTGTATTACCTCTTACATAGAGTTAAATGTCCAGTATCTGGGGAAAAGAACCATATTAAGCCAATTTATATTCCATTCACACAGCTCTCACTCTCTGCCTCCAAACGATAACAGCAACCATTTTCATAGCATACGTGAAATGCTAAGTTCTCTAGAAAGACATTCTCAAACCTTTTAAATAGAAGTTTTTTGTTAGAATTAAAGAACCATCTCCCCTTCTGGAATATCTGCAGCACACCTAACACAGAACATTACTGCCAAAATTTCATCTATAACTAAATCAATTTGAGCTAGCCATTTTAATATTCTTATGCTGATTTTATTTTCCTCCATTTTCATTTGCTCACTAGACTCTCCACAGGCTTTTTTTTGTGATCTTTTATCATTCTTGTGTCAGAGAGCATCTCCTTCCTCATGTCCTAGAGATGCTTTCATGGGAGAAGTAAAACTAGCTGATAAACTAACTTCTTCCAGAGGCGACAGCAACTGAACTGATTTCATAATCACTTGAAAGAATTTAATGCAAACAAGAATGAACACAATCAGGTACATCTCATTTTCCATTTTATAGATACTGTAGTTAAAAATCTATCACTTGTCAAGCTGAAATTGCCAGTACAGAATACACATTAGAACTATCTTGAAGGTGCTAGAAAGTATTAAGGAAGCTGATAAGTATAATTAATTCCCAGTACCAGGTGACAAAAAAAGGGCAGCTAAAAAGAAAAGCTAGCAATAGAGTCTACGCTTTAAATTTTACCAGCACATTTCCACCTTTACCATGCAACCACACAAACTGCTTAGAAATCTATCTTAATAGCTTCCACTCTGCCTTTATTGAAAATTAGCATATCAGTAAAACAACTGAATACAAGTCAGAGTAATCATCCCAAAATTCTTGATAGACTACCTGCAAAATTGCCAGGTTCAAGTGTCTTTTCATTTGCATTGATAAAAAGTGAAAGTAAGTCAAACTATCACTACTTGCCTCTATGAAAAATGTTATTTCAACCATTAAAAAAAATAAAAAATTAACAATGTTTACCTGTTGTATCAAGGCCTCTAAGCTGTCCATGAACACGATGGATGTTCAGTTTAGCAGCAATTTCTTTTCCTTTTTCTGCTCCAGCATTGGATCTGAGCGAGCCAGAAGACTGGGGCTGCATTTTACTGGCTTGGATGTAACGATCAAATGTGACAGAATTCCTCCCAGTCTCTGCATTGTTTGAAGACTCCTCAACTATACCCCTTTGAATATAGAGGAGAAAAGACTATAAAGTAAATCTCTGTCAGATGTGGTTCACTGGATAATTTTTGTTTTAAAATGTAAGTCACATTGGCACAGCAACATTAAAAATTCTTTGTAAGGTCGTGAGTTAACTGCACTTTAATAAAAAATTGATTTTATTCTATATGACATAAGTGGAAAGAGTTAAAACTTAAGCTCCAGAATGATTACAGAGGGGTTCCTCCACTTCTCAAAGAAACTGCAGATTTAATTAGAGGTTAATTTATAATTTACAGAAGACACATTTTATTGTTTAACTCATCCATGACATATTTTTCAAATACTTATTTCAGAACTGCAAGCTACATTTCAAAAAAACTGGCATCGCTGTCTATTGATTAAAAAGCAATAAAAAGTGTCATTTTATTCTTACCTATTCATACGAACTTGTGTAGCAATTCGATCAAAGCACAAAGCTACTAATGAAACATGAGTCACAGTTTTGCCAGAAGAAACCCCTGGGGATTCATCAACAGATGCTTGAAGTAAACACAGGTTCACCTAAGCAGAAAATTTCCCCAAAGAGTAAACAAATTTAGAAAAACATATTATGTTAGCTATACATCAAAAACTTCTGATACAATTTTCTTTTATAAGCAAGATAAGTGGTCTTATACTTCTGAGTAAAATGAAGCTTTTAAAGATAAAAGACATCACTGATGTTTTTACACACCTGCATAAGATTAAGCATCTCCAAAACAGTCTACTCTATTCATTAGTTACTTATCAAAAATAAATAGTTTCACTTAAGCTCTCCAGTCAGGGACTCAAAAATAAAGGTGGTTCATGAGGTACACATCTACTAAACAAGATCAATAAAAAGTTCTTACCTTTGGTATAGTAATGTTGGCCTGAAGGCCTTTAATTGTCACATTATCTTGCTTAAGTGAGAGATTGGTCTGTGCTGGTCCCTGGTTTGTTGTTCCTGTAGTAGTAGTGTCTATTTTTGTTCCTCTAATATCCTGCTTGGATGATAACTTGGAAGGGAAAAAGGGTTTTACCACTTAATTTATTCTCAATCAAAGTAAAAGCTCCTATTCTAAAGACCATCACTGTAGCTTAAATAAAAACTTTAAATAGTCATTACGTCAGATAGAAAGAATTCTTAACTTTGTAAATCCATGCAACTATTTTCAAGCTAAATTAATAAGTTTTCTGATGAACCGCAAGGGAAAGCAGACTTTCACAGCTTTATGTTAACTTTCTTCTCACAAAAACTCCATTCCTGACTTTTCTAAATAATCAACTACGTATTATGTTCACATCAGCAATGCATAGGAATTTCAGTTATACTGATTTTTAAGAGAACATGATCTTAGGTAAACTATCATCGCTATTGACTAGATCTTCCAAAGGCAAAAAAACTTCAGTCCCAGAAGAAAGAGAATTTTCTAGTCATTGAACAACACTGTGTAACAATTGACTATGAAAAGGTATATTAAGAACAAGATAAAATGTATTCCAAATTAATGTAGAAATCAGGTCCTGTACCTCAAAACACTGAATTCAATTAAATATTTTCTAAGTGAAATAAAGAAAACAGTACTCTTTCAAAGCTCTGGATAATTTTCTCATTCCCTTCCTTACATTTTCTGAGAAGCTTGTTTTGCTGTTTTGTACAGCATCTCGAAGAACTTTGCAATGAAGATCATCAACAATGGCTGCTGGATGTCGAGAGCTAGTGCAGTGCACCATTGCTTCTATATACCTGTGACAGGGAACAAGCCCACAAAAGATACTGAAACTTCCACTTTCACATAACACACCATCTTCAACACTTAACTGATGTTGCAAAGAGAAAAATTAAGTAGTGGCAGACAGAAAGTGCACTTTCCAGGTCAGCATAACATTCTTCTGGCTTTTTTTTACAGGAAACGCAGAATAATGTTCAATATGCACTAGGAAATGCCACATCACCACTCATGTGTCATTCAATTCTTTTACTCAATCCTTTGCTCATCTCAACAACTTATTGACAATATTTAAAATAAAGACAATGTTTAGAATAATCAACTAACACTGGAGTAGCAAAAAAAACAGATTACCTGTCCAGTGCCTCTGCTACAAGAGGAGTCAAAACCACATCTACGGTTCCTTTTACTTCTACTATTGCTGTTGTCCTTGTCTGGAAGACTGGATGATCCAATGTCCATTCTTCTGTTATAGTTTCATCATCTGTATTTTCCGCAGACTTCTTATCCAAAGGAGTATAAGGTGTACTAAACAAGTTAAATACATATTATTTATCTAGATATGCAAAAAATACCAAGATGAACATCAGTAAACACCTGTCTATTGTATCATTTTTAAATACTTTAATAGAATTCCAACAATACTAAAACATCAGTCTTAGATGGTAGATACAACTAAAGCAAGGGAAGAGTCTACAGGCATTAGTACAGTCAATTGCTTCATGTGATAAATAATGACACTATTCATAATAAAGTAATGTGAGATTAGAGCCACCTACTAGAAAAAATTCCTTCTCAGGAACAGTGTTTAACCGGATGTTCAGCTTGCAAAAATTCTCCTGAGGCACTCTTAGCATTGTTTTAATACTCAATAAAGTGCATATAATAAGTTTATTTTTCTGCACAGCTCAGAAAGGACACAAACATAATTCCAGGGCAGTTCTTACCAAGATTCAAGTTGTGCTTTGCACAATGCAATTGATAACTGCTATAAGCATTTCCCAAAATTACCTAAGTAAATTGTAACTCATAGTCTTGAAAATAATGCAAGTGAAATCATCCGATGATTTCATTTTGACCCAAACCAAATGTCTTGTAATAACACACTCTGTTCTAAAACAGATCTGTACTGAAACTACTGCTTCGAATCAAATTTTGAAAGGCCAAGAAAGAGCCAAAGTGTTTAGCAAATATCAGGCAAATCCTACCATAAAAAAAAAAAAACAATACATGCTAATAGAGTTATGCAGCTTCAACTTACTTAGATGTTGATCCTGTAAGCTGCATGCCTCTATCCAGTAACGAATTAGCTGTGAGACCCTGCTTAACAATCTAAGAGAAAAGTACAGAAAATATATTATATTCCTTCTGTATATGAAAAGATACCCAAGAAGTCTTCAAATTATGACTTATTCAGTTTTTCTAAAAGAATCCCTTACACGCACATTCTCCAAGATAATGTGAACAGAATTATTTGGTTTCACTTCCTAAATTATTTGAGATATTAGATTACAAAATTCTTGCAAATATTTAACTGAAAAGAACAATTTTAAATAATCATCTATTAAAGGTTTGCATGAAGAGATGAAGCTTTTTTTTACAGAGTGATAACAAGATTGATTTCTGGATCTCAGACACCTATCAAGTCATTTCCATTATGTTTCATGTATTTCATCTCAGCTCCTCTCTTAAACATGTGTACTCATATTACAGCTACCACTGGAGAAAACAAAAAACAACAAACATTTACAGAAATAATATTATAAATCCACGTGTTTCAACTTTACACTGATGTATTGACCATCTAACACATATTTTATGAGTACTGAATGTACTACTGCTAGAATTCTGTGTAATACGTATTTTAAACAAAACCCATGTAAATATCCTTCAGCTGCACATCATTCAAGAGGTACCATTTTGAATATAATAACTCAGAACATATCCTACCCACACAATTCTAATACCATCTTTCTTTAACACATTATTGCAGTCATACAGCCTAAGAACTGAAGTCAGAAATCCAAGGTATTCCTTGTCTAAAAGCCAAGTTTCAAGAGTATCATGACTTCATACAATATGCGTATTAAAAAATTCAAACTTGTTTTGAATTCTTACTCCTTTCTCTCCTGTTCCTTCCTTTATCTTCCATACCTTAAAATTAGGGATAGAAAGTTGCTCAAAAGATGAAGAACTTTCTTCACTTGTTGGTGTGTCAAGGTCTAAAGGGCGATGTAACGAGGACTTTGAAGTTCTTTTGTTAGTTGGATGCTTCACTGACCAATTGATCACCTGGAACTGTGTAAGATAGTTTTGGTAACATGCCATTACAGGCTGTTGGGAAGTTATCTGTTCACTTTCTACAGTCTTCTCAGATTCCATGACATAAATGTTCTCAATATGCTCATCCTCTCCTCCCAGAGCTGAAACAAATGAAGTCTGTGAAGGATGAGTCTTAATTGGTAAAGTTTTAACATCCTGATTAATTTCCCCATGGACAGAACTTGTTAAGGGTCCTTCCACGCTGTGATAAATAGATCCTCTGCTGTACTCTATTTTCTGAGCTTGCTTTTTTCTCTTCTTTCTCCCTGGATAAGTTCCTGGACCTTCATCACTGCTAATTGGCTCAAACTCTTCTGCTGCAGAAAAATAAGCTTCACTATCAGCCATTGACATACTGGAATCCATTGAGCGATACTGGTGAAATGAATTTGAATCTGCAGATGGAGTATAAGGAAAAGAACCAAAGCTCCTCCTCTGCTTTGGGGAGTCCAACACATTCTCATCACTGCGAGACACATCACTACTGAACTGTACGCCAACTGGAACGGGCTGCTTGTCTCCATAGAACGCTGCTGTGAGGCTCTTGGTGCTGCCAAGCCGGGTGGAACACACAGATGCTTGTCGTTTCAGGGGAGACCTCATGGGAGACTGACCAACAGGCCTTTCCTGGCTGCTAGGGGATGCAGGGCTTCCCTCTGCACCTTCAGCTGCAACACTGGAAAATACATAAAGCAAAATAAATTTTAAAAATAAAGGCTTCCATTGATTATTTTATTCTTAATACTTCTTTTTACATTAGAAGAGCTGTCAAATGCTTCTGTGATTTTCTGCTAGCATAGTAATTATTACTGAATACATTGCAAAACATAAGGTGTATAGGGTTCTGTACTGAAGAGTTGAAGAGTTGTTCAGCCAGGACAAATGCTACTAACCTTCCATGACCATCCTCTCTTTTTGTACCAGACAAGAACTCCTTCTGTCCCAAGTGATCCTCAGCAGTTGAAGATGGGCTGTCCTTCTCACCTGCAAGCAATGGGAGGGCAGCACTGGAACTGCTTGTTTCTTCTGAAGATGATGAGGAGCTATGGGAGCGCAGTGGCACTTGGAGGCTTAGATGTTGTGCCTTTCTTTCTATTTCTGTACCTATTGATCTACAATCCCAATCTTTTCGTTTTACACCATTTGTTTTACCTAGGATCAGAAACAAGAAAGAAAACCTGAACATCTGACACCAATACACAACTACAGTGGTCTCTTCCTTGCTTACTGAAAGCTTTACTAAAGAAAACAAAGCCCTCATTCTGAAAATGCATACACATACTAGTATGCTTCCTAAAATAATGTAAAATCATGGCAGCAAAATGAATTCTTTTAATAGAATCTATTTTTCTTGTCTAGAAAGCAGTCAAGTCTGAAAGCTTCTTTTTACTCACAAAGGAGATGCATATTAATATAAAAATTCAGCATATGAAAATTCGCTCATTATCATCACGCTATTGTCTTCTCACCACCACAGAACCCCCTGCACAAGAACTAACAATAACCAGATCAGAAAGAGCATGAATACCAATGTTAACTTAGGAAATAATACTTTTGGCCAAAACAGAATAAAGTTACAGCACAATGCATTCTCACCATCTAAAATTTTAGGAATCTCTTTAGTAATTATCCATTCTCCTGGTTGCAGTAATGACTGACCATAAAACATATCAGATTCTGCACTTGTACTTGAGAAAGCAGAGCTGCTTGAAGGTGTCAGTTCCTCAAGTTTGAAAAAGTCCAGTCCTGTTAACGTGCCACCAAAGAATCGACAACCACCAAGGCAGCCACACTTATTCTTGCTCCTCTTATTCTTCAAATTGTCATCAGGCCACAAAAACCACAGTCTACACAAGGGCAAGAAGGAAAGAAAAAAAAAAAAAAAAGAAAACAGAAACACAATCACATCACAGATAGTACATTTAAAATTAGTTAAGATAAAAAGATATACACTAAAATACATTCAAATGCATCTCCTTCAAATTGCATCTCTCACCTTTTAGTACGGTTATCATGCATCTCCAAGAAATGTCTCTGCACTTCATGTTTAGAAGGATGATCGGCAGCTAAAGCAATGTCAGCAGTGATGAGCCCCAAGTTGACAGATCCAGCTTCCAGCCAATACGCCCTCCTCAGTATTGGCTGAAGACCAGTTCTGCAGTTGTTCACTTGCTCAACATATTGTCTCAACTGAAAATCTTGAACAGCAGCGCTTACACCTTCTCCAACAGACTGGTTGTGGAGGTTGCAGTTTGCAATACGTATAGTACCCATCTGAAAACATAAGTAAAAACATCAACTCTGAATACTTAGAACTGAAACAACAAAAAAGTGACCTTAATCCAAATAATATAAAAGCTATCAAATTCCAGAAAGGCCTCAGTAAACTACTGTCTCAAATAAATAAAAAACAAGAAATCTGAAACTTGATGTTGCTGTACGTACTTAGATTAAAAGACTGCCCTCATTCTTCCAGTACAAAGCTGTGTTAACGTGCAGAATGCAGACATTTAAAGCCACAACTAGTAAATACTTCAGTGAGAGATTCATGTTAAATAGCGCAAAATTCAAACCAGAAGAAACTCTTAAGTCCTTGAGCCTTAACTCTGATCCATATAAATTGTGTTGTAATAGCCTTTTACGATCTCAATCTATTGCTATAGCTCCAGTAGTTCGCTGATTCAAAGAGGAGTCTACCCACCTTCTGTATCTGCTCTTCCTTTATCTTCACACTCAGCTATGGAAAGTAGTCACCTCACTACCAGCCTACCTGCCTATACACAGCCAATCCTCTCCCACACTACTGAACCCCAATAAAACTGGATCTAGCCCCGTCACATATGCTTAGTCTTAAAACAGACCCAAAGGTGGATGAAGTTTCCTGCACCGCTTCAGAAGTCTCCAAAAGGTCTCCATGAAATACACAAAACACTCCAACTACATATTCAAACTTTTCAAAGGGTAAGTAAGGAAAGCTGCAAAAGAACCCAGTCATGCAAGAGCAACTCACAGGGTTAAATTTTTTACTTTTAATCTTTTTCTCAAACCATAAAGAAGCACTAGAAATCCTTTTTTAAATATGAATGGAATGCATTAGTGATATAGTGGTTCACGTTATTAAGCTGCCTTTGAAAATACCATCATTCATATTCATGCCTGCAAACACAGTTAATATTTGTGCTGATGCATTATAATACTAAGACTCAAAAGATTTTATAGATGCAAATGCTTTTCTTTTTTTAACTGCCACAAGATATCCAGCCATTCAAATGAGAAAATATCATACCTCAGATCACACAAAATGTCTAAAATAATTGCCACTTTCCTTCAGTTAGATTCTTGCTAATAATGTGAAGCTGTCCCCAAAACATTAAACACTGAGTCCAGTTTTAAAACTATATTTATTAATGGACAGCACAACTTTCAGTCACTTATATCAGTATAATGCTTTTCTCCTTTAGCGTATTACTAAACCATCTCTTAACTTTCATTTTGCCATAGTTTTCTCTTGTATACGATTAGAGAGAATATCAGCTTTTCTCTGCATACTCTTCTTTGAACAGTGACACTATGCAGTATTTTAGATTCAGTTAGGTAGCAACACTAGTATTTCTCCCATCTCTGTCAATGATCTTAATCCAGACATCTGTTTCACATACCATGACTGTGAGTTATCATGCAGCAAGTTGTATACACCCCTTCTCAATCATTTCCAATCACTGAGTTACTTATAGAAAAAGTTCTTAGTAACCCAGGCGTAGACAATAGATTTACAGTGCCCAGAATTATTTTAATTATGCCAATCTTGCAGCTTACATTTTTAATTTTGCAAGATAGACCACTTTCCAAGATCACTAATGCAAGTGTTAAATATCACCCAAACTGACCTACTTCTCACTCAGCCCAACCATTTTAACACCAACCTCTTACTACTTAGTTCCACTACAGTAAGCAGGCCATAAAAATAGGCAACTATTATATAAAAAAATGCAAAGACTTCTATTGACAAATATTTTAATTGCAGTCACAAGCAATGTATTTTACCTTTATATTGGTGGCACAGCCATGTTCTACCACATATAGATCTGCACCATCCATGGCTAAGCGTGTCATTGTGTACTTTAAGTCATGAGATGTTGGACATGGCCCAGGGACACAGTTCATCTGAGGGAAAAAAAAAACAAAAAAAAACAACACATCATAAACAACACCACAAAAAATGGTAACTATATGTTATAATGGGGATGAGGTCAAGAGATGAAATTCACAAATTATGCCTTACAAATCACGAGACTTTTTAGGTCTTTAAGTGACTGCCCATATGGATTCCAAGTGATAAACAGCAAAACCAGAATTGACGATAACACCAGTTTGCTCAGGCCAAACACCAAGAGCCCCATTCCAAAAAAGATCCATGGAAGCCAAAAGCTGTTAAGTCCATCATCATAGAACTGTTTCAACAGCTGAGAGTAATAGGATGGCAAAGTGCCAGGAGCCTGATGGGAAGTCTGATCTTTGTCTCTTATTGGAAATTGAAGTATGCCATTTGTCTCTGAACTCTCACTGTATAGGTAAGAAAATATGCATGACTCTTCTTGATATTGTCTCTCAAAATAATGTAGCACAAAAACGTGGTGTAAATCCCCAGGAAAATTCAGATAGAATCGCTTTTCTTTCTAAAACATAATTAGCTTTACTTTATCAAAGGGCACAGCCAATCTGAGTACATACTCCATATATGTTGATAACTTTAAGGTTGGGTTTAAAAAGTTTCAAAATACCTGTACAAATATATTGAGTAATTAAGATGGATTACCTTAGAGTCACAAAAACGACGGTCAATTCCATGCTGGCATATTACTACAGATTTTGGTCTTTCCAGTTCAAACTCACGGCACACTACATGAAACACAAAGGTCTGCCCCCATTCCAGAAGACTTGCAAGCTGCAAGCAAATAACATGTTCTTTAAGAGTATGTATGCAAAATTCAACAGATTACTTAAGTAATATCACTAAAAGTTGGAAGGTTAGAAGTAAAACAGAAGAAGACCTCACCATATTATTCCGGCTTCATTACTTTGTTTAAACATGGACTACGCCTGTTCCTCAAAATTATTTATTGTGTGCTACAAGATGCAATTTTCTGTAGCTCTTCATGTATAACACTGTGACACGAAACTAAACAACCCCTAAATTATGTCGTATTCTAAGGAAACAGCTTTACTCTTATGGTTAGCCAAGCACTTCATTGTAAAGATGGAAATCATCTTAATTTTCCTCAATAAAACAAAACAAAAAAACACTTCTCCATACCCTAGTATCATTTATAATTTAAATGTCATACCTCCTTGTATATAAGTAACAAAGTTACATTTAGAAAGCATAGAAGGAAACTGGTAGAACAGAATACTACTGACTGGACCTAGTAATTAGCCAACTGTTGATTTAAATCTTTTATATAGTTAGCTTTTTCATAAAGGAAATGAATCATGACTGTCTAGCTCTATTATGAGAGGGAAATGGGTTTTCTTTGGCTAATCAAAGGAAAGGGGACTTTAAATCAGGAGAAATTTAATTGGAATTTAATATAGCTATGACTGTCCTCCACGAGATCTCTCTTCCTCCCTTTAGTTGTATACCTTCACAAATTCTTACAATACATCACACTCTGGAAGGAAAAAGCCAGTGACCCTGAAATAGCAAATTCAAGTTCTGCTTCACATCAATGCTGACAACAAATAAAGCAAAATTAAAATCCTCTATTCAGTTGAGAGTTTCTATACGAAGAAAACTCTGAAGTTATATCAAACATTTAGAAATGATCTTTAAAGCTTAGAATACTTTGAATCAACTAGGTTTCAACTTGAAACAACTACTGCTGGACTAAATACTATAGCTAATCTAAATCAGCAATACCACTTTGGGAAATATCTCTACAAAAGCCTACATATGCAGAATGAAAAATCTATCAGGAGCCTATTCCATAAATGCACTGTAATTGCTTGTATGCCTTGTTTTGATTTTAGATGCTTAAGTAAGTGTTTAAGCCCTGAAAATGACATCAACTTTTAAAAGAATATGAGGGTGCAGAAGTGTATTAAAAAATAATCAAACTACAAAATAAAATTTATGTATTTTTCACAGGTTTCACAACACAGCAACAAAGGAACCTTTTCTAAAGACCTCATAGCCTACACCAGAAATATATCTAAAAGCCATTTGCCTAACGCATGCTCGGAGTCACCATTATATAATGGAAAAATGAAGGCAGCATAAATGGCAGAACTAAAAGGACTGATCACTGTGAAAACAATCTTTGAGCAGGATCAAGCATTAAAAGTTATGCAGCTACCAGCTACTCTGTTGGAGGGGCCTGCTCACTTTACTTCCCCACAAAACATTTCAATTGTCTCCTACTTTAAAACTTGGCTTTGTCAATAGTTTTCTATGAAATGCTAGAACTTTATCTGCAAGGTAAATTCTTGCCAGTTGCTGAACCTGATATCCTCCTTCCTGAAAACATTCCTGCAAGCAAATACCTGTGTACCAAAATTAACCTTACATGTGAAGGATAACAAACTGCCTTTCTGATTGTAATCACAAATGAGCACTTGATATGTTCTTCCCAGAGAATTAGCCAGTTGGAGTAATGAACTAGCATCTCTGGAATTCAGCATAATAAAACAAAAGTGACTTCAGAGGAAATCAAAGACAATTTCACTAAGAATCCATTACTCAAATGTTTTGAATACAGTTTTTCTTTTTTGTCATTGTTACATTGCTTACTTTATGATTGAAAGGGTTCCAAAACACCAGATGTTTTTACAGAGAAGCGTTATTTATTCTACAATTAAACCACTTTAAGTATAAGTAGTTCCTACGGTTGATTTTCTAGTCATTATTCAGGTGTAATATTAACATACATAGACATAACATCAATTTACATGTATTTTCAACAGTATTCACCGCTGATTTGCTCATATTTGGTTACTGTCACTCTTTTAAATGCTCATTTAACACTAGACACTCTGTTATATATCCAGGTGAATATCAGATTCAGCTCAGTTGGCATCTCCTATTTTTTTACAGAAATAGTTAGATTTCCAACCTGTAAATGTTAGGTTATTTAAGGCTGAGAACATATGTTTTCTAAAGTTCACACTATACCAAGTTTACAAGAAGGAAGGAAGTTAATCCTTCATAGCAAATGGTTTCTAGATGATACCTGTGGTGCTGTAACTTTGGCAGTAAGACTTCCAGCCTGTACATCTATTAGCCATGCATATTCTAAAGTATCACTTCCAAGAGGCAAACCTTCAGCAGAAAACATCGCATGGGCACGCAACTGCAGACCTGACAGACTAATATGGCCCTCTCGAAGGACTTCATCTGCTGCAGGTCTCTGTCAAGGAAAGGTAACAGTTAAGTAAACTCCTAGTACCTGCGAAGATTGTATAATTAGAAAGTGCAAAAAGAAAAAAATAAAAACGAAAAAGCATTGCCAGATATTTCATATACACTCATCTTCACCTCTTAAATCCTGATGAATTCTACACAGGTAGCCAGTCCCAAGACTTCTCAGTATTACACATGCAACAACATACACATGAATCTTATGTAGGGAAGGAAACCTTATCTTTTAACCACTAGCAACCAGCATCATCTACCTTTCCTAGGGGATTTTCACTCTGTGACATCACTGGGAACATCTCTTAAATCATACTGCAGTACAGTACAAAGAATGGAAGCGTTTCTAAAATACATGAACTGTTCAAATCTTTCTTTGCAACATTTTTAAAAACCTGCCTTCTGGCATGTTTATCATCTAAAGCAATAGAAATATCCCACACAGAAGTCTTACTAGGAACCAACCGGGGAATGAGGAGAAGTCAAAGGGAAAACAGCAAAGACAGCAGTCTGCAGGAAAGAACATTTGTAAATGGAAGGACTGTAGAAGTGTCTTGCAGTGTCACCTAAATACCCAAACCCAAAGCAGTAGTAAGAATAAAACACAAGGAAATCAGCCGCAAGCTGAGACCTGTCATAGCCAAGACTGGTGCAATGTGCTGCACTGGCTGCTAGATAGCAGCACTGCAAGCAGCTTCACTCCCTGTTCTCTCTCCTTTGCAACTAGAGACTATCTTTGCTTTCACTTGATAAAAATCATTCTGGCTTTTATATTCAATATGTCCCCCCTGATCTTTGGGATTCTGAAAGAGCGTAATAGAAAGCCTAACCAATTTTTACATGTATATATACATACATGGGTTGGGATTAAATTCTTAGGGCAATTAAATCATACACACATACACACACAAAAAAAAACCAACCCTGAAAATGTTAAGATTATGGCTGCAACCTCATCTCTACTTCCTAGTACACAGGTACTGTGATTAAGTTACAGTTTGAAAAAAACCTTGAAGTCATTTAGTGCACAAAACAGATTATTTTTTTAAATACACAGCTATAGAAAAGTTTGGATTCCTCATAGCATACCATCCCCCCAACTCCACATCCCCTCAAAATAAAAACAAAACCAACCAACAAAACAGCAACAAAAATACATCAAAGAAAACCTTCCAGTAGACATGGTTACCCCAACTGAAAACTCTCAGGCCTTTTTTTTACATACAGATTTAACTACAGTTTCAAACCTGTAAATCTCATTGATTTCAGCTGCCCCTGACAAGTCCATTTAAATGAAAAATAAGTCCTACAATATAGAAACTTCACTCTAGAAACAAAGTCAGGGGGGAAAGAGAATTGCCTGCCCCACGCTGCCAGTATAACCAATTTAAGCAGCAGTCCCAAAAGAGCACTGTATTAATCCTATTGAGATTAATCATTTGCCATTCCCACAACAACACACCACCACTTTTTCTCAGGTTACTACTATAGATAATTGCAGCATCGTACCCAAAGCCCAGCAGGTTGTAATTCTACTTTCTCAATGGGAATATTTTCTTTGCTAATCAGAACTTAAGAAGGTAACACTCAAAATATGAGGGCTAGCGTGGAAGGTCTTAAGATGCTGTTTAACTTCTTGTCATTAAGACAGTTCATTATTTTCACAATTCCTTTATCTTTTAATCAGTCTACAGAGAGAGTTATATTTAAGGTACTTCTGTGCTTGTGCACTGGGTCCAAATCTGTAAAGCTTAAACAAGCATTAACCAGTTCCTTTCATTAGTTTCCTGACAAAGCAGAGAACAGACGGACATGCGTCTTCACCTGTGCACTGTTAGTAGTCTATGGTTTTCAAACACTGGAATATTATTTTTGGAAGCAATATATTTCAAGATACAGGGATTGAAAAACAATGTAACCTGTTGGGCTCAGTTCAAGTATTGTGGTTTTAATGCAAGCAGTGCGTGCATAAATAAAGCAAGAACTGAAATAGTCACTAACTTCACTGAGTAATGATAACTGCTTGTGCTAATGAATATCAATCTAAAATCTTCACTGTGCTAAACTTATCCATGGGGGTAGTTTTTGAAAAGTTTACTAATAATTACAGTGAAATAGCACATAGCTAACTGATAAGCCACAAGTGACTCATAATTTTGTCTCTAATTATTTTCATTTTACCCCTACCAGGGGAAAATTATAGGTCATGCCAGTACCTTAATTTTAAGATAAAGATTCAGCTCTGTGATTTATTCAAACAAAATGCATAGAAATGTGAAAGATGTGGTTATTCTATTTACTACCACTTGTCCTTCTGCAGCTTAAAGAAGTGAACATCTCCAGACACTACACAGAATTTACTTGCATCAATACTTACAATAGATTTTAAGACAAAAATCTTAAAAATGATTCAACAATTTTAAGACCAATCTGAGTATTACTCTCTAGTTTCCTAGTGAATCTTCCCAAGAAAGATTTAAGTAAAATTAAGAGAACATGCAATCTTTTCCGTGCCTTTCATTTCAAATGCATGCTGGAGAAACAAAGATTAATAAAATATATATGAAAGAAAAATTCGATGCAAATACAATACAAAAGCCTGAAGCTTTGTATATATCAAAAGAATTCATATTCAAATGATTACAATTTCCTCAACACAGGCACACACAACCAAACAAAACTGGCTAACTACCTGATAATTGTCATTCAGAAATAAATTCACTGGAGACAGCACAAGTTGAAGCATTGTTTCTCTAAATCCTTTCTTCATCTCAAAACACAACCTCTCCATGAAGGCGGTAGGGCACTCAGGACCATCGGGACTACAATGCTGAAGTAAAAAAATCAAACACCCATTTCAGGAACTGAAAATGTACAGCGTTGTTGAAATTGTTAGATTAGAAGTAAACCTGTGAGCAGTAAGTATGCTAGCTTTCCTTCAAATTGATAATTTAAAAAAAGCCTGTGTAACTTCAAAAATCTTTGTACAGCTATAATAAATCAGCAACTCAAATCCATCTGGATGAACCCAAACTTTTATCTGGATTATTTCTTAAACTCTTGGGAAACCCTCACAACATGGCTGCAAAGAGTAGGATGTGTCATCAGAAGATAGTTCTACTATTTAGCAGCGAAATCATAACTGTCAATCAAACATAATGAACTACTGATGACAAAAGCCTATTTATAATTTAAAAAATGTCCAGTTCACATTTCAGACAGTCAAAACCAACCATGTCTGAAACTACTTCACAATTTTGCTTAAGAGTACATGCACATTTTAAAAACACCTCCCTAAGCTCACATTCTACACAGTTGCATTTAGTTCCATATTATGAAACTGGAAAAAAAAATAATAATTACAAGCAAGAAAATACTCTAAGACTCTAAAGCACTTACCACTGGCAATCGCCCATGAACCTTGTACAAATTAACAAGGACAGTAATATCCCATGGACGTAGAGTAAGAGGGTGAACTGTCTTGACTGAGCATTCATTTTCCTTTTTCTCATTTTCTACTCCAACAGCTGTCCATCCAGAGCTCGAAGATGTTGACAGGGACAAAACAGGACTTGAAATAACTTCTTCAAAATCAGTATACATGTCATCTTCTCCAAAATAATTTTCCTAGGAAAATCAATTATTTGCAGTGACTGTAGGGAAAATATTTTACAAAATTTTATGAAGGTTATTGCTAACCTCCTCCCTTTCTTGCAATTCATTGGCATGCCAAGATTTTTCCATTCTTTTCTAAGCACAAATCTGTAGAGCAAGTAAGCAAAGAGGAAATGCACAACACAGAGAAAGCAAGAAATTGCAAAGAACCCTTGTCCATGGAAAAATGTCTGTGGGAAAAGACAGGCACATTATTAGCCCACACATGATGACTGGATATGTAGTTCTATCATCTCACACCAAGTCTCCAAAGTATGTTTTGTGTTAATACACTATGTATGAACTGTACACTATGTAAGTACTGCTCAGTGCACACACACATAAAAAAAAATCCTCAGAAGTTGAGCAAAGTTAACTGGCTTTGCTTTTTAACAAAGAGAAAAGATAGAAGTAATTGTGAGGAGGTAGATCTTGAAGCTTTTGTTTTTTATACAGCGGATCCAGCAGAGGGTGCTAAGAACTGCAGTAACTTACTCTCAGTACCTTCAACAGCGCTGCAGAGACTTGAACACCATTAATACCCAGTAGGTAGGACAAGGTAGGACATTCCTACAAAGTACAGGGCACTATACCAAAAAGCTACCTCCAGAGAACAGAACACTTACGAAAAGCGCATAAATCTCTCCTACATTTTACTTAAGATCAATGAAAATGAACTAAAAACAACCAGTCAGAAAAAGTCAGCATAAAATAAAAACACCGCCAATAATCTACTACAAGATGCTATCTGTAGACAGATGTAAACACAGTAATGAAAATGCTAAAAAGAACAGTACGTTTGCATTTTCAAAGATGAGTTATCTAAATTTTCTATTGAGATTCAGAAGACAAAATCTGCATGCCAAAAATCAAATCATCAAAGAATCAAGGGAGATAACATAACACTGTTCACGTATCTCTCCAGAGGAAATGAGTACTGAAGAAAAGAGCTTGCATGGAAAGACAGTATCATCTCACAAGCTTAGGAACTCCAAGAGAAGATCAATACACAATTCAGTAAACTGTGTCAAACACAAGTAGATTTCCTCTGTATCAGAATATATGAAATCTCATCAAGACATTCACTATTGGCCTAATTTTCTTCCTATTTCTTTTTAGGGTCAACGTGAAATAACATAAGAGCATATTTGCAATTCCTGTACTTGACAAATCCTTTCTTTTTTGCTATTCATTGCATACATGTAGTAACTTTATATAAAAACTTAAAAGTGACTATTTCAGTACCAGTCCTTATCAGTAATCATTTGTCTCAGAAACTTCCTCATCCCATCCCTAAATGAAAACATCCAGAAAAGATTAATACAAACCTTAAAAAAAAAAAAAAAAAAAAAACACCCAAAAAACTAATAATGAAACAAAATACAAACATCTCATAGTTAGCTAACAGAAGTGACATGTTCAGTCAACTCTGCCTTTGTTGCAACAAAAAAAGATGAGGTAGGTAGGAAGGAATTCAGTTACTGCAAGCCATCCTGAAGACCACTAATACAAGAAGACTTGAGATAAGCAACACATACAAGCATATTAAAGCATAACAGAGGCAAGAAAAAAAAATTGTTCTCCTAAATATTCCCTGAAGTAGCTTTGTAAATTAGATTTATTCTCACATCCTTTCCCTCTATGACCCTAACTACAGAAATTTCCAACAACCTAATTAAAACAAAAAGTAAACAATCAGGATACTCTGCAGAGCTTAAAATGCCCTAAAGGCACGAATTCTGATACATCTTTGCATAAAAGTAGCTCTTAATGTATGCTCCAGTCAAACGTGCATTTTTGTGGTACTATATATTAACACGCAAAACACCACAAAAGAAGAACTATGCTGATACAAGTTTACATCTCTTTTCTAATTCTTCTTACAGCCTGTACAAACTTTATTGAACGCAGCCATGCCATATCATCAAACCTAGCCATGCCAAACCAGTCCTTACAAAAGGACTGAATTCACACATTATGCAGAATTCTGTTTCAAACAACTTACTTCCCTTTCCAACACATAGCCATCCATAAACGTTGTGAGGTGTGTTTCTGTGCTTACCTTTATAGACAGAAAGGCTTTAAGCAGTGGTCCATACAGGGTTATCTGGGAATCTGGAGAGAGTTCCAGTTCCACATGGAGCTTATCCGGGGGCAGTTCTGCAGGGTCGAGGGGCAGGCGAGTTGAAGCAGTGGGAGAAGAAATCACACTCTCAGATGCCTTCTGTGATGGCCTTAGCACAGATAGCATTGTTTCTTCCATTTCTGACACTTGGGAGCAAATGAAGACAGATTTTCATTATGTTAGGTTTCTAACGGACAAAATTATGAAAACATGAAAGTGTTATAACTTCTTGCAGCTTTCTAATTTTGATTCTATAACTATGCTAATGTATCTATGCTACAGAAGAGATTTCTCATATCTAGCAAGCATGAGAATGCAGTAAACTACAGAATATTTTAGTTGACATGAATTATGCAAGAGAAAAACAAGCCCACAAGTTACAAAAAAAAAGATTAATTTATTTATCTTGTTTTTCAAGTTAAACAAAGACCTGCTTTTATTTCAGTGTAGAAGCTTTCCCACAACCACATAGCTACTGCAAACAGAAACGAATAAACAGAAAGACCACGAAAGTTGTATTACAAATCTGTTCTGTGTGCACTACAATTTCCTCTCAAACTCAATTACTCTAGACACAAAACAGTGAAATTCAAATCCTTTTTTCTATTTCTTCTTTTTACTTGGAGCTAAGGAAGAGCATATTGCCTTTTTAAGAGTGGAAAGACCAAGAAAAGGAAGTGAGTAACTCGAAATCATTGGGGATGTAAAGCAATTGCTGAAAAGCAAATAGCTTTATGGAGAAATCATAGAAAATTACTGTTCCAGATGAAGAAAGACTTCAGGCACAAGTTTAACTGGTAGAATCAGTGCATGCAGAAGTACAGTGAGTACACATGCATCCAGCAAACTAGCTTTCAAGGCTTTAACTTATCATTCTTGCCTATAATCCTTGCTCAGTGCTTGCTTTATGTTAAATCAGTTAGCTAAATGCCACTTATTTGGAAATTGCACGTCTTTATTACACAACGTATCTGTTTCTTAGAGATTTATGGTGTTTTATCAATTGGCTCAAAGGAAAATAACCAACAGTTATTACTATAACAAACACACAGTGTCAGCATCACAGATCAAACAGAACCATGAAAGTGAACTCAACTTTCTTAACTAAAGGATTTTCCTGTAGGTGCAATTACCTGTGTGTATAGAACTGTAATTATAACAATTCAGCCTGGATTTGGACAAGTGAATGCTTTCAAATATGAAGTACGCAAATTTGACATAAATTTAGTCTCAAAACAACACATAATGAATATCTGCACAATGGAACTTATCCTGTTTCACAAACTAAAATATGATTCATTCATTTGAATTGTTGGAACTCAAAACCTAAAAATCTTATTCAGAATCATGTCTTCAAACATGTGTTCATTGAGGCTTATTCAAATTAATCCTCGTTCTTGTTACTTTATTATCGCTCCTTCATCAGTTCCTCTCTCTACCCTCAACCTGAAAGGTTTTCAAACAACCTCCTATCATCTTGCATACCTCCCTCTGCACTTAAAATATTCGAGCAGAGAGATAAAATTAGGGTATTTTGTAACTTCTTTTGCAAGCACATACATATATTTCACATTCAGAACTTTACAATTTAAAATTTGAAAATTCTCACTCAGAAATTCTTGTTAGACTTGTTAGTCTAACACCCCTATCAAACTGCCCTCGTTCACTTTACCCCGGTGATTTTCAAATGCATGAAGATAAGCCTATGTCACTGTATCTCATACAAATATAGTGCATTTAAACATTAAAATGATAGGGAAAAAAGGTCACAGTAACACAAGGAAAAAGGTTTACAAAGTCTATGTAACATAGTACTGCCAAAAATACTGTACTTCATATTTATTAAACTAAATGATATTTTTCTTCAGGTAACAACTCACTTAAGAAGTCTACTCTGTTAAGGATAAGGAGAATTAACTACAGATAGTATCCTTTTTTTTTTCTTGTCCCCCACAGGGAACCTGAATATTTCTGAAATTTTGAATTGAAAGAAATGTTGTCAGGTTTGAAATTAAAATCAACAGTCCAAAAAAAAAAGTAAAAAAGTAAAAAAGCAGTTCAGTTTAAAATTAATTTCTGCAAATTTAGGAAGTTAAAGCCAACACAATCACAGCACTTCCTGAAATGAAACATACTACTGAGAAGAAAAACATATTTGCACTTACAGGATTGTTTTAACTGCTCATCTGCCTTTTGAGGATAAATTGGGTGCCACGAGTAGTCAATAGTAAACACAACACTCGGGACTGTCCAGCATTCAACCCATCCAGCCCTTTCAAAAAGAAATATTTGTAGCACAAGTTTCATTATGTATGCTCCATTAACATACAAAGCCGCTTTTCCACAAAGAAACTAACTAAATATAAAAAGCCAACATAGATACATGAACATAAATTAAAACTAGACTCACTCTTCTTGAGTAATGTTCCTCCACTTGGGTTTGCCTGTTTTCTGACCACTTGGACATTCACCAGAAACGCAAGATTCAGGATTTATTTTATTTGGTTGACAATCTTTCACCAACATAAAGAGAGAATATTTGCTTGGATGACAGTCTGGTAAGTACAAATGAAGATCAACATCTTCTCCCTAAAATTAAACATTAATAAAGTATATTTACATTCATTTTCTGCATAATGCTCATTTTCTTTACATGCTCACATGTACCAGCATCTTCACAAAGATGATGCACAATGTCTCAGTCTTTATATGACTGCTGACCACAACTCCCACCAATTTGTAATAATACTCCAAGAGCTCAACAGTTCTTAGCTGTAACTTGCATATAAGAACACATCATAGCAAGCTGCAAAACAAAAGTGCACAGCTTTTAGAGATTGCAGTTACTCTTCTGTTCAATCCATAACGCAAAAATTCAGTGATTGGCCCACAACTTACCAACTTCTTAAAATCAACTGTACCTTTTGCTTGTTCGTTTGTTTTTTTAATTTAAATATAGTCTTGCTTATTTTGCTATCAAATTACACAAGCTTACCAACATCACCTTCAACTAGTTTTTAACGTTAGTAACACTGCACAATTTCTATTTTAAGAAAGACAAAAGAAGAAGTACAATGTTCCAAAGAATTAGTTTGGTACATGAAAAATACATCTGTTACTTTATAGAAGATGCAAAAATTCAGAAGACAGGTTTCCAAAACAGTTTGAGTTGCCTGTTCCAAATGTATATATACGTACGTGTGTGTATCTGTATGTGTGTATGCTTATATAAAATAAAAAAACTAAAACACACTATGATTGGATGCTTTAGGTAATCAAGAGAAATTATTTTCTTCTGGTTCGTTATATGAACAGGAAGTGAAAGAATATTTTTGTTTCAGGAAGGAGTTTACTTCATAGCTCCTAACTGAAGAAAAGGAAGTAAAAATATTTCACGTTCAGAAAACAAAACAAATAAAACAAATAAAGAAGGGCACTGAGAGAACAGAACTTACCTTTAAAGAGAATCTGGTATTGCATGTAGTTGGAACAAAGTCAGTGAAAGGCAGAGAGAAAACAATGTTTAATGTTTCTCCACAAGCTGCTAGATAAACTGGGAGAGAATAGGAGAAGCAAACACATAAAACACTGTCAAAATGACTCCCTATTTTGTTCTTAGGCAAATTATCAAACATATAGGTATAATTAAGGAAAAAGATGTTAACTCGTGACAAAGAAAAATGCTGTGCATTTAGAGTACAAATTACCAAATCATTCTTCAAAAATGAATACTAAAAATGTGACCTGAAACTATACTCCCAAGAGAAGGTACACATTTGTACGAAATGTAGAAAACAAGTGAGGACTTGCAGCAGTTTAAGGATGGCTTACACATAACAACAGTAGCAAAATGGGTAGTTATCACTGAATTCGTTTCAAAGTAAACATACTAGATTTTTTTTCACTGCATGTACTGTTTCAAATCAAAAACTGACTTTACCATTTTCTTGTTGTTTGGTGGAACAGTCAATCCAGTTGTGTTGATTTGCTGCCCAAATCATTTCAAACTGATGAAACATGACTTTGAAGTTCCACATATAAGGAACAAATGAATAAATATCAGGCGCACTATCACTAGACCAGTCTTGGATCAAATCTAAAATTACATAAAGTAATAAAAGACATGTTAGTAGCAATCAAGGAGAGACTTCCTCCTTCAAGTTAAGCTGGTTTTTAATAAATTGTAAATCTTCAACATTGGTTCCTTTACAGAAAAAGGAAAATGAGGAAAACTATACACAATATCCATTCCTCAAGTAGATTCCACAAATACTTCCTGAGAATCCATCTCCTTGCTTTCTAAGCTGGATGGTATAGGTTTAATCAGGCTTTCTAGTTTAGTTTTATTCAGTAACAAGGTTTTCCATTCATCCAAAAAAACAATGGACTAATCAATGTTTTCCTTTGGTTTTCCACCCTATACTATGAGCATATATTAGTTATATTTCCTACCCCCCGGCCTAATACAGAAAAACAATGTTTCTGGAGAAGCTCACAGGTTCACTCTGCATAGCCTGTTAGATTATGCTGTGTACACCAGCACTCTACAAGTGATGACTCTGGCCTCACTAGGAGATAACTTTATTAGCATCACACTATGCCTGTACTAATTAATCCTCTACTCAGCAGGGCTAATTAGAGCAGGTAGTGCCACACTGATGAGGCTATATTCTTTCTATTTCTGCAGCTGGAACATTCAGCAACAGTTTGGTGAGGCAGGGTTGTCTTGCGTACACATATTCTTCCTCACAGCCAAAATCCTAAGGAGCTCCTAATCCTAAGGAGCAAATTACTTTCTCTCATCATCCGTCAGCCTCAGAGTCAAGATATAAGCCTGAATTACTAAAAATCAGTCAGCCAAAGACAACAAATATCAGAGAAATCAACATCTTAGTGGCAATTATTAAATGAATTAGTAGCTTTAGTATAAATAAATAAATAAATAAACACAAAAGAAAACAAAAAAAAACAAAAAGTACCCACATCTGAAACTTAAGCTTGCTTAACATAATTGCGGATCAAAATTTAATTAGCTGATAGAAAACTAAATTATTTAGTGTATCTACTGAAATATAAGAATATTGTGTAATTAGACACCAATGCCCCACAGAAGATATTGGGAACTTGGTCCTCAGAAATAATTTGTTTTCCTGAACATGTGAAATCACAGTAACTCCAATTGTATATCTTTGCAAAGTTTGAAGAAACGGTAAACAAAGAACATTTAATTTGATATAATAACTTAATCAGTAAAGCAGTTACCTGTAAAGAAGCTTTTCTGAGCAAAGATAAAATGATATGTTGCTTTATAAACCTCAAGTTCACATTGCCATGTCTGTGGCATGTTCCATATCCGGGGATAACTGGCATTAATATGAAACTGCAAACAAGATATAAAAGCATTAGAATTATTTAAAAACATGACATGTTTGACCCTGTAGCACAGCAGTTTTCACATATGTACTTCGCTGAATAATTAAAACTCTTTTCCTGCTGAGATGAACAGAAGGGCACTCCAGTTCCTTAATAATTTAATCTCACTCTCTGTCTTTCTGACTTTGAAGGTCAAGTGTTAGTGTATTCATTTATTTGGAAAGGTATTACTACAAACTTCTGATATGGCTCAACAACTGTAATGTCTGTTGCACTAGACATAGAAATAGACTAATATCATGCTCAAAAAACAGACATTAAGAACATCTCTCTAATGAGGTCATCCATAAACTAGTGAGAAAGGTAATCAACAATTACAGAAATTGAACGTTAGGATAATAAAAGAAAACACAGTATCATTTCAAAAGGTTTAAGTACCTTGAAATACCTATACATGCAGATATTCTGTGGTACAGCTACAACTGTAATGACTTAGTAAGGTAAAGTCTATATAAATACATGGCTACAAAGCCAACTAGGCAAGATTTGTACATAGTACTCAAATCCACTCACAGGTTTCAATTCACATAAAACCTTCCTCACATATCAATGTCATGTAAAATTAAAAAGTTGTATTTCTGCACTGTTTAAAATCCTGAATGTCAACTCTGTAGGCAAACAAATATGCTTTTTATTAAAAATTATTTGAAGATTGAAGCCTTGTTCTTAATTATGTAAACTTACAGCTAGCATCTCAGCTTCTAAGAGAGTCCGGTACTGCATACTGCTGGTGGCATCAACATGTAGAAGCTGCCCTTTAATTGTAGGTGAATAGCCTAGCAGATAAAAATACAAAAATAATTATTCCAATATAATAGTTATACAAACATTTTAAAAATTATCACCAATAAATTTAACAGTCCCCAAACAAAGAAGAAATTCTGTGCTGGAAAATGCTACTATGATAATTCCATCTTCTATTAGTCAGTGAAGAGCTCACTGCGTTCTGTAGGAGGGATGGAATGGCTTAGTTTCTGGAAAACTGAGCTTGAGTTGCACAAGAAAATACAAATATACCAGAGAGAATCAAGAGAACTAACAAAACAGCAAAAAGGATTCCAACCAGCCAACAAACTAAGTAAATGAAACAAAGACAAACAAACAAGAAAAAAACACCAAAACATAACTTTACATTTATCTCGGACTTCAGAGTTCATTTTTAAAAACTAAATTATTTTTCATGATGTATTCCTCAGCACAATTCAACTACTACACTAATCCTACTGAAGATGACTTCTTGCTTGAGTTGACAACATGTACATCATTTGCTTAAATATAAACATCAGTAAATGATGCACTTTCTAGTAATTAGAATTTTTTATTTAGGTTTCTCAACCCAAATAAAACATGGAGGTAACTTCATTATTTGAATACCTACATGCTTTAATAATTTCACTGAAATGTACAATGAAACACTTTCTTTTCTTGTGTAAGTGTATGTATATATTTACGTATAAATATATATGTATATACATATATGCTGCATAAGGATATTTATTTATCTCACATTCAAAGGGAAAACACTACAAGATAGTCACATTCATATGAATTAAGACAACTGTTCAGGAAAAAAAATTAAAAAACTAATTAAGCCTAGCCTTAACTCACCATTTTCACCAACTGTCATGGGAATATTTACTTCCAAATACGATCCTGCACCAACATTCACATGGACAGCATTGGTTTCCTGCATGGATTTAAAAACAAACACAAGCATTATTTCTAGACATTCAGTATCAACCAATGTACTTCATGCATCTGGTTATTATTATCCATACCTGGGTTAAAAAAAACTTTATGACTGATGAAAAGTTACTAATGAACTAGCTTTGTGCAGTGAAACAAGACATTCAATGAAGTTACGCTATACCCCATTTATAACCACCCCATATATGCATCTTCTGTTTCTCCTGATATCATCTCTTCATTGATATCAGATATTCATCCAATATCAGAAGAAATACTGTCTTCGTCAGGGCACGTTCCATCCTAATATACACACACACATATATATACTTTCTTTCTGCGATTATCAATGTGATTATCGGAGTGATTATCGATAATCACAGAAAATAAATACAACTTCTCCAAGCTTTTATAAGCACCTGAGACAAGTAAAAAGATGTAAAACCCAAAAAGCACAGTGGAATCACAGCAGAACAAACAAGATTTACAGATAAGATTCAAGAAGCTATTATTTACCCTATTTTTGGTAAAAAGCAAATCGATGGTGGCATCTGCAATAATATTCATCCGCAGTTCGAATGCAAGAATCTGTCTTGGTTTCCCAGGCTGAGCAATTTCAGAGATTTTCATAACTTGGTAGTCTGGGGGGAAGAAAAACTTCCACAAGCAATCCCTAGGGGGGAAAAAAGAAAAACTGTTGTTTTAATTTACAGAACAAATGTATTTATTTGGTTCACTTAATGATTTTCCAATTGCTGAGTCTTCAAGACAACCAGCACACGCCTTAGGAAGGAATGCTTATTTAGTAGGATCCCTGATGATGAGACTAATTCACTACCAAAACAAAACTCCAAAAATCCCATTAAAAAGAAACGCCTTTTGGATAGAAGCCATAAGTAGACAGACCATAAAAAAAAATTTTTTTTAAATCTAATTCAGATTGCAATCCGTGTTTTCTTCTTACTCCTAATCTTTGGTTTACAAATCTACTAGGAAGTGTAACAGGAAGGAATGTTTATGTTTCCGTTTGTGCACAACTTATCATTGTAATGCCCAGAAAGAAACAAAGTACAAAAGCGTGTAGTCCTTTGGAAGGGGAATGAAACGAAGCCTACATTTCTGCATATTTGTATTTGAACATTTAGTTATGTGGAAGGAAAACCACATAGATGTAACACAGACAGCAGAGCTTATTTGGTTATCCAGGGGGAGGAAGCAAGTCCTTAAGCTGAGTAACACAGTTTCCATGCATCCAGCACCTGACCACTAAAGCAACTTAAAAGTTAACACAGGCAGGGGAAAATAAATAAACGAAAGAAACAAAAAGAAACAAATCCACAACTTCAATGAGAAAACAAAAAAAAAATCCCATGCACACAAGTCAAAAACCACTGCAGTGACACCTACCTGGGGAAACCCAAGGCATTACTGCATGGAGTAATTAAGATCAGTATTTGTGGAAGCTCTAGTATGAATCGAGGAGTAGAAAGTCCAAAGAATTTCCACAGATCAGTGCTTTGAAAACATACAGGTACTTTCCAAAATTCTATCTTCTATCCATGGCATGATAAGAAGGTGTTCCCAGGTATGTGTCTGTGAGCCCTGTGCACACTGTGCACCAAACCATCTGTTGGCTAGCCACTTGAAATTACAGAAAACCTACCATCACAGTTCTAGTTTTCTTGATGGTATTAAAAATGTCATTAATGATTCACCGACTCCACATTCTGTTCTAGAAATCAGCATTTTCTCTCAAGTTCTACAAGGCATATCTGTCATATCTGATGACTAATCTTCCATCCTCACATTTAGAGACAATTAGTCCTATCAGTTTCACATGAGAATTTATAGAGGCCAAGAAAGGTATTAATTTGTAATTAACAAGAGAAAAAAATGGAAAGTACTGATTATGACACTGTTACTTAACAGTCCTTCACTCTCTAAACAATTTTACTGTCTCCAACAGAAATATTCATGCACAAAATACAGAGGGCTTAGTGAAGAACAGTAATAGAGCTCTTGCCTAATATTTTAATCACTAAAATATCTAGATTATAAACACTTTGGAGACAGCATCAAGTGGTTGACTCTGTTAAGTAGTGATAAATGATTACACCTCATTATTTTCAAAGCCAGATCTGTACTTCCATGGATTTTCTCACCAACATGCAGCATATTTCAAACTGTAATCTCCAGAGAAATAAGCCAATAAGAACTCAACAAGTCTAAATAAAAGCAATAGAAAAAAATTAAATCCTTACATAACATTTGACAAATAATAGAACTATGTTGTTCCAAAAAAATAGGAACAAAAAATGATTAATTTAATAATAAAATCTCACAGAAAGATTCTAGCTTTAGGACAACACAGCAAATAATGAATTTACTAACCCTAATCAACTGAGACAGAGTTCTTTTTTCCTTTCAAGACTCTTTAGTCTAACCCATACAAATTTTAAGACTAAGTAATTACATACTGGAGACTCTAAAATGTTTGCTCAATAATAAGAGATATTAAAGATGAAAATTGAAGCCATAAATCATGATAATACCTCTGCCTATCAGCCCAAGGTCCATAGTTGAAGTCTGTTCCTTTTCCACAAACAATGTCCAAGCCCCAACATGGTGGCAGATCCTGCAATTTGCTGTCTTCGTTGTTAGCTTCTCCATCATTACTTTCTTCTGTCTCCTCTACTACAAGACCTATATTACATAATATAATAAAGAGATTATCAAAGGAAGCCCCTTCAAATTAACATGAAAAACGACCGCAAAGCACAACACAATTAAATTGTTTGTTTGTTTTGTTGGGTTTGAGGTTTGTTGTTGTTTTTTTCGAGGCCACTGTAGTATGTAGGTATCAAGCCACAATTCAATAGAGACTCTCATAGGAAGAACAAGAAAATGACCCCAAAGCCTTGGGATATTCTCAAGAACCGGTTTCTAATGTCACTGAAACACTGGCAAAAGAAAGCAGTTTTATCTGCTAAGTGCACTTTTCATCAATACCGGCCTTCATGCATCCACACTCAGTTCTCAGTCCTACTTATAAAGTAAGTTTTGAAAAAAGATTAAAAAATAAAAAAAAAATCATCTCCACAGACAACACAAGCAAATAAAGAGGAAAAACTTAAGACAGTAGATTCAGAGTTACTAGCAAAAATTCAAGCAGTCATTCAGCAATGATCCAAAACAGCCATCAATTTTCCACCAACGCACATGATATTGAATGTTTTACCTTTGCTAAAGATTCGGGTTAGTTACACTTTAAGTGTAATAAAAACAAAAGCTTTTGCAAAAAAAATCAACAAAAACTCTAGCAAAATAATGTGGAATAATAATGCACTGGATTTAAAGCGAAAAGGACAGACACTACAGTATTCTGATCAACAATTAAATAACCTTCAAAAAAAAAACCAACAAATCAGTAATACATATTGACCATAAAATGTCTCTATCTCCAAACTACCTTTGGAAAGCAAAATAATGCCAACTTACATCTTCAAAAATAATCTTAGTATCGATACTCACTGCTTACACGTTGCATGGGAACTCGGGTAAGGCACTATTGACTGACCACCTGCATCTAAGTAATGCCCATTGATAAAACTTTTAGTTCTACTTGTACTGTTATTTTACCCCTGGAACTCCCCAGGTCTTCTAGATAGACCAATCTAAATGCTGACAAGAACTATTAAAAAGGAAGTGGATAAAAATCTCACATTCTCCAAAATGTGATATTCACCAACTGTCTCCTATTTGTTTGTGCAGAATCCGGGGGAGATCTTTTTTTTTATTTTTTTTTAATTTTCAGGAAAAAAGAAAAAAAAGGTATGAATGCTTTCTTTCCACTTCAAAATATACTTTTCCACCACGAAAATAAATTATCTAACAAGTCCAGACAATCAAAAATACAATCAGCCTTTGCATCCCTTAAAACTTGACATTTAACATGAGGTACCTGGTTCATCCATGTAATAGTAGATGTCAACATCATTGGACTGCATTACCACAAAACCTTCACCCATCAGCCTTGGCGGTCTGAAATGGAAAAAAAAGGGCAAAGATGTGTTAAGCATAATGAAAGAGTAACACATGTCAAAGAATCACAGAATTACTCAGGTTGGAAAAGACCTCAAAGATCATCAAGTCCAATCACAACCTAACCATACCACCCTAACTCTTAACAACCCCCCACTAAATCATGTCCCTGAGCAAGCTTTCCTAGTAGATTTGTAAGCAGGTTCACTCATACATCACAATTAGTATGTACTGAAGAATCACCAATA
Organism: Odontophorus gujanensis; assembly: GCA_013399175.1. Classification (NCBI taxonomy): domain Eukaryota; kingdom Metazoa; phylum Chordata; class Aves; order Galliformes; family Odontophoridae; genus Odontophorus; species Odontophorus gujanensis. The sequence goes on along the minus strand of VXAB01010931.1, from coordinate 348,196 downwards.
AAACTCTATCAAAAAAAGCATTTTACTGAAAATATCTGTATAAGCCTAACAAAGATATGTGGAAAACTCCAGGGTCTTCTATCTCAGAGGAATTGCAGGTAGTTGCATACCTCAGTAAGGTCAGTGAAAACCATCCCATTTGAAGATTCCAAAGTATTAGAATTTGAACAAACCAAATGCCAGTTTTAACCCATAAGCAACATATCATAATCCTGGAAAAGTCTTCCAATTCCAAGAGATCATAAAACGTACTGAAAAGAAGCCTTATCATAAATTTACAGGGAACAGAACGGGCTATACTTTGTGCAGTTCCTTAATACCCACACAGTAAGTACAGCTAGTACAGTTTTGTCCATATTTGAGCAGGTTGAAGAAAAGCCAGTTCCAAGCAGGAAACCACATGGATGCACTAAAACTCATTTCCAGAAGTCCCTTAAGTGTAGTTTGCTGTTATTGTTTGACCTTTGATGCCCATTATGTTTTTGCTGGACAAAGAGACCAGCAGTGCTGGAGATATGCTATAAGGGGTATCTGACCAGGAAAGTTTGGTGGGAGAAACTCCAGACTGATGCAATCCCAAGACAACAGCACCACATGTCTACACCATGGTTGCCAAGAGCCCAACTTCAGGCTGACTTTAAGAGTCAGAGGCCACTTCATCTACTGCCCTTCAGCCCCATGACATTACAAGCAGGGCAGGGGAAACATATGGAGGGGCCCAGGGACATGGGCACATAAGGCACACACCACAGTCCCACGTTTTTGAAGTCAAAAGTACAAGTTATTATTCCAGTCAATCTCGTTCCCTCCCTGCCACACTGCACTTTATGGTCTATCTTCTATCTAAACCAAACATGCTTCTTGTACTGAATTGCAGAAAATGTTTTATCATTACATTATTACTACTACATAGAATAGCTAAACAGTTGAGTTACTTCATGCACTGAGACACAAGGTTTCTCTCGTCACAAAGACATTTCTCAGGTGTCACAACCCACTATCCACTACTACAGTTCTACTTTCAATGCTTCTTCTCTATCAAGAATTCCTTTCTCCTTGTCCTACATCATGTTCTTTCATCTGCTAATAGTTTCTTATTAAAATAGCACTCAGAACCAGAGGGACCAGTCATCTTCAATTCTTCAGTAATTAGACCATGAATTTAAAAAACAACAAAAAAAAACTTCTTCCTTAATAACATTTCACTTAAAAAGACCTAAATAAATGCAACTCTCCTAACATTAGTATGCTTGCACACTACAACCATTTTCTTACATTATCTCATACTAATTTACAAAATATTTTATAGTAATAATAAAAAATACTGTGACCATTGTGTTTTCACTGCAAGAGAAGTCTTCTGCACTTTTCACTTCTGTATGTTTGCACATCTTAATGAAAAGAAGAAAATCCAGTGATACAAATACACGGTGTAAGACTAGCAGGGTAGAAACATGCTGCTTATTACACTGCACCTCACTTCAGTCATAGTAAAGCTCAGAAAATATGGGAGGCAGCAGACAAAGAGCCCATGTGCTGCCAATTCTTCATAACCAACTTAGTGAGAAATTTCAAATCAATTTTGTTTTGAGAGTAATAGCAGCAGTGAAAGATAAAATACTTCCTATTCACTTTAATTTTCCAATTATTTCTTCTTTCCATCTAAAATTGAATTGGCCTCCCTAGTGAGATGCAAATAGAGTAGGATCTGAAATAAAAATTATTCAGCAATTTGTGAATAGAAGCAGGAAGAAAAGTACTTAGATATATTTAAACATTAGTTCATGGAGAGCTCAGATCATTCTGCTTGCACCCCACAACACACACTTGAGTCACTGCATCTGAAAAGTGCATATCTGCAGAAGTAAGTCGAGCTGATAGCACCAGCTTCTCCAACTGAGTGTACCAACAAGAGACCTCCAAAAGGAGGGTTTGTCCTGGCACTTTCTTTTATTTTATTTTTAAATCTTAGGTTTTGGAGAGTTTATCTGCAAAAAAAATGCAACGGAGGTGTTGAGAAGTCTGTAATAAATGACAGGTAATAAGGCTGCATTTTGATGTTTGCATGGATTAGACAGTCCTTCCAAATTTCATCATCACTTTACTGTTTTCTATACATACACTGCCTGAAAGTTAAGACACCGCTTAACTTTTAAGCCAAAAAAGCACAAGAGGGCAGGCTCTCAAGATTCAAAAGCACTCCCACTTTGCAGTGAACTGGGTCATTTCTTGAATCTACACAGTAAATTAGGGCACATGTTTTCTGCATACATGCTGTCCTTCAGCCATCAGGAGCTGCAGGGACAGCAAATGCATAAAAGGAAAACAGCGGAAGCAGGAAAAAAAAGCTAATAGTTCCAGTATCTTAATCCTATTTTGTTTTAATCTTGTTAGCTTGCTCTCAAAATTAATTGAAGAAGTTTCCTTTGTCGTCATGTTCAAAGATTGAGAAATTCTGTACACACACATACACAGATTACTACCTGAAGTTGAAAATATGTAAAGGCACTTTATATAGGTGGCAGTATTTGGCTGACACAAAGCTGATTAAGGCACAGACTAATGAAGTACCGTTCATTATCAAGTATTATAAGTCATTCTCTGGATACAGTTGCTTAGGACCTACATGGATTGATGCCATCATTAAACATGAAATTGTGCAAGGATAGCATTTTTGCTGAGCAAATAACTGTGAAATACTGAAATTCTGCAGCTTTGTCCAAATTACCTGCTGACCATATAGCATTCTAAGCATTGAATAACACAGTGCAGAAAATTCTGGCTATGAGATTCATACTGTAGCAATGGTTTTCATATAGTATGCATGTAAATATCTAGATGGTTGAAGTGCAATAAAACCTGAATCATAGTGTCAATTTTTTTCCATGCAAGCAGCCTATTTTTTTTTTGTTTGCCTTAGTATCTTCCAGTTTGTTAAAGCTGCATAACCCTGGCTGTCTAGGAGCAGAACACTTATCTTCTACCTCATAATGGTAGAAGGATCTGCTTTCAGAAGATAACACAATTTCTATCACATCATGTATTGCGCAGCTTCTCCCTGTTTTTTTTAATACTTTTTTTCTAAGCTATATGCAAAATATATCTACAGAAGTAAAAACCTCCAATACTGCATTTATCCTAAAGTGTTATTGTTGTCAGAGCCTGCAACCAGCTCTGTGCACACAGAAGGAATAACTGCATGCAGAATCAGAGTAGAATAGGTTAAAAAAAAGCTTGAATGAGATAGAAAAACAGTACTTCTCCCCATAAATTGAATTGTTGCAATGTTTCAACATTTAAAAACTTCAGGGTGACAGAAATGCCAGTCAACTCAACACATTAAGAAAAATAAAGCCACAGAAACACTATCAACTTTTTTTACTCATTTTTCTTAAATTGTGAAATAATAATGAAACTTAACAGAAACTTCAGCAGAACTTACTCATCATTTTGAAGACCAACATATCTTGGACTTGGAACCAGCATGACTCTAACATTTTCCAGTTTTCCTTTCACAATATGCATAAACTGATCAAGGTGGCTGGAAGGTGGTTTTGTGGTATACGTTAAAAAAGCGTCATCAAAGTTAATGCAAAGTGTTTGTGGCTGATAATGATTCCCAAATGCCAAGCGACCCTAAATTAAAAAGATGACCAATTAGTTCTAATGCTCTGCTTTTTCATATACATATTTATTTATAACTCACCCGTAATAATACAGTTTAACCATTCATAAGCAAATAAAGACTGGAGATCTGAATCTTAGCCATAATCTGTGCATAAATACAATGTTGCCTTGCACATTCAAACTCCAAATATTTTATTTCCTATCGCATCAATAACAGTTCCTCTGTTTTTTGTGAGGCAGCATTAGTTTTTAAGCACAGCATTTCAAATATCACTAATAAAAGATGCACAAAAACAAAAATTAAAAATAAAACTGTGTAACACCCATTACCTAGCTTAATCACTTGGTGAAATTTTTTAAATTATTCTAAGACTAAGAAACATGTTATTTCCCAAAATGGAAAATAAGACTTTGTTTCTATATGCACCAGGAGGATTTACAACTGTGTACTGAAAGTGGTGGTAGGGGTGGTGACGGCATTTCCAAAACTTACACAAAGCATAAAGGAAAAGAATAAAAAAGAATGTTCAAGAAAAATGAGTTGCAAATCTATTTTTTATGAGTGTACTACTAAACACTTTCGTTATCAGGGACGTTTTTTTCCCACTTACCGTGCTCACATTGACTTTAATGACAGGAATAAGTGATCTCCATGAAGAAGAAGGGTCTTGAGATTCTGTTTTTACTTTTACACTATGGGAAAAAAAAAAAGTTTATTATTTAGTCTTTTATTCTAGGGATCTTCAGTGCACAGCTCTCTGGAAACACTTCTTCCCACAGGGGTACCTCCTCTAAGGAACCTGCTAGCAGTCTACTGCAGACTCCTCCAGAGCCTGTAAGAGAAACGTGAGGCATGCACACCTAGACCTCAGGTGCTGGTATACTGCGAGCTGACAGAGGCAGAAAGCAAGAAAACAAGTACATAGTCCTCAAGGGAACTTATTTTTTTCTAAATACACTTCAGAAAATCCTTTCAAGCCTTTGTTGTACAATCAGTCACTTCCCAAAGGCAGAAGTCCTTCATGCATGTGTCAGTAAGAATGTAAACAATAAAATGAAGAAACTGACTTGGAGATATAGCCCCTACCCAGACTCAGCACTGTTACAGCACGCTGCAAGCAGCCCACTACATAATTTAGGCCTACAGCAGAATACAAACACCCCTACAAATAAGTTTAGTCATGCAGAGAAATTCTATGCCCTCACCATGTTTTATGAGGTACCCAAAAAGAGGAATTAGTTAAGAGGAATAGTAAAGGTTTGTGTAACTACACACAGTCACATACCACTAAAAAAATAACTCAAGAAATCACTCTGAGTGTAAGGCTCTAAAACCAGTATGTACTCCCAGCATTACACAAATCCTCATATTCAGTGTCTTGAAGGATTACTACTTCTACTGAGTAACATCGTTATTATTCCCCAAGCATAATCCATTTCAACGCATCTTTCCTTTCCACAGTGTGCTTCAAAGAGATTTTTCAACCCATCTCTGATCATTAAGCAAGGGGTATTTGGTTTGTTTGGCCATTTTATTTTAATTACTGTAGGAGGAAGTCTGAGGGAAGGAAAAAGATTTAAACTGTCAGGCTTGTCAGTGCAATTTCTCCCTCTACTGTGCTTCAGCCATTTGGCCTCCAGAGCTTACATTAACAAAACATTACCCAATTAGTTCAGCACTTCACAGAACAAAGCATCAACAAAATAGCAAAATGAATAATAATTTACCTTTCAAGATTGGTATGTGCTCTCTGCCTTCCATTCACTTGTGCTTTTTCATCATCTTTCTTTGCTGGAATTATTGTGGGATCCAAGCCAAATAGCTCTTGAAGTTGTCCATAAAGCTCAGAACGATTGTACACATGAAATTCAAAGTCATTCACCATAATATACAATCTTGTTTCTGCCTTTGGATCTAAATAAAGAGTAGGAAGGAAATCCTAATTCTATCTCAATGTTCCCTTGCAATATTTAGTTTCATAGATGTACAGATTTTGCTAAAACAATCTTCATGGTAGTGAACAGCTATTGAACTATATACGAAGAAGCAGTAAAACCCACACAAAATAATTATGCCATTTCAAGCAAATCAGTTAGACTTGGTGAATACAACAGCTGTATACGAAACATAAAACCTGAAGGAAATTTTACCCTCAGGTCACAGTGCAAAAATCAACCCAGGCAGGAGCTATACAGAATGTTCTCATATAGAAAAACATATAAAAAACAAAACAAAAAAATAATCACTGGCAGCACCGAATCCTCACTGCCACACTCTCTTTTCAGCATTACTTGATACCAATTTGATTCCAAATACTGAAAGATTTTCTAACAAAGCTCTGCAGTACAGAAAGTCTAAACTGAAAAGAAGCTTTCTTTTATTTAGAAACAGAAATCGTAAGCATGGAAAACTAAGCAGTAGTATATTTTATTCAATCAATCAACATTTTCACAAATTTAAAATGTTAACTGCAGTATCAGCTTACTCTTTAATACTTAAAAGTAAGTTTAATATCTGCTGCTTGCATACAGAGCTTTTTGTGACATACTTTGACATACTTTCGCCTTAGATAGTATGGCCTAGTTATGTAGTTCATGTGAGGAAAAAGCTCACACAATTTCCCCCTAATTACCTAGTTGAAAGAGCGCCCATTACACATTTCCTCAAGAGACCTGAGCTGCTCTAAAATCTGATCTGGTCTTTGTAAGTCGAACATACTTGAGGAAACAGAAGCATTAATGGTTATTACAGCATGAAGCTGAAGGCAATATTTCCCATAAGACACCAGAAATGAAGAAGTCACAGCTAACACTGCTGCTGTGGTCAGTGTCAAGAGGAGAAACACTGCAGCCCATAGTGTTATTTGTCCAAGAGCTAAAGTTTAGAGACACTGAGTCTATTAAATCCATTCTCTTTGCTAATAAAACATATCCGCATCCTTATATTACATATCTATACAGCTAACTGTCCCAGTAACCGCAATTAACCTTTTTCCCCAGTACATGAGGAGAAAGCACTTCTTGATCTGGCAAATAAGGGGGCAGCAGTGGATTTTGTCTACCTGGATTTCAGTAAGCCCTTGTACACTGTCTCCCATAACATCCTCAGAGACAAGTAGCTGAGTCACAGGCGGGCTGAGCAGAGATGGAGGCTGAATATTGCCAGAATGGTTGGGCCCAGAGTGTGGGGACCAGTTGTGAGAAGATTACTTGGAGGCCAGCAACTATCGGGGTACCCAGGGGAAAATGCTGGGTCCAGTCCTGTTTAACATCATCAGCAATCTGGATCAGTGGGTCATGCTGCCAATCAGAGGAACCTCAACAAGAAATGCAGAGAAATGGGGCAACAGGAAACGTGTGAGGCTTCACATGGGGAAGTGTACAGTCTGACATCTGGGAAGAATGATCCCAAATATACTGGTGTATCTTGGGAGCTACTCAGCTGAAAAGCCTTAGTGAAGTCTCCAAATATTTCATGATCCTTCTCTAGCCTTGCCTTAAGAAAGAAAAAAATAAATACAAAACATCTTCTAACATCCTTAAAACTGTCAGAATAAACATAAATTGAGGTCCCATCAGTTCTATAATAACATGACTTTAAGTCAGTCATCACTATTAACAACTAATTCCCACTTCTGTTCCAAACAATTATTAGAAGCACCCAACACTTCATTTGTAGAACTTAAAAACAAGACCAACAACAGACACACACACAAAAAAACAGCAACACAAGAACACAAACTAATCATTACTGCTTATATCTAAGCCTTCAAGAGATGTACACATTCCAAGCAAAAATCTTTTAAGACTTAAGTTTTGTGGTTTACTAAGAATCTAGTAGGGTCTCAAAATCTTTATTAGCCCAGACTCAGTCTATGCTTTTTCCTGTAGGAATGTCTCATCTCTCAGTCTTAATGATTTAGTTAGGTATTTAGGCTTTGATTAAGTAGATTAAAAAGTATTGGAAAGAATATATTTCAATTGGCTAAAAGTCATTAAATACTTTATTTTTAAAGGGAAAATTAAAATCATCTCTGCTAAATAGTTACAACGTAAAGCAAGAAAGGTTATTTTTCCTAGGAGAAACGGTATTTATTTAAGAGAGTAACTTTTTTGTTGTCAAACTCACAGACTGCTGACCTTCTCAATTACTTGGATTATTTGTCTGCTAATTAGTCCATCTTAAGTACCAGCAGTAATGATTAAAGCATTCAAACACTGACAAGCAAAAATACAACCAAAGACAGTGCAGTAAGAATAGCTGTGTCTAAGTTCAATTTATTTTCCATTCTTTGAGCCACTAGAGAAATATGTTGTAACTTTCAGATGAAAAAAAAATCAACCTATGAATACCTGCTGCACAGTAACCTGTAGTTACAAGAACATAATTAACTTTAAGGTTTAGTTCTACTTTCTGAATGATTCATCTTACAGTATAAAGAGTTTGAATCATGCATCTTATCATGTAATGCCTCAATTAAAAAAAAAAAAAAAGTGAGCAACTTGTTCTAATTTCTGTCAGTATTTTGAAAGGTGTCTCATACTGCAATAGCATGCACATACTACTCCTATCACTGTCGAGCAGGTACTGAATAAGCAACAGCTGTGCAAACTTCCTGGCAAATCTAAGAGGCTTTAATCTGCACCATCAGAGGCCACTTTTAAAGGAGAGAGGCAGAGAGAGAAAAAGGCCCTCCCAAGTTCAGTCATCTTCTCAATTAGTGGCCTCCTCAGTGGCATACAAATGCTATTTCTGGACCTCCTTGAACTAGCAATGGAACTGTGATGCTTCAAAAGTCAAGGGAGGCAGCACTTGAGACACTCATCCAACTATATTCTAATCCTATAAATGTCTGAGAACATGTCACAAGGTTGTGTTTTCTCAAAGTGTTTTCCGCAGATAGAATTAATCACTTTTATTCAGTGTTATTCCTCTCTTGTCAGTCGTGGATAAGAAAGAAAAATAAACACATTTTTCCACACTTTCTCTCTTCCATAACCACATATATCAGCAAGACAGGTTATCAAATACTGAGCATCCCTTATTGTAACACTTTCACTAAAATAATGACACAGTAGCAAGCCTTGAAAACTAAAATCAGTTCAGAACAACACATTTCTCTATTTATCATGGTTATAAACTTCAATACAGAGTCAATTATGCTCACACTGCAGCTAATGAAGGCTACTATTAAGATTAATTATGTTTTTCTTGAGAAGGTTGAGTCCTTGATTATAAATCCTGTATTTATTTTATTGTGTTGTTTTAATATCAATGAGCCAGCTAAAAGAACCCATACCTTCTGATGTTTCAACATAGTTCAGGTATGTATTAACAAATTGACAGCTTGCATGCAACTGTGCAAAGGAAGTGCTTTTATGAAGACTGTATGTAAACCGAATTTAAACTTGGAAGCCTTTTTGAGATGCTTACCATGCTGCTTCTGCTTAGGGTTGTACATCTTCCACCAGCGAAATATGATAAATCCATCTTGGATTCTAAATTAAAGTAGATAAAATAGGAATTAAAAGATTAATCATCTGAAATTCTTTGAGCAGTTTCTTGACATGCTGCCTTACACACTGCAGAGATCTGCAGTTCCAACAGCAATAGCAAAGGATAAAGAAATTATTTTCTTACAGTATCATATGATAAAATTATCTTATTAGTTGAACTTGTACAGAACTCTATAGCCATTGTCTACTCAATGTTTTCCAACTTTCACGATCAGAAACAAAGTTCTAAACTATTTGACAGTTTGCAGTTCATAAAACAAATTATTCTCAGTTCCAGTATTAAGGCAAACTACTCAAACAAAATGAATCTTCAAGACATGAGAGTAGAAGCATGGAGTGGAAAAGACATTACTAAAATATAGTTTTATTCAAACTGTAATTAAGTTTCATTTACAGATATTAAGGACAACTAGAATCTTATCCAGCACGCTGTTTCAACTGATAATGCTCAAACAGCAAATCAGGAAGCAACATCTATCCCTTACAATGTCAAAATACTATCATCAAAAGAGTCTGCTGATTTTTAAAATGTATAAATATCCATATTACAGTTAAGATGGCATCTTGATTACATTATTAAACATACATTAGAACAGTGACTCCCTTGCAAATCTGTACCTGATAGACATGTCTTCTGTGATGAAATAGATTTCACGAACCATGACTTTTCCAGACAGCACAGAAAATGAAAAGGAACCTAACGTGAAACAATTTAGAGCATTAGCCTAAAGTTGTTGACACCTTATGTTCTGTACGAGAAGAATGCAGTGTTCAATTATCCGAATTGTGTTTCCCTTCAAAAAGGCATCAACTTTCAGAGGAGAAGGGAAGCCAGAAGTTCAGAATACACAAGACAAAAAGTACTCAGCTCTTGCTGCCTGGCTCGGTATCATCCATGAATACAACAGACCACCTGCGAGACACCAGTCACTCATGGATGCCTAAGTGCCTTGAAAACCTTGTGAGACAATATAAGGAAGATATTTTGAACATTTTTAGTATCAAGCCATTGTATGCAAGACTTTAATTAGGGAAGTACAGATTCTTGCCTGAAGAATTTTTCAAATTTTAAATGGCTATCAAGTTTTCAGTGCAATTGTTGTGACAAATTGTTTTTACAGCAGAAGAGGATTAATAAGTATGAAAAGACCAGAAGGCAAGGCAATAGCCTACATTTTTCCTAATGCTTTTCACTTCAGACGCGCACAGTTAAGTAAATCAACTTGTTAAAACAAAACAAAAAACAAAAAAAAGCCATCACAGTAACAGATTGAAGGCTGAAAGTGAGTTGTTAATCATGGGAATTTAATTAATGCTAAGTTCTTCCTACTGATTACATTCATGGATAACACCATATACCTTGCCAGCTATGTCCAGCTGTCTTTACCTAATAGTAATTTCACACAGAAACTTTAGTATTAGTATACAGCAGTCAGTAAGATTTTTCTGTATCGCTGTTAAAAGTGTCAGATTGGAAAACAGTTCAGATTTAAGCTCAGGCTTAAAGCCTTGAGGACACACTGAGATAGCCTCTGCAGCGTATGAGTATATGTAAGGCTGTTAGTTCTCATTTTATTTTAAATTTTCACAACATTTACAATCAATAGTCGCATAAAACTCCAGAGCCAAATCAGTCATTCTAGAAAGCAGAGAGAGGAAGGCATAGAAGAATAAATGAAAAAAAAGTTAAAAGTGCAATCAGACTGAGGTTGTGGGATATAGCCCTCAGAGTCTCAGAATCAGATATTTCTGTAATGTGGGTGAGTGCCCAAGTGATTTGTACTGACCTGTTTTATTCAAATCTATTTTAAATTTTATTTATTTATTTAAGTTAATAGATTTTGACGGGAATGTTATAGCTAGTGTAAATTCAATGTATCACGTACCTAGTACAGACTAATATCATTAGTTGTTCTGACAGCTTATTTGGAAAGCAAGGACACTGCTATAACAAAGACTCAAGGCCTCAGCATGCTACTACAGGATCCCCCTAGCAGTTGCTACCCATGTTTTAGACGCTGTATAACCAGCCCCAGAGGCACTGGGGAGCAGGAAACTGTTGACTCAACATCAAACTACCAGGCCAATTCAAGCAGAACTTTAGTGAGCTCAGGTCAACCTCTTCGTTTTAGAGAAACCATTATGATTACAGGCTTTTGAAAAAGGTAATAGAAAATGTATAGATTTTATGCACATAAAAGTATAAAGACTAAAACAGGCAATAAAACTCCATCAAGTGAATTTTAATATATAAAATAACAAGACATCCATGAAAAAATAGGAAATTTTCATAGAGTGGTTCAAGTCAGAAAGGACCTTAAAGAACATCTAGTTCCAGCTCTCTGCCATGTGGTTTCTACCTACAACTAAAGCATGATATTGAACTTTTTTTCTTTAACATTAAATCCATGCTGATCATTTCCTAATTCCCTTAACATGGGAATGCTTTGATTTTGGTTCAGCTGTTTTTTATCAAATCGAAGTATAATAAAAAGCAGTAGATAAACATGCAACAGCATTACTGTAATCATAACTTACCAATATGGATGTAGCCATGTTTATATAGTCTGTTAAGAACCAACGTTAAAATTAGTCCAATGTTCCGAGAATTATAATAAGTTAGGTAGATAATCCATCCACAAGACAGTATTGTTGCTGTTGAAAGATTAAAATGAATTAAAATATTTTTAAAGTATTCTGACCTAGATAAAAGCCTTACCTATTTAGACTATAAAACTCTTACCAATTAAAACTACAAAGCATAATGTTATTCCTAAAATAAAAATAAAAAATAAAAAAAAAATAAAAACAAAAATATATTGATGGAACATTTGGATGGCTGTTTCCAGAGGAAAGGAGGAAAAAGGGGAAAAATGGAAACTGGCAAGTTCAGAAAAGTATACATTCTTCACTGCTCTTCCATTCCCCAGTTTGAAAAAAACTGGCCTACTGAGGGTCTGCTACAGGAACCATACATTTCACTGTCACTTCTTATCATCCAAGAAGTTAAATATCAAATAACAACAACCACTATTCCACACAATCACTTATTTTAAAATATTCAAAATGACACACAGAAGCCATACTACATTCCTTCTCCAGATCATGAACTCTAACTTAAATTTCCTGAACACATAAAATTTTACTATCAAATTATTGAAATTATATATATGAAATTATTTCCTAAGTTATTGTAACCTGAGAAAAACAGACTAGTCTTTGGCTTAGCAGAAAGCTGGCAACAGTTCAAACATGGTATGTGACAGGAGGTTAAAAAAAAAAAGGAAAAAACAATCCAGTGAGAAACACGTTAAAACAAAAAAGAGAAAAGAATTAGGTCTGTTAATCCCCAAAGTAATTTTTACTTCAGTTGATTAAGAGCTGGTAACCTATTTCTAACTCCAAGGGTTCTCAAAGATTCCAGAAGGACAAACCCAAAGGAATGCGACTGCCAGAGAACGGACTACTTCTAACTCACACTTGATAATTACCAGTACGCTTTGTCTGAAGCAGAGTGGTAAACCAAGCTATATTTGCATTTAACATACCTCTCTTAATTACACTAACTGACATTTATAACAGAAGTTTTCCACTTTAGTATAGGCTTCCTATTTAACTCAGATTTGTTGTGCTTTTCATGGGAAAATTGAAGAGCAGAAAAAAATCTGGGTATGCCTTCACTCTGCAGAGATTTGAGGTGGTTAATACAAAAAAAGATTTACAAAACCACCTTCAATTTTTTTGCAGTCAGATGCTCCACTGCTTTGTAACGATGCCTGTGCTTTGTTGAAGGATGAGGAGAAGACAGAAGAGAAAGACTTATACGACTTTGTCTTTTCCTTATTGGAAGGTGAAGCCAATGTTACCCAAACTCAAGTAGCTCATACACCCAGGCAAGTAAGCTGCTTGACATGTATAGCAAGTTGCATCTCAGATTTTGCACAGGTGCTTGCATGGAAACAAGGAACGGAGGGTTAAAACTAAATTACTGAGAAGAAACCATTGTTGGCATTCAGTGAAGGCAAACACCACAGATAGCATTTACCTCACCTTGCTTTTAGATGAGTAAGCTGCTCACTGCTGCTCCTTTGGCAGTACAGGGAGAAAGGTGGCATGACTCACACTCAAGAGGGTCTCATTCAAGTAATAAAACTTAATTTGAGATTAAAGTTCAACTAGACCCTTAACCTAAAGCCAAGACTGTCTAGTTGACATTCTGGGAAAAAAAAAATCAGCAAACTAATAACGTTTCCAGGCACTATGGTCCTAATCCACGGTCTTTACCACCAGCCTCGTATCTGCCCCAGATTTTACCCTTTTTTTTCCTCTCAACAAATTTGCTCTCCGCTACTAAATGACAAGTCCTACAAACTCTACTATTCTTATTATTACATTTTTCTATTTTAAAAGCATTTTTGCCTAAGTTACAGTTTGGAAATTACATTTGGAACATCTTACTGCAGTGAACTTTTTTCCTTATAAAATAATTCTAGCAACAACGCTTTGAAGAGCATGTTCATTTCTGGAATTCATCATCTCTTTCACTGTGTTTGAGGATTAAAGAGAAGATAAATCACTGACATCTTTTTTTTTTTTTTTTTTAAATCTCTTATAACAAGATGCTAGGGGTCAGCATATGAAAGCAGAGGTCAGCTGGTTCCAACTGGGTTGGTTAATAAACGTTACTTTAATGCATTTGCATCCAAACCTCATATAAACAGGAGGTTACCCAGAACTTTCTGTTTCTGTCACTGCTTAGAATACTAGGTAGCTTCTTAACAAATTAAGAGATCAGCAGCTCCCCAAAATTGTGTCTGTACACAGGTCAATCTGCCCTTAGAAAAAGGGAACAGCCTAGATTACACTTTAAATTTTACACTGAGTGGAAACTTTCCACTTTAGCATATTAAAAGAGAAATGCTTAATATCCAGGAAGCATCCTCAGCCAATCTGCCTATGTCCAATTCATTCAACTGGGTCTACTGAAAGATAATTCCAGTGCATCAATGGTCAAAAGATATGCTTCCCATTATCAAAAGTCAAAAAGAAAGGTATCTTTCCCTCTGCTGCCTTTTGCTCCAGGCCCAAGAATAAGAGCTGAAAAGCTGGTATTATTTGACTCTGGAGGAGTCCAAATTCATCCCACACATCTAGTATCTTCATCATGATCTGAATACAATTCAATCATTTGCTTTCCTTAGCCCACTCACTCGTTGATTCAGAAAATAAGAGTACCTACACACAAATATAAAAACACTAGCAGAAACGTAATGAAGACTAACATACCTAAGTCAGGCACTTAAAAAAAAAAAAACCCTACAATTGAGTACATGATGCTTACATACTTACTGTGACAAGCAATTTAGTCTAAAAGTTATTTCATTAAACACAAGAGTCTTTATATCATTATTCAAACTATGCATACTGTATCAAATGGCAGCTATGTACATACTTGTGCTACAGTGCTAATCCTGTTATTGTATTACAGATAATCAACAGCTTAATCTGGTGTTAGAGAAAACTTATTTTGTGGACAGGAATTCTCACTGAGCTCTTATTTTCCACAGTAGCAGTTGTTGAGCACTGTCCTGAATAAACACTTGGATTTGTTTTCCATGTGTCTCAGCGGGATAATGCTGTACATCACTGAATAGTCATATGACAAGTAAAAACCTACTGTCAATGCTTTAATGTCTTTTGGCAAGAAATTAAGAGTTGGTATACCAACATTCTGAGAAGCGTGTTTAAAATTCCCTCCCTCCCAAAAAACAAACAAACAACAGCTTAACCAAACCAACATAAATTCACCTTACCTACTAACAGCCAAACAACATTGGAGTCGTGTTCTGTTAAGAAGTCTTCCAACTGTGTGATACTTGGGACAAAGCTATCATTTTTTCTTTGATCCATTGCTAAATTGTTTTTGTATCAGCACCTATAGAACTGAAGGGGAAGCAAAACAAAACAAAACAAAACAAAACAGTTGTAAGTACAATACACTGTGAAGGCTAAGGATATGCCATGTTAAACAGTCCCTGACAGTCTGCTTCACGCAAACATGAATTTACTTTATGAAATGTTTTCTTCTCCTGCAGAGAAGAAATCCAGAGCAGAAGGCTGCTGTCCGCTGTAACAGTTCCCAGGCAGGTGCCTACCTAAACCAGATTACAGATCAGCGATATCCCAGACTACGCTCTCTAAATTTAGTAGTCTGACTGCCCTCACAGCACACAACAGAAACAAGTTTATAACTCTTGTACCATAGCACTAAGTCAAACAGCAATGGAGCACACAAAGTAGGACTGCATTAAGCTTTAAACATTCTAAAAATGTAACAAGACAAAGCGCACGCTTGATATTCACTCAGTCGAGATTTGCTCAGCAAGATGTTCTTTCCAGAGAGGCAGAGAATTGCTCTCAGTCATGACTTCACAATTTCTTGTCTAAGTGCTGCAACCTAACCCCCAGTAAATCATTTATGTCTTGTTTATTTTTATATGCAGAACAACAACCAGATTATTTGAAAACAAAAAGGATATGGTGCTATTTCTTGAAGAGATGAACCACTCTCTAAAGGCTATTTTAGTTCAAATCTCTTTTCACGTACTAATATATTTTATAAAACAATCCTGTTTTTTCTGGGTGACACAGGAGGGAAGATAAGGCAGTTCCCAGTACCAACAAAGAAGCCCTAGCCCAGGACAACGATTCACAAGTTCAGTTTTTAGCTGCTGAGCAAATGGAAACCAACTGAAGCATTTGTTCATGTTTGATAGTTTCCTGCAGTAACTAAGTGGGGAAAGCTGCTTTCCTTCCACACATGAGAAAGAAATACGTGTTTATGTCGGAATATGGATGTATCAGGTTGTTTATGGGAACATGCAGAAGCTCAAAGCTGGAAAGCAGCTGAACTTGATACAAGGTTTTCATTTCCCACCTGAGCCGCATTAAGCCAATATCTAATTCAGAAAAGCAAGAAGTTTGACCACTTGTCCTGAGGAGGTATCAAAGAAGTACAGCTACCTCTCTGACCACATATCCTCTCCCCTAGGCAAGTACATATTCAACCACCTCTGATGTAAAAAATCAGGTGGGGATGAAGACCAATCCAGCACAGGAGGTATCAGTACTCAATGCCTACAGCTCAAGGCAGCTGCTATTTGGCATCCTATACACTTTACAGCGTGCACTTGGCTGGCAGTACAGACCTTGCATTGCTGAAAGAAAGACAGGCTCAAGGCTGCATTTTCAATTAATCGAGAGTGACCAAAACTTTCCATAGCCTATTAATCTGGCATGCCCACTAATTATCTTGCTTCACAATGGATTTGCATTAGTCTGTAAAAGCTGACTACGCAGCATTGCTGTTACACAAAGCGTAGAAAACCAGTCCTTCTGATCTTATGCCTTTATTCAAGCCACCCATGAACCACCTTGCAACTGAGTTATATTAATTAAGCATGACTAACAGGAAGTAACACAACTCAATAGCATTTGTAATCACATGGTAGTATTTTTCTTGCGTTAGTTTCATTTCAAGTCTTCTCTCTTGGACATAAGCTGTCAAGCTTTCTTACAGGGAAATTATTCTTCCCTTTTTTAAATACCCTCAAGCTCCTTGCAGCATGTCTTGCTGTCAGCATTCAGCCTTCAAAAAAAAAATAAAAAAAAATGAATTTATTTCCTTTCAAAGTGAAGCCTCCAACACCTTTCATCAACAGCAAAGGAACATCAGTGGCACATCATCTTTGAAAATGAACTAATATTTATCCAGTTTTTCCTGCAGTATCCATACCATCTCCCAGTATTATAATTTGAGAACAAAGCAAGGAAGAAGTTGGAAATACTCTCCTTCAGTGCATTTGTTTCTCTCTTAGTTCTGGTTAATACAGCACCTTGGAACTACAATCTGCTGGTGAGGAGCTCTGTGCGAGGGACATGTGTTCAAGAAAAGACAGAGATCTCCTAGAAGGAGCTCAGTGGAGAGCCACAAAGATTATGAAGGGCCTAGAGCATCTCCTGTATGGAGAAAGGCCAAGTAACATGGGTCTGTCTGGCCTAGGGAAAAGAAGACTGAGGGGGCATCTGATAAACATGTATAAATATCTAAAGGGAGTTGGGAGGCAAATAGATGAGGCCAGGCTCTTTTCAGCGGTGGACAGAGATAAGACAAAGAGTAATGGCCTAAAACTTGAACACAAGAAACTCCATACAAATAGGTGGAAAAAAGTCTTTACAGTAGAGGCAACAGAGCACTGGAACTTGCTGCCAAGAGAGATTGTGGAATCTCCTCCATGGAGTCATTCAAGACCCATCTGGATGCCTACCTATGGGACCTATTGTAGGGTACCTGCCTTTGCAAGAATTTGGACTCAATTATCTCTTAAAGGTCTGTCCCTTCCAACCCCTGAGGCTCTGCGATACGAGCCCATGGTCTGAAGTAAAGAACAAGTACAGCCCCACTAACAAACACTAGTAATTCACTCACTACATCTTCTGATAAAAAGGAACAGAATGGGGAGGACAGAACATGAAAACAATAAGCAAAATACACATTGCAAAAAAGAAATATCACCACCAGACTCTGCTGGCAGAAGTGGTGACGAAGAAGTCACTAACTTAGCTCCATCACAGACAGGGATAAGCAGAATGACTCACAAATATTTCTTAAAAAGAAGCCCTTGTTTTAAGAGCCATTACAATGGCTAATTAAATCACATAATGGCACTGTGATTTGCTGTAAGACACCCACAATACCTTAATGAAAACCCCATCATAGCAGATGATGCTCTGCAGGCTGACTTTAGGAGCCTGGGGCCAGTGAATGACAGAGGAACAGGGGAAACTGATGAACACTGTAGCATGGAGAAAAGAAAACTTTTTTTTTGCCCCTTTTCTTGCAAAAAATAATCGAATTCTCCCCTTGTGATCAAGACCACTGTAGGAGCACTGCCAAATAATAAGAACCAGCTCAACAAGCAATACTAAGCCCCAAAGAATTTTTAAGAAATTACCATTGAAATTCCTACCAATTCAGGAAGTCATACGTTTCCTAAAATACTTCCAAAGAAACAAAGTCAACAATATGTGATACAGAGACAGGATATTCAAAATGGTCATGGCTCTAAGCAAGATTGTTGCAAGACAAGTCCGAGACCATTTTTGTCACTACTACCCTCACCATAAGCTGGATAACCTTGGAAGTTTTCTGGACAACGTTTGCAGTTCAAATGCAACTAAGCCCAGGAATCCAACGTCAGACATCAGTTGCAAGTTTTGGAGCTGCGTGCTGATGTTTTAACCCACTGACCTCATCCAGGACCCTTGTGGAGGAGCAGTGTTGTGATGGAACTGCTGTCATCCAGAACAGGCAGCACTGACACTGCACTGAATGCACGTGGATCTCAGGGACATGGGCACCCATGTCAGTTACACTGCTGCTCCACCTACATGACTGAACTTAACACACCCTTGTACATTTATATGGCAAAGGGGGACAGACGGGTGAGGATCACCAGCAGCATCAAGAGGAAGAGGTGCAGTCTTTCAGGGACAGATAGCAGCCACTTTCAGTGTCCAGCTGTTAAATACATTCTTAAGGTCAAAGTCACTTTGGTTGTATTCTTGTTGGACTGCAAACTGCTGCACTCTGCAGGGGCACTGACCAATAGCTGCGAGTACCTGTAGCTGAAATGTGAACTCTGGGGGCACTACTGTGCAGGAGCAGCGTGCTTTCCCTAGCTCTGGGAGGCACGAGGATGGGTGGGAAGCAACCCTTACAACCTGCCAGCACCAAGCAGAACACAGCAGAGAGGAAGAGAAACCCAGAAATGCACATGTACTTCCATGCCTTTATTTACAGCATTTGATCAGGGTTCTCCACCATCTTGTGATGATGCCTTCAGTAAATAAAGAACATGCTGCAGAACAACGACATACTTCTTTTATTTATTTTTTTTAAACACAACTTTACTATTCAGTACTTCACTTGTGGCTTTCATGACTGCGTGCCATGTTAATGTATACAAAAAGTTTACTACGTTCCTGCTCAGAGGACAAATGGAGAAGAGGCAGAGTCTGGGGCACCAGTGGAAAAATCACAGTACTCATTGTCACAGTAGTCCTTCAAGGCATTGTGTAGTTGTCTGGTCACAAATGAGGTGTGTGAACACGGGCAGACAGAAGGCCAAACTTCTGTTTGTGATACCACACTGATACTGGGCTCTGCTTTCCAGGTACATGTTTAGATGCAGCTGCAGATGTGAAACTTCCCTGTTACTCTACATTTGCTTCTCCTGGTCAGAAGGGCATTATTTATACGAGAAACATGCACCTAGTAGACTTAAAATAAACTTAAGTCACAACTTATTCAATTTTTCTTGGAAGTAAAAAGACGTAAGTGACAGAAAGTGAGGTAAGTAATATTGTGGTCCTGAGGGGACGCACTTCATTTCCTGCCTGCATCCAGTATTCCAAACCCGATCAAAATTTCACAGCCAATATTATGTTCCTAAGAAGCCAATTACTCATAAGTATCTGCAACAACCATCTATAAACACATCTCAGTTGCATCAAATAAGTAAACTAGATTAACCACAGTCCAACATGTTACACTTAACCCCAAGACAAACCTCTGCTTGAACAAAATCATAAAAAAATATACGGAAAGCATGCATATATAAAAGTTGACTCCCAAAAACAAAAAAAAAACAAACAATCCTTTGATATCCAAATCCCTATCACACTCTGACTTCATTCCAGAAAGAGCACCACCAAAACCCTTATTATCACTAAAATATATAGGGGAAATGAAATAGGAGTTTAAATCCACCATGGGTCTTGCTTAGGTTTTCACAGTGAGTATCTGTTAAGTGGAAAGAAAAGCAAAATCTGCTTTTTAAAACAAAGTGCATATTTGCTTCCTCAGTATTAAAAGTTATTTTCCACTCTGAGGACACCCAACTCTCAATTTCCACAGCATTTGCTCAAAGGTGGAGTTTCTCAGGACAACAGGCTGAACAAGAGGAGGTAAAGCCTGCAAGTCTAAATGAATGTATTTAGATAATATGCATGGATGCTTCCTATCTGCAGTAAATGGTTCCTTAAAGAAAAGAAAAGCAAAAGCATTTTTGTGCTCTACCCATTCATCACTTTCTGTCAAAGGGTCTCCAGGAATAGCTGGTACAAAATGAGAGCTTCAGATAACAGCACTGTCAGAGAGAAGCCCCACAGATGCGAACAGAACTCAGGTGACCTTGCCACCGAGGGCATGGCGATGCTGTCAGCACCTGGATGCACCTCTGGCACACCTCACAGGATGCAGGGCGGCCAACCTTGGCTCTCTCCAAACATTCCTGCTGAGTCTAGTGACTTCCAAGTAGCCACCAGCCAGTGCACGAAGCTCAGTTGTCCTGAACCAGCAAGGAAGGTAAAGAGAAAGAAGAGAAGGAAAGTTGCTGGAGTGCTTGAACTAATGAGCAGTAAAATGTAAACAAGCTGCACTACAGCCCCAAACAGGAACAGGTGACACACCTAGTCAGACTGCTGTGCAGATGGTACCAGCTACACCCCATTCACACTACAGTAGCCCACATTACTAAACATGTGATTTAATTCATTTCTGAAGTAAACAATTTAAGAGCTCTATGATATAAAAATCATTTTTACAGCAGTCTACCTGTTGAGATTTTATCTAGTAGAGAACTAGCAACCACCAAAGAAGTAAATACATTAAATATTAACACACTTGAGAGAAGCAGGAAGAAAAATAGAAAAAAAAAAATCTAGTTTAAGTGGTTTAGACATGTACCCTGTCCAAAAAAATGCAATGAAAGAAATGATTTTTAGCAGAAATCTACTGATTAGGTATATCCAGAAGTGTCAGAAGTGATGTATTTCTACTTAAAACCTTCTGAAAACAGTAATATTTTTAGTACTCCAAAGTTATCTTCAGAAAAAATAAAATGAAATACAGTAACAGATGACCCCTTCTGCCGCTAAACAAACAAACAAAGAAAGGACAGATTTTATTATTACTGTTTATTTTAAAGTATAGGACATTGGTTACAGTACATGAGAAATGAAAGAAACTCCTGTCATTGCAACTAACAGGCAATATTCCTTGCTTCACCCAACTGCTGATCCAGCAGCACCCAACTGAACTTTGCATGACTTCTCATTTACTTTTACTTTTGGNNNTGGGGGGGGGGTGGAATTGTCTAAGCATGCCTCCAAATTTTCTCATGGGAGAGTGTTGGTTGATCACTAACGTTGATAGTTTTTGGTGCTGAAAAGGAGGAAAAAAAACCACCACAACAAAACATAAAGGCTTGTTTACTTCTGGTGTTAAAAAAGTTCACTTATGCATACTCAATTTAGAACAAAAAATACCTGTTTTGAGGCAGTCTCAACAAAGACTGACTTCTTGTCTTCCTACTTTTTAGGCCTGCACAGCAGCATTATACCTCTGAAATATTCTATGAAATCGCTTCTTATGTATTTTTCCAAAAGCATTTCCTCTAAATTTCTCCTCTGACACATCATCAGATTATGAGGAAAAGGGAGAAGCCTGCTAGAAATCAAAACTGAAAATGAATCTTATGACCACCTATCCCATTATGCTTTTGTGAGCTAAATGTGGATGTTCAGTAGCACCTGTGACAGACTGGAGCCAACCCAAACATTTTGGCACAGCAACAAGTGCTATAAGAAGTTATAGAAGATCAGTTGGTAGAAGGCAGCATCTTAGCACAGGACATCTCCAGAGCTGCCCATGAAAAGAGCAGTCAGCTCTTAGCTTGTTTCCCTCATGACACAATTATGTAAAGGGAGAGTTACCCAAGAGCAGCTGACACACAGTCCACGTGCCAAAGTTTTCCAACAGATTACCCCCAAAAGAACATGCTCCTTCAACACAGAAACATAAGGTCAGAATACACTACTAAGTTCCCACAGTCCAACTGTCAACAAAGCCTCGCCACATCCACTGACCACGTCCCTCAGTCCCACACCTCCACATTCCTGAACACCTTCAGGGACGGTGACTGCACCAGTTCCCTGGGCAGCCTGTGCTCCCCATAAGACGTGTGCTCCATCATGGCACACAAAAGGACGAAGACCTCCCACAGAGAAGTGCTGGTCACACACAGGCGCGGCCAAGCCAACACCGCTCACCACGACCAAAACCTGCTCTTGCGTTGATCCACCCACAAACACACCTGCATGGCACGCACCCCGAGGCAGGAGTCTGCTTGGACACCACTGCCAAAGTCGGACTTCAAATCCTTCTCGCGTGCTTTTGTGAACGAGAGGAGGGCACGTTCCTGCGCTTCAGGAACCAACCGGTTACTGCCCGCAGAGACGGGAAAAAGAACGCGCAAGAACAACCTGCGGGGCACTCACAGCTCCTCCGGGCAGCCCGTCCCGTCCTCACGGCCGCCCCCACACCGCGACGCCACACAGGAGACGGCCCAGGCCGGGGCACCACGGGCACCGCCGCCATGCTGGGCCTGAAGCCGGCATCGCGACGGCACCGTGACGGCACCGCAACCCCCGCGGCGACGCCCCGCACTTACGCCATCGCCCTCCACTGCGGCTCCACTAGGAACCCGGAAGCGACGGCGGCAGACCGGGCCCTACCGCGCCTAACGGCGGACGCCGGCCCGGCCCCCCCCCGCCCACGGCGCCGCCCGCCCGCAGCCAATCGCCTAGCGCCGCCGACTAGCGGGACCAATAGCAGAGCGGCGGCTCACGGAGGGGGCGGGAAGAGAGGGCGCTCCACCGCCAATCGCAAGAGGCGACCCGCGGCGTCTTGAGCGCGTGCGTGTGTAAGGGCAAAGCGCCTCCTCTATTCCCAGTGGCGCGCATGCGCGGTTCGGCGCACGGTTGGTGGGCGGGGCTAGAGGTACGAGGGGCGTGGCTTTGCGTGCGGGACCGCCGGCAGCGGTGGATGCTGGACGCGGTCCATGGGAGCTGGGTGGTCGTGCTTCTGTCCCGGCCCGTGGCTGCATGAAGGCAGCAGGCAGGACCTTCGTCCCAGCCGTGGGGAGTCCCACCTGGGCTAGCGATACCTAATGTGTTCTCTCTCTGTGTTTTCTCATTGCGTTCCTATCTCATAGCGAGAAAAATATTGTTCGCATATCTCTGGTTCTCATCGCCTTCCCACCTAACTCCCCTGCTGCCACAGGGAGCGCTTGAGGCACCGCCAAATGCTTTGTCCCCATGGGGCCCACGCATTGCCGGGGCTCTGTGGGTTTGCAAACTCACCGGGGTCTGGGGAAGGTGGGCCTTGGTGTGGCTCGAGGGGAGGAAGGAAAGCTTTGATGCTGATACTTTCCTGGCCAGAGAAAAGACACGCGGAGTTCACTCGAGGAATAATATTTACCCCTGCACTGCTTTGAACCTATTTGTTTCACAGAGGGCACAAATATTTACCTTCTCTGTAAAAGAAACCTGCGCTTTCTCCTCTGGAAAATATTTTTATGCTCAAAAAGCACAACGAAAATTTATTTTTAAACTCTATCGATTACAGGGCGGAATGTGTCCCAGAACAACCAAAATATGGTGGAGGGGGAAATTGTTTTTGTTCGTAGGGTCGCACTCCATTTGAAATTACCAGGATCAAAATATAAGAGCCAGGGTAGCTGCGTTTGCTGGGCTTTAATGCAGCTCCAGTAATGGGGAGGAAAAGCAGTCATAGGATCTGCTTGTGGAACAGATAAAATCAAGAACAGAAGTTGTTGCACACGGTATTTTTATACAGAGGCCAGCTGAAGTCCAACATGCCGCTGTCTTATTTCATGTTCAGGTTTGCCTGTCTCAGAGTTCAGCTCCTTCCACTTTCACACAGAGGGGTGAATGCTTTCTGCCAGCACCATCCAACGCTGCCCAAATAAACCCAGTCTTCCTGCTGAAGCCTGGGGCTGAGTGTGCACAAACTGCTGCAGGTTGTGATGGAGTGCCAGGTGCTGGGCCCTCTTGCACATGGGTATGATGTGGAGCAGAGCTGATGGCTGTCCTATTTTAGCACTGACATGAGGTTTGTGGATTCTCACAGAACCCCTGCCTGATTGCCTGCTGCTTCCTTGAAGGCTGTGTTTTTTTGGATGTTTGTCTCTGTTGCTGATTTCCATCACCAGTTTCATTCCTTCCATTACCTCCTGTGACCTTTTGGGGGTGTGTCCACATATCAGCTCCCAATACTTTCCTCCAGCTTCCTTTTTCTTCTCTCCATTCTGTGTAAGGATTTTTCCCTTCATTTTCTTCCCAATAATTAACAATGGTGGATTACTTCTTTCAATTTCTTCTTCTATATGCTGATGCTAAATGATGAAATACATATGATATTTGAAGTTTATATGTAGAAATTACTTCTAAAAGGGTATGCAGATGATCAGAGCTTCAAGATATGTTACCCACGTAGATTCATAGATTCACAGATACATTAGGTTGGAAAGGACCTACAAGATCGTCTAGTCCAACCATCCTCCTATCACCATCCCTACCCACTAAGCTACTAAACTAACTCCCGTAGCACCTCATCTAAACGCTTCTTGAACAGCGCTAGGGATGGAGCCTCAACCACCTCCCTAGGCAGGCCACGTGATCAACAACTCTCACATTGGAGTTGGTTGATTGCCTTTGCCTTTTATAATCCAGTCAGTGACACACACCTGAAGCATGAGAGAGCTTCTGACACATCCAGCCATTCACAAGGTGGCTTGAGGCTAACAAATGAAATACAGTGTACTGTAATATGAACAGACACCTATAGTAGGTGTCTATAGTAGTATAACAGGATAATTGCCTTATCTATACTTAGATTTCATGGAGGAGAGTGTGGTCAGGGGATTCTCTCACTGCATCCTCTATATCCTCTCTGGGTCCAGAGGCTCACTCACTTCTTTGGACAAACAGGCAGTTTGTGATGGCATTACACGCACCCATGCAGCACCATCAGCACCAGCTGGAATATTGTCCCTGGAGAAGACCTTTTAATCTTGCTCAGATTTTTTTTCATGATCTAGAGTCATTCATACTTAATTCTTTGTGGTGTATGATGTTGCATCTCCAATTATAAATCTGAGAATTAAAAAGAGATTTGATAAATGTTATTTCATCGTATAACCCTCAAGCTGAGGAAAATTATAATCCTATCCTCTACCTTTATTTTATATGAGGTGGCATTCCTGTTTGCCTCAATGTTTATATTTCTTTTTATCCACTGTTTTTTTTTTCTGCTCGTCTGTGTTTTGTTGTTGTTGTTTTGCTTTTATTGTTTTGCTTTGTTTTGGGGGCTTTTTGGAAATAGGAGTAGTTGAGTGAAAGCACCTTCTTTTAATTATTTTTTACCTCTTCTGTTTTGCAGCCAAAGGCAAATGTATGGGGAAACATTGTACTAAAAGCTCCCATGACTACTAATTCATATGTTTTACCCTTGTTTGAAGTGTTCCAAGGGTCAAAGTCAAGCTAATTTTGAGGTTACCAGAATTTATACAAAACTGGAAGGTTCTGGGCACGTGACACTATTTAACAAAAACAAAAATGTGACTGGAAACTTTCATTCTCATTTCTTGGATTACTATTTACCTTTATGAGGCAGCAGGACACTACTGCCGTTGCCAGGGGAAGCGAGGAGTTACTGCTGCAGGACCTTGAAACTCTCAAAAGCATCAGGGGGCTGCAAAAGTCTCCTGCCAACATGGTAAGCAGGATCACGCGTTTACAGTTGAGTTAGAAGCTGATTCTTTGTCATCAGTCATTTCGGAGACAATTCATTTAATCAGGAAACTATAGGGAACCTTCATAGTCTGTATCAGATTGAATAGCTTTTGTCAGGCAATCCACTTGCACCGAGCTCTCTAAAAATACGGTTGGGAAATTGTTTTCTTGATGCTGTGCTCTATAGCACAGGAGGCTGCCAAAGTGCAGATGCAAACTTCTCACAGCTTAGGCTTCACTCACTTGGACAGCAGCAGGAAAAAGGCAGGAGCTGTGCTTTGTGGAGCTGTCTTCTGTCTCCAGTTGTGCTTTAGTGAATGCTTTGAAGCCAATAGATCATGCAAATGGAAGTATTGCTTGTTTTACACTATCTCTAAATGACATCAGTGTTTACTATAAGAGTTCATTCCGACTGCATTCAAAACAAACACTGAGATTATGCATAAGTATATAAAAATAAACATCCTGCTCCTTCATCCAAAATCTCTACAGAAGCTTCCATAAGCCAAAAGCCAGAGTTAGTGGCCCAGAAACACCCTTGCTTTAGCTTAGTAGTAAAATCTTAAATGTTTTGGTTCTTCTCATCCGAGGACAAAATCACAGACACTCCTTCCAAAAACAAACATATTAATAATTTGTATTAGGTATATAATTTTCCAGAGCCGGAAGTTGCTTGTAAGCAATTACGGAATGAATTTATTTCATTCTTGACCTTGAGCACTCACAGGATCTTCTTCTTCTTGCAGAGCAGCTTCATCCAAGTAGCTTTGGTGAAGGTTGTCTGTTTTTCAATGAAAGTTCCTTGTCCCCTGTTGTACCTAAAAACCAATTACAAAACAGATTCCCTCTGAGCTGGAAAAAGTCCTCCATGCTGTGCGAAGGGTTACACCAAATCTCTGCTCCTAAATCTGTTTTGGATATAGGACACACAGAGAAGGACTGAGTTATTAATTCAGTAAATCCCTAATTTAGATCTGTACCAAAATATTATTTACCCTACTTACAGAATATACTGTCATATTCCTCTAAACTAAATAATGTAGTTTTAATGTCAATCACCCATCAGAATGTTGTATTAAAGTTGCTAGCAATGCACAGCTATTTTACTTTTTTCAAAGAATTGTTCTTACAACCTTTTTCCCTCTAGTCATGAATGAGTGTGATTGTGATCCAATACAGATAATAAAATTTGTATTTTTTTGACAGGTGCTGTTTAGTAAAATTTTCAGAAAAAAATCTCACGTGTCCCATTCAGACCTCTTTCATGAAGATTATTCTGTGGGGAAATAGGCATCAAGCCCTATAAAAATGAACACTGAATTCGGCAAGTCCAGAATTTGGATTGCAGAGATCAAAAGCCTTTACTTGCATCTTGTTAAAATTCTTCTATCAAAACTCTTTTCAGACAGGATTAGAAAGCATATACGCATGAAGAAACTGTTACTTCCAGAAAATAGGACAGGTGAAAACATGCAAGCAGCTAGCAATCCCATCACATCCCATCATTTTGTCTTGGCAATTACTAAAACACAAGTGAGTGTTCTTATGCTGCACCTTGTACGAGTTTTTCACAAAATCCTTCACAGATCATTTTAAAACCCTCCTTCCTCAGCTTTCTTTCCACATCACTCGCTAGACGTGCACTCAGGAAGCCTAATGGTGCTGCAGCTTCCTTTCTTGGTATGGATTACAACTTCCTTACTCTTAAGGACATTGTTGCTATTGAGGAAGTTATTGCGGTTACTCCAGTCTCTCAGACTTCCCATGTTTTCCTGTGATCTGAACACATCAAAAACCTGTGCCCAGCTTTAGGTGTGCACAGAATCCCACACAGATCCTGCACCTCCTCCCTGCCCCCTGCTGTGTCCGTGAGCACCACCTCGTGTACCATGGGTGACAGTATCCAGAGTTGTGTGGTTACATCTTCAGCCTTTCTCCTTGTTTTGTTTGTCTAGCTGCGTTACTGATATAGATCGTGTTTTACTGAGTGTCTGCAGCTCTACGAATAAATGTCTGATAGATAGGTATAAGCAGTTATTTCCTTCAGTGTTCATATATCACAGCTCTACAGAGTCACTTTATTATCAACATGTTCCTACTTTGAACATAAAAAGCATTCTGTGGAGTAGAAGATGCATCAGAGGCAAATTGTGATAGGTCTAAAATGTGTTCTAGGATAGAGATTATTGACTGTTCCCTTTTCAGATCCCAGAGGCACTCCACAACCAAGACACATGGGAGAAGGCAGAGCACAAGTCATAGAATCATAGAATCATAGAATCATAGAATCACAGAATCACAGAATCATAGAATCATAGAATCATAGGGGTTGAAAAAGACCTTAAGGGATCATGGAGTCCAACCCTCCTGCCAAAGCAGGTTCCCTACACCAGGTTGCACAGGTAGGCGTCCAGGTGGGTCTTGAATATCTCCAGAGAAGGAGATTCCACAACCTCCCTGGGCAGCCTGTGCCAGTGCTCC